>CM034007.1:13846358-13925979 GCA_019603395.1 Cyrtorhinus lividipennis | reverse complement strand
TGGGACGGGAACAGACCCCTGAACCAAATTTCAGATTTTTAGAAATTTTCTACTACCACAAAACGGCGCGGAATGGACGGCGGACGGCAGACGGCGTACGGGTACGCGACGGACATTGACCTTTTTTGATCAGGACATCATGAAAGTCCAGAAAAAAATTTTGAGCCGAATCGGAGAGGTTGACCATTATCATGAAAACATAGGTTGATTATTCAAGGAATAACCAACCAAAGGGAACCCGAGGTAGTAACATGATTGAAAAATACTCGTTGTATCTTCGGTTCCATGTTGCTGTCACAAAATCGATTTGCTACATTACTGAACGCCACAACCCTTTTAACGCCGCAAACTCACAGTTTGGTAGCACATCAATGTCATATAATAGGAAAAGGTGCGCAAACTGTCAAATTTTGGGGCAAATCGGAAAGATGGCTCTCTTTAATGAAAACGTAGGTTCATTACTCAAGGGAAAATAAACCAAAATCGATAGGCGTTGCTCTAGTTCAGGTTTGCTCTAAAAGACGATTCTCACTATTCCAGGCCAACGAAAAACCTCTAGTTGATGGTATAAAGAAGCATGGTTCTAGAAGCATCGAGTAGGGCATGGGAGCATCTGATTGCGAAATTCGATATAAATTTAATCGATACAAATTGGTCGCTCCGTCATTCTGCCGCCACCAGGCAGCGCTGTAAGCAGTTGAAATACTCATTACTGGGATGTGGAAACGGCTTTGCGACAAAGGTATTCCAAATGCACAGCGACCAATCATCAACATTGCCTACGTTATCTGACTTAGGCTCACGTCAAAACTTTCGAGAAGTCTAATCCCCATCGGATTACGAGTCACGGAGTCCTCAAGTTGATATCTCTTGTTTGAGTTGAGTCTTCTAAAGCGTTCAATTCACCTTCATACACTTCCTGAATAATTAATACTCGATAACAAAATTATCACTCTTGTTTTAACGAGTAAAATATTTGAATGCTGCAACTTACTAGTAATCACCATCACAGTATTTGGACGTTGCCTGAAACAGAAAAAGAGCTAATTATGCAATAATAAGAATATAATCCGGTAGATAATTAGTAGAGTAATACAGGAGATTATTCAAGAGAAGCAAATTGCCAATTTCTGTCCATTTGTACCTATTTATCACGAAAAGTAGGATTTGTCAAATTAACCCCCTCCCTTCTCACAAATCGGGTTTATTCTTTGAATACATTAGGACGACCCGAGATAGTATATTTATTGGGTTATTTACGAGTCGAGTGCGAGGGGAAATCTAGATAGGGTTTAGGGATTTGTTATAAAGCTGGAGAGGGCCTGAGCTACGTGAGGCGTTTCGAAGATTCACGAAGGGAGTTAGAACCGGATTAAATCCGTGAGGGCTAAAATTGTGCTCCAGTACGTCAAGCCACGAGATTAGTACTCTGCTAACGCAATTTGAAGAAATATTTGAACCGCATTTAGCTGATGTTCAGTGTTTATAATAACATACACTTGTATTGAACAGTACGAAGCCTCTTTGTGTTTTCTCACTAATTTCATCTTAATATCTTTGAAATGTTATACTGGAGTTTTCTGAAAGAATTATTCGTTAAAACATCATTGCGTATTTGTATCGATATGAAATACTTGTAGATAGACAAAGTGCCCACCAGTAGGAACCACCAAGTTTGAGGGCTAATTATACATTAAACAGTTGATATCGACCTTAACTGAAAATCTCCATAACCTAAATGTTTTTGAAATTATAGGTTTTTTGATGATATAGTCTTTTAAATTTTCCAGGGGAAATGAACAGTGCGTTTCAACAGTATAAAACAATTTTTTCTCCGCAAACTTCTCCGGTCTTCAGCAAATAACAGCAAATTACTCGGACATGCCTAAAGCCTATTTGGGGCATTCAAATATAATTTTGGACGTTGTCTGTAGGTTGTTAAACCTATATAGAGGCCAGCCAAATATACCTAAATTTGTGTTTAATTTAGTATCAGTCAGTTGAGTATAATTCTTCTGTAGATGTTATTCACCAAAATATCGAGCCGATCGTCGAATCAGGGATTGAATCTTAAATAAAGAATAATTTTTATACATTGAACAGTTTAAGCACGTTCGCTCGTGACGGCAAATGGGAAGAAAATACAATTTAAGTGCCGTGACGAAAAGGAAACGCGACATCGAGCTTGTACGTGTGACGGCGCTGATTGCACGATTTCGTTGTAGCATTTGTGAAAATGTCGCGCATATGTGTACACTCGTTGAAACGCTCATCTTACCGCTGAAACCAAGATCTAATCTTCAGTTGATGTATTAACAGCAAAATTACTGCTCGATAAGTAACTGGCTGGTGTTCTGAGCAGGTTGCCGGAGCGGTCCTTCCGTTCAAAAACCAACCTGGTATTGATCGTGACAGGGGCTTCGGCGCTGCCTAATGTAAGGCATGCCAGGGGAGGCACCCAACCCTTACTTCACAGGTGTAGACGCCCACCCAGCGTTTAATAGTAGCACCCTCTGAGGACAACGGGTGAGTTCCTCCAAGAGTACCTTGTTGACTCCAATATTTATACATCATGTCAGTGTAACAGTTTGTGAGGATAAATAAGCAAAAAATACCCCTAGTGACAATCTGAATTGCAGAGACTCAGCAACATCTATCGAGGAAATGAGAAAAAGCTATCAATAACCCTGGACCGGCAGTTTGAATTTCCGCGGGAGATGGAGTTTTAGGCGACCGCAGCGCTCCCATTTGTACAAGAGCACCCTCAACGTAGGGAATGATAGTTTTCCACAAAGGATATAGGAGTGTACTCCGGATTGGCCATCAAGCAGGCCACCAATCTTGGGCTCTGGTCAATTTGATTCCCACGTCAGATAAGACAATGAACAAATGTGCCTCTGGTCTTGACCTCTTGCGAGAATGATTCTCACGGATTCACTCCAAGCCTCTATAAAGGCCTCGTGAAATCTCTCAGCTTTGCCTATAACAAGAGAGAATTTCAGAAAATCATTTGAGAATTTTCATATACAAGAAAGTGTGTTATTGAAAAAGGGATTTTTGAGATTTTCGGTGATCTAGGCGTGTGGGGTATTATTTACTACTTAATTTTTGAAGCTGAATAGTTTGGAATGAGTCCGGGTCCTTCCACGCACACTGTTTTCCCCATTTTCCCGTTGCTCTTTGTCCAAAGAATAACGAAGCACTGCGTTTTCACCAATTGGTCTGCCTTCAGTGGTTTGTTCTGCTAAAAGCTTTTATTTGTAATAAAGAGACATAGTGCGCTGAACAAATTATCCAATTTAGTCAGGAAAAAGATATTTCGTGTTGTTGTGAAACATCCTCAAATTGGAAAAGGTTCTAATTGGCTTAGCAAAATATCAATTCGAGTCGAAAATTGTATTCTACATACATCAATGTGCTTTCTCACATTGACAGTCACCACATGTTCATTTACACATTGACGATAGCCAATGGAGTATAACAGTCAGAAACGAAGGTGAAAACCTTCGGTGGGCGGAAACACGGTAACCGGGGTTGTCTCCTAATAAACGTGGATATCAAGTTACCAGTCAATTAATCGTGATGTATGAGAGGCTCACACGTTGTGAGAGCCGATGAAGAGAAAGGAGGCCGGGAGAATGTGAGTAAAGGGATGAAGGTCTGTGCCAAATAGGTAGAGACCATACCCTAGTCGAGATAAGGACAGGCAATATATGACGTCACTCCTAAAGGGGGTCTCCTCTTCTTTTCGTCGTTTTCCCTCAAACACGGCTTTCCCCTACTTGTGGGAGTGGGGAAATGAAGTGTTTTGCAGAGTAACCCGTTATCTTCTCGTCGGGTTTAGCGAGCGGTGGAAAAATATTTTTACGCGTGATAACAAACGGGCAAAAATATTGGACACCGTTCTAGAGAGGGAAAGGACGAATGTAATTTTTAAGTCTCCTTCGCACGGAACTGCCATTTGTCCGAACAACCCACCATCGCATAACTTACTCAATTTCGTCATTATACGATTAATAATGTCGACTGATAAGCTGGCCTTGAGATCACAATGGGACTACTTCGGTGAAGGCCATTTAACAGTGACCCTACTATAGTAACTTGACCGAGTTTTACACCACGTTTCTAGATGAGTATTCTCAAATCAATTTCTCTTTGTAGTAAAGATATACAGAGCATATAAAGCAGTTTAACTTTGGTGTGCTCCACAACAATAAAATAATTTTAAATAAACCTCAAAACGTTGGCGAGAGAGAAAAACAGAATATCATTCCCCGAGGAAAACCTCAATAATGAGAGAAACTCCGTGCGGCGAGAAAATATCCAAAGGATCTAATTAACTCCCAACTCTCATTAACTCTAGAGAGTGAAATTTTCAACCTCCCTTCTAAAAGTGGAAGTGAGAATGATATGGTTCTTTGTTGGAAAAGTCGCCAATGCTTGCGATCAAGGAAAAGTCAAAATTGAAAACATTTTGTCCGCTGCAGGTATAATTGTCTACAAGGTTTTGAAGCAGCCGAGAAAATATTCTACTTACTATAACAGTTGGTTACGAGCCCTGGAAGGCATCACTATTGCCCGAAGTCTTTTGCGTATTAGGTATCTACATAACTCGTAAATAACAAAAATAATTTACTTAATTTTCTTAGGTACCTAATATTTACGATTGTAAGATATGAAATTTTCCTTATAGCTAACCTCTATCAAAATGTATTTTTTTAGAAAAAAATTATTGAGATTTTTAGCGATCTAGGCGTATATATTCCTGCACATTTTGGACGCTGAATCGATTGGAATGCGTCTCCATGCTCCTGGTCCGAGGAATAACCAACCTTTGTGAAAGAATTTGCAGTGTTTTTCACTTTTAATATGCGCTTTAGAGCGCAGCTTCGTTCCTAGCATTCCCTCATTCGATCATTGGCTGACCTCAATACAAATAATGTTGTGTGAAGCTGGGAGTTGTTGGAGCTTAATCAAACAAGTAGGCGTGTGTCGATATTATCTATGTGTGAGCAAACATTATTCATTTAAAAAGTTTATAGAAAGAAGGGAGAGAATGAAATTAATCTACTATGTTTGATTATCTAAATTCTCAAATGATCTAGACTCTGCTACAGCTGCTTGGCCACCCTGCTGAACGAATAGCAGAGGAGGTATCAAAATGGGGGAAATAGTAGGTGTGGTGGGTCCCGGACCCATTCCAATCGATTCAGGGTCCAAAACTTAGAAGAAAATGATACCCCACACGCCCAGGTACCAGAAATATCGAAAACACATCCGAAATGAGTGGAAAGATACCCATTTTGACCCATAACTTTTTCCGGTGGGTGCCAATCGTGCTGGGACTCGTCTCATTGGATTCACCGTCCAGAATCTAGTCGAAAATAATACCCCACACGCCTAGATCGCCAAATATCTCGAAAATCCATTTTTCGAAATACACATTTTGACCCTACTTCCCCCTCCCAAATTTGGTCCGATCGGGCCGAAAAGTGTCAAGGACCAACCGGTCCCCAAAATTTCAAATTTTTAGAAAATTTTCTTCTACCAAAGTCGTTGTGGAATCGGAGAGATGGACATTTTGCATGAAAACATGGTTTGATTATTCAAAAAATAACCAACCAAAAGCAAGGGAGTACATCTTTCGCTTATCTTTCCAAGGATGGTCGCTTATCATATGTCTCATCCTTAGTACTGAATTTCTGTCCATTCGGTCTTTCATGAAGCCCTTCAGCCGTGTCTGATTGTATGTGGCTTTCATGAGAAAATTGCTTTTGAAGCGTCAGAGCTTTGAGCTGATCCATTTGCACGGAACTAAATACGCTAAAGTTGTTTCCGTCGTTGGTCGGAGATTATGCAGATGCTCGGGGTGGTCTGTTTACGGGCTCTTGTCCCGGATTTGAACCCGAACAGACACATTATCCGGGCTGTGAGCAAACTCAGCGAGCAGGTGACAAAATGCATCTGCACAGGAAAAGCTTAAAGGATTGGGCTCATATTTTGGCTGATGCTAGCATGGATTTTGATAATAAATTCATAAAGGCGACAGATACATAAAACTATGAATGTGCTGTCACGATGATCAGTACTAGCTATCAAGGTAAGGGTACGGTATATTTATTTATTAATTTATTTACACTTTATTCATTGCATATAGGTGAACCTCATTGAGACCAATAAATCACCGAGATTTCATTGCATCGATACTCATGCAAATGTAATATACTAAGGTAAAATAGAGCAAGTCACCTTAACGTCACATCATAGTTTTTTAACATTTCATTACCTACAAATTTGGGGAGAGTAGGGGTCAAAAATTGTAAATCGAAACATGGATATTCGAGATTTTCGGCGATCTAGGCGTGTGGGGTATCATTGTCCACTAAATTTTGGACGCTGAATCTAATGATACGGGTCCCAGAACGATTGAACGCCCACCGAAAGAAGTTACGGGTCAAAATGAGTATCTATCTACCCATTTCGAAAATGTGTTTTCGAGATTTCTGGTACCTAGGCGGGTGAGATATCATTTTCCACTAAACTTTGGACGCTGAATCCAATGAGACGGGAACGATTGGCGCCCACCGAAAGAGGTTATGGACACAAAATCGGTTCAAATGAGCCTCCATGCTCCTAGTCCGACGAATAACCTATCCCTGTGAATGAATTCGCAGCGTTTTTTCGTCCATTTCGATATCACCAAGGCTCACGAGACTCCGTTCCAATTGACAGCAATACGATGTGAGAGATTTCCGAGAAGTAGGGGGTTAGTAGTTAGAATGTTACAACAAAGTAAAAGGTTCCTTTGAAGTTGGTGCGGCTAAAATCATCAGGTCCTACACGAGAGCAAGAAAAACTCTCGCCTTCTTCTCTTTTGAATTAAAACAGAAATTTAATTCAAGTATTTACGTTGGGCACGGGGGAGTTTCCCGCCGCTCCACTCGAGCTCCTTCTGCAAACCAGGGCGCTCTCAAGTGGAATGTTCTCGTGCGAGATGAAATGTAAATCCTTCCGTCTCTGACCATAGCAGACTCTCTGCACGAAGTTCAACCTCGTTTAGTTTACTAATGACGGGTTGAAAAAATTATTATTTTTTTTTTTTTTGTATACGACACCTCATCTAGGTTTTTGAGGAGGGAAAGCGAATCAAGACGAGGCCTTTTCGCCAAGTTTTTGTTGAGCGTCAGATGGCCGCCGCGACCCTTAAACGTGCTGTGCTTAATGCAGGTTTGTGGATAGCTCGCGCTCTCAAATGGACAGAAGTCGTTTTATAAAATGATTGTCTTGACAGAGGCTAATTCGCCCATCTGTTGGGTCAGCAGTGGAAAAACTAGAAAAAGGTTTGTTGCCTTCGCTTTCACAAAAAATTAAATTATTATCATTTCAGCAGTAATCAACGTTCCCACAAAAATATTTCAGCTTATAAAGTCCAGTTTTATTCCGAACATTAATTTTATCTCGAACTAAACCTAACGAAGCTTTGAGCTTATTTCCATTTTTAAACCCTACATTGAAACCTCTACTCACATTTTCCCATTTTTATCTGAAATCTTCCCATAATAAGGTATACTTATCCATTTTTTCTCTTCTAAAACAATTTCCCTATCCAAATTTGATACCCCTTCCCTAGATTTTGGTTGGTTATTCCTCACGTCCACGCCGACATTGATAGTAGAAAATTTTATAAAAATCTGAAATTTTGATCAGGGGTCCACTCCCGGTTAGTTAGTCCTCGAAACTTTTCAGCCCGACCGGACCAAATTTGGGCAGAGTAGGGGTCAAAGTGTGTATTTCAAAAAATGAATATTCTATATTTTCGGCGATTTAGGCGTGTGGGGTATCATTTTCCACTAAATTTTGGACGCTGAATCCAATTAAATGGGTCTCAGAACGGTTGGCACCCACTGGAAGAGGTTATGGGTATAAATGGGTATCTATCTACCCATTTTGAATGTGTTTTCGAGATTTCTGGTATCTAGGCGTGTGGGGTATCATTTTCCACTAAATGTTTGACGCTGAATCCAATGTGATAGGTCTTGGAACAATTTGCACCCATCGGAAGAGGTTATGGACTCTTAATCGATTGAAATGAGTCTTCATGCGCCTGGTCCGGAGGGGTTGGTTACCCTGTGGAAAAATTTGCAGCGTTTTTCCCTCAGCACCTTATTCCAAATAGAACCTATGAGAGCGCTGTCATATCCATTACTTGCGGCTACACTTTTAATAACTGATTTTTCTTTCGCTAAATTTTGAGCATTCATTGGTATTGACAATGCTTAATTGGTCATACTACGGAATGCAGCATGCTTGAGAACTAATGGATAATTTGATGAGTTATGAATAGTGATATCGCTAAAGGTGCCATATCTATAAATGGATAACTCATGGTTTTTATTATTTAATGAGATTGACACGTCGAGAAAGTTGAGCTTATTTCCACCTAATTCACCATTGTTTGAGCTCCCTTTCACTTTGTCAGCCTTAATTGGCATCGGTCCGCCCCCCAATTTTCTCTGAGCCAATAGGATTTCAAGTTCCCCTTTCACTGAAACTTCATTTTTAGTTCAGTTAATAAAAAAGCTGTACTTTCATGATGTACAGACTCATACCTTCAGTTCATGTTACTTACTGATGATGACCTGACCGTCGAAATCGATTTAACCAGTGTTCTTATTACTTACGATGGAAATAGACTACCGTTAGATACCTCCTTTTTTTTATATGAACACATAGGTTGATTATTCAAGGAATAACCAACCAAAACCGGGCATTGGATGTGATTAAAATAAATAAATTACGTGAATTGATAATACATAGTTTGTAGTTTCATACCCACTTCGGTTACATAGTCAACCCCATTAATAGCATCGAAGGCAAAAGCAGTCCGTATAATAACAAGCAAATAAACAATCACCTTTCTCCCAACTTGGAGAACAATGTCCGACTAAATCAATGCTTTTATCAACCCTTTGGAATAATTGTGAGTGGATTTACAGAAGAGTCAAAACGAGCCCACTACCTTGTCCTTCGAAGTCCGTACAACTCCCCTTTGAAACTCGCCCCCATTTCTCGGATGAATGCGACTGAGCGCCGGAAACTAATTTATTGTTTTAAATTATTCGGTTCCGCCTTCTCGCCCTTCGCTGGCTTTTTCGTTGAAAGTTAGTGAAGTGATCTCGGCAAGGCGTTGAGTTGTCTGGAGAAGTTTATGCTACGAATCTGCAAATTCAATCAGGAGAGACAAGGCCCCACCTGTGAATTCCGCCGGTCTTTCACTCCAGTCGATGTGCGGGGAGACGAGTTAAATGAATTAAACTGTCCTTCCAACAAATTACCATGGTTGATGGAGAAACAGCTATTTACTGCACGTACATGGACCTGGAGTTTCATGTTCATTTAAAAAGGACGCAACGAATAGAGCTTTGGTTGACGACAATAATTTCATGTAATAGATCGTACCTAATAGATCAATTTTATGATAATGATAATTTCTATTAAAATATTTTTTTCGAAAAATGGATTTTCAAGACTTTGGCGTCGTGCGGGGTATAAATTTTGGCTGAAATTCGGACGCTGAATTCAATGTGACGAACCCCGGAACGATTGGTGCCCACTGGAAGGGGTTATGGATCAAGATGGATATTTATCTACCCATGTCGAATGTTTTTTCGAGATTTCTCGTACCCAGGCGTGTGGGGTATCATTTTCCACTAAATTTTGGATGCTCGAATGAGTCTCCATGCTCCTGGTCCGAGGAATAATCAAACCTTGTGAAGGAATTTGCAGCGTTTTTTTTTTTCAAAAATTCTATCATTTGAGCCATTCTAACGCAATATTTGATCGTCAGTGTTTTTGAGAAATTATTAGACCCAACTTGAGTTCGAAAAAGTGTTGGTTGCTTTGTTTAAACGGTAGCAAGTCGTATCATGACGGCTTATGTCTACAGAACAGTGTCAGAGCCATCTGTGTTTGAACTAGCAGGGGTGATTGCTATCCATCAACTGGCAGGTTATCATAGAGGTAGGTTGTACAAGAGAAGAGCTGAAGTGCCAGGGAGCAGCATTGTAAGAGAGGAATAATTAAAATATTGCAGGCCTGGTCGGGGAGGCACTGTCTGAACGCCTGTTCCCTAGCAAAGCTGCTTAGCTTGGAAGGATGATGTTAATCATGACGCAATTGCTCGAATGTTAGGAGACAACCACGGTTAGGATATTATAGCCAACCACATCGAAGTGATCCCAAAAGGAAGATGATCTTCGAGGTAGAGCAACAATGGCAAGTCTGTTAATGGGATTGATGCCGGGTCGTTACGGAAGCGAGCCTAGCGGGCAGAGGATTCCTAGCAATAATTCAAAAATAGTCTCAAATCATGCAGGTTATACACTGGTTGTCAATTAAATCAGTAGCTTCTCAACGTTTGCTCTCGACCACTTTTAGCCTAGTTTAGCGTCTCGCTTCTCCGGCTGTCTAGATTCAGTGATTAGTCCACTCGAGACTAACTATGAAGCTCTTCAGTTCCTCTGAGTCCCAGCATCCGTGCATGAGAGCAAAGCAATTCAAAACTTCGTTCGGGAGACTTACTATTCGAGGCTGATGGCTAAGTGGATAATAAACCCTAACTAATGGGATCCCTGTAGAAGTTTTTTTCCGTTCAGGGGGATTTCCTTTCCACTTACGACCCCTTCCATGCGATAAGTGGTTCAATTCCATCCTCAATTCATCCCATTCAGAGGAGATGCCGAGTTCAATCTAACTAGTACGCCAAGGCTTTACTTTTTAGTTCAATATAGGGTCATTAAAGAGCCCTTTCTTGATCATAGTGAGGTGATGGGTAAGTATGTGATGAGAAATACATACTGTAACGATTTATATTCTTCGTAAATAATTTATTAACAATTGTTCACTTGAGTACATACACTGTTCACATTTGCGCACTTACACAGTCACAAAGCACAATTCGCGGTTGTCGCACTATTTATCACATGGCACGATTTATAACCTGAAGCGTCTATATTCGGACTCCGAATTGAACTGAACTGCGCGGCATTCCTGGGTCCGCTTTATACCTGCTGCCTCTTGGTCGAGTACCTTCCAGAACGTTTCCTGGTTCTGGGAACTCGACTTGTTGTCTCGAGCGAACGGGAAGGTTCCAGCCAATTCGATATGACGCACGAATATTCGAGAATGGTCCCTTAGCCCTCCACAGGTCGTTGACCTTGCGACGCCAGCAGCCCATTTGACTGGCGCAGGTGCGAGCTCGCAACAATACCGAAAAAATCGGGAATTTCGCACTCCTTCTCCATTTTGGTTAGTTATTCCTTGAATAAACAACCTATGTTTTCATGCAAAAAGTAAATCTCTCTGATTCGGCCCAAAAATAGTTTCTGGACATTTCAAGGTGTCTATTTCAAAATTAACATGTCCATTTGGTAGAATAGAATTTTCTAAAATCTATCTACCCATTTCGAATGCGTGTTTTCGAGATTTCTGGTACCTAGCCGTGAGGGGTACCATTTATTATTTATCATTTATTGGACTCTGAATTGATTGGAATGGGACCGAGACCCGCCACACATACTTTTCCCCCATGTTGAAGAAATGAGTCTCCATGCGCCTGGTTTGAAGAATAACCAACCCATGAGAATTTGCAGCGTTTTTCAGCTGTGCCTATCTTATTTTCGGTTGACCGCCACAAACGGAGGCAGAATGAGGATGAATATTCGTTTTTTGAAAATATTTTTTCGAGATCTATATTATGATGTTCCACTCACTCACGATAACACCTATCCTGAACCATTCGAGATGACGAAGATAATATGAAATTACGGGGTCGGAAATACTATCGGAAATAATGAAGAATTAAAGAGCCGAATGAGAACAGCAGAAGGAGAATTCTTCCTGGTTGCTCAAACTACTACTTTCAGGAAAGGCTTGGAATAGGCAAAGAAAACGAGCTGGGAAAACAACATAAAAAACAGTGAGCCGCCAATAAATTAAGACGAAAGATCCGGTTGGGAGTCTTTTCCACTCTTCCTCGACGCCTAAGAACCCTCACCGTGCCTACGTCAGTTAATAAAAGAGAACGAGGACGTACGAAAAAAGGGCAAGCCCTGAGGGAGCAGTCCTCCGAGTTAGTGGATTCAGAGATATGCCACCGAGCGAAGGCAAAGTTACAGCTGCAGCCAAAGCTGAAGGGAATTTGCCTTTCGAGAATCTACCAAGGTGGATGTCAGTTGTTTGAGAAAAAAAAATAAACCTTCGAAAAAGGTTTTCGTTGGTTCCTTTTACGAGGATCAAGAACGGGAAAACGTTATCACGGGACGAAATGATTCAAAGGTTGTTTTTTCGGTGGGTTATTTGTAGGTAAGGAGCTCATGCGCGTTTTTATAGTTTCTTATTCGGATCCGGAGCTGGTGTTTATTTTATACTTCAGGCGAATTTTCTCATGTTATGGAGAGGTGCACGTCAAATGCTTTCGGTCGGGATATTGGAAAATAGCGACTTCCCTTCGACGGTATCTGTTTCTCGTACGCCCGTCACTCCTCCATCTTGTTAGGACGTCTGTTTGTGGAGCGTCCCCGTGGTCGAGAAAAGAAGACTTGGCGAATGGAAACACGGGATTGGAGCGTATTTGATTTGGTTCGAGGTGGGCGGTTCAAAAAGTAGATTCGATTTGGTTCTTCCGTCGTCAGTATTATTGAGTAGGAAGGTGCCACTTGTCCTTCACATCCAACCGCTCCTTTTGAGAATATTCTGTGTACATATTTACAGTGTCGCCGATATTTCTCAATCGCGCGTGGGCGAGAGTACATAGGTAGCAACATTCATTTCGTGGCGATTTACACCCCAAGCGATGAACCACCATTTTAGATTTAGTAGGCAAGGGGAAATACAAAAGAACCGGAAGATCGATCCTGCAACACGCTTATCTTCCTTCTAATTGGTCGTTGGTCGGTGATCAGCAATGTATCAGCCAGGCGCGCGCATTTCGATACACTGGCATGATGATACCAATTAAAGCCCAAACTAAAACTCCGTCATATCGATGGTCTACCTCTAAGACCTCGTAAGTCCAAATTCCAATATTTTTCAGGAGAGAGAATAAACTGTTTCCAGAATGCTCTTTCAGAAGTAAGAACACGTTATCATAACCACAAAATGTCTGGGTCCCATACATATATTATGGTGAAGAAAATTTTATAATTTGGTTCTGTACTAAAAAAATCGGTGAAATAGGACTTACGAGTTTTTATTTAGGAAATGAAGCGGACTTACGAGAGTTTGTTCTTACCTCCCAGCACATCATTATTACCATAATCATTGGTTTTAGGAGATAGGTAAGGAGTTTTTAGGAAATTGAACAACAAAATGTACCAATTGAACTGATTTATGAAAAACTACGATGTACAAATAAGGAGGAATCACAGAACCATTTTGGTAGAAATTAAGAGATACAATTTTGGTAACTAAGGTTGTTCAGTCTTGAAAATATGCGCTGGGAATCAGTCTCAAAATCAATGTCGCAAGTTATCATTAAAAGAATGGTAGCCGGAGTGAATCACTTCTTTGAGCTCCTGCAAATGTTTATATTTTTCTGTTTTGATTTTCAACGACTGGTGATACAAGGGTCGGACGCCCAGAGATCCCGCAGTCGTGGTTTGCTTTTCATGCTGAGCTTACAGTTACATGTCGGCTTCAACACTTGAAGGACGAGCAACTCTGTAGTCCCACTGCCGTTCGTCCTTTTTTTTTTTTTTTTTTTTGTGCCGAAATACTCTTTGCCACGTTTTCTTCTTATTTTATTGACGTTTTTTATCCATTCAGCAGGACTAGCCTTTTTACAACGGCTTTTACGAGTGTTTTCCTCTTCGACTCTTTCCTCCAAAATCAACTCTTCTTCTTGGATTGCTGCTGCAGAAATCACCTCGTGCTCGAAACCAACATCTTGCAAGATTCCTTCCTCTTGGACTTCTCCACTTTCTTCAACAAACTCATCTTGTTCTCGTAGAATCCGATCTTCACCAACACAAGCTCCAGGGGGCATTATTTGATTTTCATTTGCATGTTCTTCCCAATTCTTCAGGGAATCCCCTTTTCTTTCGAGTGCTGTCCCACTTTTTTCAACTTGCCACCCATGTTCGTAATCGGCCTGTATTATCACAGCCAAGGGTTCAACCATCTCATCTTGTAGGCTCCTGCCTTCACCTTCACGGTCATGTTGTCGAGGCAGTAATTTTTTTCGGAAAGTTGTTTTGTCGCGTTCGGAGATTCAAATCCTTTTTGGTCACCCAAACCAGGTTGCAATATTTTTCTGGGATAACACTTGAGGAACTCTTTCGTTTCTGTCATTATTTCTTCATCACTTTCTAATTCATTGGTTTCCATGTCTAGAGGAATTCCTTTATCACTTGTGACAATCACAGCACCGTTTTCATCGCCAGGAATGTTCTCAAAGCTTGAATCTTTGCAGTTCGACAGTTCGTTACTCCTTAAAGTTACTTCTCCCAAATTATCAAGTATCTCAGGAGTAACTTCACCTCCCATAGTTTTCAAAGTTACAGTATCAAGGTCGTCATTTCCAGGATTCTTTTTTGCACTGCGAGAAAGCAGGGTTCTCTCAGCTCTTCCAACTGAATTGATGTCATTGTTCCTAGGTCGTCCAATAACCTGGCCACCGAACATTTGACGATCATCTTCAAGATTCCTCACCAGTTGCAGGATTTTCTCAGCACGACATCTCATTCTGTAAAATAAAAAGCGCTAGGTACGGCAAGACCAGCAACAATGAAATTGGTAAACCTATCTAGATTACTATTCTCAAAATGACTGAAATAGGTTGCCCATTATTTCTGTAGGCCCCGTAGTTCCATAAAAGAGGAACATTAGAGTCAGTACGGAAGGAAAAATCCCAATTTTTAAGCTATTTCGCCGGTAGCGATAGAAAATTTTTCTGTAAATGGAGTTCTAAAAACTCGTAAGTCTATCAGCCTACTAAAAACTTTTAATCACCAAGTTTAAAACACCAACAAAAAATATAATTCATCAGTAGTTCCATACAGCAAATCTTGGTGAGTGGAAAATTGTGTTAGACAAGAAATAAACAAAAAACCGTGTAAGAAACTTACGTTTTTGATGACACCACCGCACTGCTACATGAAGAAATCGCGGACTTACGAGTTTTTAGGCTGGTTGTGGACGGTTGTGGAGTTACCAGGTTTTAGCATTCCCGCTAATTCATCACCTGATTTTTCGGTTGCTATAATTCCGTCTCCATGCGACGGAACTCGTTCTATTTTTCCTAATACTACAAAAAACGCTTATCCTTAATTTTTGGGACTTACGAGGTCTTAGAAGTAGACCATCGATATGAAGGTCGTCTGTTGAACTAATAAAACGGTGAATTGCGATAGGTATCAACTTCAAGATATAAGACGAGTTTTCCTTAGACGCGTTTTAAGCGAGAACCACCATTATTGCCGGTTAAATGGTGATTTTGAAGGCTGTGCGGTGGTGATAAAGGTACCGAGAAAGTATGTTCAGAAGTTGGAAAATTTCACGCTCTCAATAAATGGACAAATAACATTCAAACATCCAATAGTATTGACATTATTAAGTTAAACTTTTGACAAATATATCATATTTCGACATTTGACGACTATAGCGATTTCAGAGCTGTATTCAGATTCAAGTGGAATTTCCGTTCAGGTGCTACTTCAAAATGGATGGGAAGTTGTCTCTTTCCTCGAATAAGGTGAATTACTCTGTTCTTCTGTATTTCGGTGCATTCCTATATTCTTCCCAACAATATCCACCAGCTGGTGATATGTGATATTATGTGATGTCCACAATTGCTCAATCTCTGCCCAAATGCAGTGGCGTCCATTCTTCGAATTCTTCTCCTCTGAAAGGATGCGAACGCATTAAGAGACTGAGTGTGCTGTTGAGAAAAAGTGAAATCTTTTTCGACGTTCATCCATTACGTAGGGCAGTGATCTATCACCCAAGAGACCACTTTGTCGTTTCGTACACACTTGATTACAAAGCGCGGGAGAAAATTGCTGCAGATGGTGGCGGGGAAGAAAACCATGGCAGGGAAGGTTTTTCTTACGTTCAAAGCCCTCTTTTTTAGCAGGGAAAGATCATATAGGGGCCCTTAGAGAGCTTGAAGGGGCGCGATGGACTGGGAGTGGGCCAGTGAGCTCGAGCACATCCATCTACTACCTGTCTCGGAGGCTTCTTCCTTCGCTTCATCACTATCTCCATTTATTAAGGGGACGTCGTTTTCTGCGTTTTACTGCCATTCGAGTTATTCCCTACTCACTGGATCTCAACACTCTCCCATACGAGCGGCGAAGGCGCGATAAACTCCGACACTTGATGGAAAAGAACTCTGATCCGCATTTCTCTCGTAAAGGTGGGCAAAAGAGTAATCATCAAATTGACGAGACCTCCCCTGATAGATCCATTGATCCCAATCATCGGTATTTGACTCTAAAGTCGACAGTAAATGACAGCTTCATTATAGCTTATAAAAGTCAAGAGCATGAACACTTGCTTCGTTCGCTTTTTGTGCTTCAAGAGTGTAGTATTGAAAACTAAGATTATTATTGAAGCTACCCTAGCTGCCCTAGCAAGAGTTCATTCCTCATGGAATATTTCGACAGTCATCAGATTCAAGGTGTGAAACAAAGCAGGTACCTACCAACCCCCTGTTGAAATAGAAGTTTTTTGTTCTGTAGAAGCAAAATCATTCCTTCCTAACCTCCCAGCCCAACACAGGCACTGGCACAAAAAACGTTTGTACGTAACTTCATGTTCTCTCTATTTTGAGATTGTTAATCTCCTAACCAGTTAAACTAGGGTTCCTTTCTTCACTTCCCTGGTTTTCCAAGTCAACTACTATATACATGCACAACATCCACAACGGACAAAATCAACAAGAGGATTTTGAGTTCACCCTAGCCACGGAAAATGATACAATTTTGAGAAGTCTTCCCCTAGATTGGAAAACAACTAACAAAGAAAACCACAGGAGAAGAGGGTACCCACATGTGTTTCAACTCAATGGAGTCAGCGTCCGAAATTTAAAGGAAAATATTGTCTCACACGCCTAGATCGCCGAAAATCTTGAAAATCCATTTTTCCCCCAAATCTGGTCCGATCGGGCTGAATAGTTTCGAGGACCAACTAGAGCCGAAAACGGGTGTCCCTTACCAAAATTTCAGATTACTATGGATTTGTCTACTTCCAAAAATGGGGTGGATGGCAGACAGACATGGTACCTTATTGTTCTAGACATCATGAAACGTCCAGAACAATATTTTGGGGCCAATTGGAGATGGTCGACCCCCATGACTTTGAGCACGAAAACATAGGTTGATCACTAAGGAACAACCAACCAAAATTGACTGCCTGATAACTAAACTCTGGGGTTACGCTGGCCCCGGAGCTACTTCTTTGTGATTTCTCAGGTGGCTAGAACTCGGCTGATATGATTGAGGGTCAGGTGCGCATTCGAAGGGGAGGATGGGAAGCATTTAGGAGGGGGACAGGAGTGAGCGTGACTCTCAGAAATGTCTAATTCTCTTCAGATTCTATTCGTTGGGGTTCATTTAACCCCACAATGTCGTTTCAGGATAACATCCCTGGTCAGGATCAATTAGACTTGAGCAACTTGATAATTCAGTTAGCATACAAGGAATCTCATTAAAGTATAGAGGCTAGGACAAAACTGTTTCAGCCGGAGATAAAGGAGTATATCTGAGGTTGAACTTCCTCTGAAGCCTATGCGAGAGTAGAAAGATTCCCCGATGTTGACTGATAACAGGAGCATTACTCTTCCCCCACTCATCTCTCCAAGATAGCGCAAGACAGGACACCCGTCTGATTTATTATGCCGGCAGCATAGCCTCCTGTCAGTCGAGAAGCAAGAAGGAAGAGAGAGGAAAATAGGTTCTCGAGGTGTCAAATTGTTCGTTCTCATCCAGTTTTCCCTCCTACAGGATTTTAATGGAGCCTGGATGGGTTCCCACTTGAATTTTAATGGAATAGGGAAGCCATTTCACGAATTTGATTGTGCCCCTCTGGCCTGCGATTAGGCTCCGGACCGATGAGTGATGTTTGATTAACATTTCTGTCAAACGATTCATAGTAAGGATAAGCAGCCCTTACAGTAAGAATTGCTCCTTTCAATGTTCGATGTAGTCGAAACATCGATGTTTCGTCTTTCGACTTCTGTTTAAATTTCGGGTTAATGGAAAGATACACACTGTAAGGTAAAATGCAATGCGCGAGCATAGGTCTCCTTGTAACTTGGGATGTCTAATCGATTGTGACGGGTCAGGCATATTTTAGTGCAACTCCTTCAATACCTACGATGAACTACGGTGAAATTTTAACCTAACAGGGTCATATCATTATGACCGATTGAATGCCGCCATGTCTCCTATTGAAGGTAGTGATGCAACATCGACATCGATGTTTTTTCAACATCGATGTTTCTTACCAATGTTTCAATCGATGTTTCAAGTTTTAAATTCGAATATTTTTCTACTTTTTGGGTGAGTACCATGACGATTTTTTCTCTAGTTTACGTATCCCAAGATGTCGCAGTTGCAGTAACTCGTTGAGAGAGCCACCTTCACCTACCTGTCCCCATCACAAGTTGGCAAGGGCAATGAAAAAGTAAGCGCCTCACAGCTCTTATCCCACCATCTTCTTTAACACAACAACAACGACAACACTGTCTAGTCGCTTGTCAATGTCAAGTGATTGTATTGTTTTCATGTGACAGTGATGATATTAATGTCAATATGCCTCCAAAATGTGCAGTGTGGAAGTTTTTTGGGAGAATTTTGAGGACTGCGTCAACGTGTAAGCTGTGCCACAAATCTTTGAAGAGAAGTGAAGGTGGAATGTAGAACTATGCAACCCAGCAAATGAAAAATGCTCTTGAATAAGTACAACTCAGTACACCACAGAGTTCCTCGCGTCTCCGAACTGTACAAGGCTCAGTCACGTTTGAAAAAGAAACAACTGAGGGTCGAATAAATTAAAAAAAAAAAAAAAGACACAAGATAAAAGAAGAAGCTGAAAATTACGAGACAAATAAAGAAAAATCGAAGGAGTGCAGTTTACTCATCACCCTCAGAGTCTTCAATTGAATCAGAGAAGATTTGAATTTTTTCAAAGATTTCCTGTGACATGGATGGAAGAAACGGATTTATCCCTGGAAGAATATTCTAACTGATGGGAAGAAAAAAGGAATCGCTTAATGATAAGGAGCCAACAGAGACCCAGTTGAAAGATGATGTGCCGATATTGTTGCAAGGAGGGAACAGAGAACAACCTCAACCTTCTTCCAGTGAAACCCATTGAACAAAGCAAAGCCCACAACGCAGTACGGGTGAGATAGCCGCCACGGAAGAATTAAGTCAGGATGATGTTGGAATCATTAAGATGCAGTGGTGGCTGCGTGGCCTGGCAAAAAACGTGGGACGGAATTTGCTTGGAGGTGAACGTTGACTCTCAAGACGTGGCAGAGGTAACAGCTCTTCAACCCTGCAACAGGCTAAAAACGGTATTTAGGCCAACGACCGAAGGAAATCCTTTCCTGCCAGTTGACAACATGATCTACGAATTGCCCAAGCCTAGTCGCTAAGCAAGAAATACAGGGAAATTTGTTTTGTGATTCCTGTTCCTCTATAAATCACCTACCTAACTCGATCCCATAAATTTTACCTAATTTCACGTTTACATTTGTTCTGGCCCAAATCCTAGTCGTACCTATTCCACCAAGACTTATAAAAAGGAAGTTCCTCAAGGAAACGGAATAAAAGTACGTCGGTATTGAAGTCAGCTGAAGATTTTTAGAGAATGTTAGATCAGGTGCAACTTGCTAAATTTTATGAGTCAAAAAGAGCTAGTTGCTACTATTTGGTTGACTGTTGTGAGCAAGGGATGATCTCTGAAGCCCTGTTCGTAGGGATGAACGATACTGATCGATATCAAGATGGTATCGATACTTTTCATCCTATACCGATCATTTTGGTATCGATACTTTGTTTTCGATACCGATACTGGTATCGGTAAAAATAATCGGGATCGAAAACAGTATCGAACAATAACAGTACCTAAAATTTTTGTTAAAAATTGCCAATTAAGAATCAAGAAGGCCCTCTCCTAAAGGTTGCTACACATGTTTCGGCCATAACTTCGAGTATATACTTCGGGTTTATACCATAGACTAAGGTATATGCGTATATGGGCCAGAAGCTTCGGAGAGGTTGCTATAAGGTTCTGATTTAGTGGGAGGAAAGTAGCGAAATTGCGTGAAAAGCGTCAGTAAAACACATTCTGTGTTTCAATAATTTCGTCTGAAGTAAGTAAATATTGGTAACCGTGGGCAAGCCCCCTGGCGAGACGCGGAACGCCAGGTTTTGATTCGATACCGATTCTAGTACTCATATCGATCCTCCCTCGGTATCGATCATCCCTACCTGTTCCCATAGGACTTGAAAAGCCCTAAAACGTGCTTCTCCTGGCTACCCCCACTCCTCCGAGCGTAGCCTGGTAGAAGTGGGTTTTTCCTGAGATAGGCAGGGCAAAATTTAGAGAGAAGCCCAGGTGGACAAACTCTAATATTGACCTTTTTCCTGCTCCGTATATTTCAAAAATGTAACCCATATTTTATGCCATAACAATATTCTACCTAATTTTGAAATATTTTAATTTATAAAAAAAATTATTTAAATAATTTTAAGCCTCTATCGTATACTTAGGTATTTTTGATAATTAGGTAGGACTTCAAGAAAACAAAGGGTAGACAAAATGTATAGGTGTCATCATTGAAGCTAGCGAATATCAACAATTGGAATTTCTTATAGGAAATTTGTCAATGTTAGAGATAAATATCCACTCCTGAAAGGAACTCATATAAATCAACAAACGTATTTAGGCGAATCTAAAACGAGCTAAGAACTCACAGTTCATAGTAACTACCAAGAAGTTTCAATTTTTCGAACAGTTGCGTTCAAGGCGCTTTGAACTGATTTATCTCTCTAATAGTGTCAACAGGCGGTTGTTACCCTATGTGATCATTTCAAGTGATGTAGCTGCACATAACGAGAGAACCAGGAACTCCCTGAAAGACCCATTTGTCAAGTTGAGAAGAAAAAAAATTCACAATCCTGAAAGTAATTTAGAGCCTCGAATTTGACCTGGATCCTTATCGAGACTCTTCAGATCGGTCAGATTAATGATTCATTAACCAGCAGTCGACGGGTGAAGGTGGGAGCGGTGGAATTGAAGGGCTTCGCCTAATGATCGGACAACTTTGGCGTCAACTCCCATTATCCGCCAAGCTTCTCCTTCGGGTTTCTGCATCATCAACATAACTTACTCAAACCATAATTATTTATTATCTCAAGATTCCGCTGGTTTCCGGGAACTGAGTGAGTTTTGAGGCGAATTTTATTTACTGTATCTCCCGCACTCGTTGGAATAAGGAGTACAGGTCCAGCAGGAATATACATGCGCGTATCTATAGCACGTCCTACGCTGAGCAAATAGGAAACGTGTATGCGAGATGTTTTTCCTTTTCCTACACTCTAAAAGTGTCGATATAGCCCAAGGGTCTTACGTTGGACGCACATCTTATGATTGGAAGCTCACCTTCCTTCCATCATTCAAACCCTCTTTCGTGTAAGAGACGAGCAGTGGAGGTTTCTCTGGAGTTACTTTCTCTCATTGAAAATACATCGGTAGATTGAGTATATATCATTTCTGAATCCTCCATAGCATCGAACAGGAGAACTTTGTCACTCGTTGGACAAATTTATTTGATTTTAGAGAAATTGATGTATGAAAAGTAGGAGGAACAAAAATTCATACTTCGAAGGATCCTACTTTTTCGTAAACTATGAGGTTCTTCGCCTGTAGACTTTGGGTACCCAGATCTTGATGACTCAGAACAAAATGAAACATTGAAGCCAAGAGACTCATGGTGCCCAAATATACCGCTGAGATTTTACTTATTTATGGGACAGTAGACTAAATGGCAATAACAGCCACAGCCAGAGATGTCCTTAGTCTTCAGGCAAAAATTCAAACCTGAAACTTCGTCTATAAAAAATGTACGGGTCTTTTCCTTCTACAGTATTAGTGGGTTTGTCGCCTCCCGAGCTGGGTGGTGGAGGCTGGCGTCTTGCCTGAGAATCAGCCTGTTCAGGTCTTTCGACACTGCGCAAACATTAGTCTCCAGCTTAGCCATCCTGAGCGTAAGTACCAATAATCGTACTGTCTTCTTCGACTTCAAAGAGCCTTCGACAGCGTCAATCATTCGTTGCTTAGAAGCTGTTTTATCTGGGCATCAGCGGAATGATAATCCGTTCCTTCTACAACAACACCAAGTGTGGATTTGTGCTGGCAGGCAGTACGTCCTCAATCGACCTTACTGAGGGAGTTTAACGGGGGCAATTTTGAATCCCCTTTTGTTGAGGCTGATCATTTCTGAAACGGAAGAGCTCTTCCGCATTAGGGGTTGCTCTGGATCGGACGTTAATGGCTTAAAAGCAACAATATCATAATTTTTCTGTACGCCGACGATATGATTATTTTGGGCTACTTATTTGTCGGTATAAATCGCAAACTGTTGATCCTAAGGCGGTATTGTGACGTGAATGGATTGACGGTCAATATTAGTCATCAATTAGTTAGTTTCTGTCAAAAGAGGGTTTCAAACCATCAAAATTGCGAGTCATCTCTAATTAGCATTAGGTTCCTCGTCAGTTCTGAGGTTTTTGAGGTAAGACGATTTGTATTCCGGGCTAATGGTTAACTGGAGCTATGACTAAGGTTGGGATCAGCTCTTGGTCAGATTTGGACATGCTGGTGGACCAATTCCCGAGGGTTCACATGGACCGGCCTCTGTCATTCTCCCACAACCAGACAAACAATCCTAATTGATTCCATTAACTGCGACTTCCCTCCGGCTCCATTGGTCCTCGAAAGTTAGTGTTTTTGGTTGGCTGATCCTTGAATAATCAACTTATGTTTTTAGGCAAAAAGTCAATCTTTTCGATTCGGCCCAGATTTTTTCTGGGCGTTTTAAGGTGTCTAGATCAAGATAAGAAAATGGCCGTCTACTGTTCACGCCAATTTTGGTAGTTGAAAATTTTCTAAAAATTTGAAATTTTGGTCAGGGCGTTTCTGGCTTTAGTTGGTCCTCTAAACTTTTCAGCACGATCGGACCAAATTTGGGATGGGGAGCGGGGGTCAAAATGTGTATTTTGAAAAATGGATTTTTGAGATTTTCGACAATCTAGGCGTGTGGTTTATCATTTTCGACTAAATTTAGGACGCCGAATCCAATGAGACAGGTCCCAGATTAGCGTCAACCGGAAGAGATTATGGGTCAAAATGGGTATCTATCTACCCGTTGGAATGTGTGTTTTCGAGATATCTCGTACCTAGGCGTGTAGTGCATCATTTTATACTAAATTTTGAACGCTGAATCGATTGGAATTAGTCTCCATGCTGCTAGTCCGAGGAATAACCATTCCCGTGAAAAAAATTGCAGTGATTTTAGAACTCGATTATTTGACTTTTTTGGAACTAAGCATGTGGGGTATCATTTTCCACTAAAATTCAGCTGAATTTGTTGAAATGAGCCTTGGACACCTGCCATTTTCCTCATATTCTAGCCCTAAGTAATAATAAACCATTATGGGAGAGTTTGCACTAAATTTTTCTGAATTGAGAGGGGCCAGATAACGGTGGTTAATTTGTTCTTCATTAGGCGTTTTTCATAGAGCTGAATCATTTTCAGTCTGCGGTCAACTAATGCGGTTATAATGTGTTTTAGTTTTATCGACGGGCTTGAGGTCCACGTGGTAGAGCACCGTTCTGTACATACGCCACATCACTACAGAATCGAGAAGATTGGGTTCGAGGGGCTGGTAATCCATCTTCATCAAGAAAGCTCTCTATGGTCCACACTTGACTTTCCGAGCAGCTTACATTCTTCAAACACATTTTCTTCTTGGGGGTGGCTTCGTCAAACGGGGACGTGGAAAGGCGGGAATCCGGTGCCCTCTCGCTGCCCCGCGTCCCACCTTGAACCGAAGGGAGGTCTCTACCCCAGTGGGCGTATTGATCGAAGAGGCAGTGGAAGTGGGTTAGTCCGCGGTCGGCTGGGTACCCCCCCCCCTCCTCAACCCTTCTCTAGCGCAACATTTACACACCCCTCCACCGTCCAACCACCACCCCGGCACCCACCGCCAAAAAAGGGAGGTAAATGGTACAAGCAATCATACAAACCCTCCTATTTCACTAAACCCTCCCTTTTTAAACTACCTGGACAACTTTTTATTTTGGCTTGAAAATGAATCTTCTACATGATTCAACTATCTACTCAACTTGGCGTTAACTATTTTCATTGGGTTCTTCGATGAATATTGAATTGAATATTATCGATTGACACCTGTCCAGAACGGGCACTCAGAGTTTGCCCTTAATCAGGGCCTTTGAATCAGGGGAGACACCTGGCGACTAATTCCCTCGATAACAATAATACTGCAATATAACAATTTAATAATAAAAAAAATAATAAAAACAATTAACATAATCATGAGCGTGGCGGACATTGAAAGTATCCGTTCGTAGGAACTATGATCGATCTAATTTTGTCCGTAAAACGAGGAAAAACGCTCACATATTCTTCTACAATGATTTATTATTCTTCAGAGGAAGAGCATGGGGACAAAAAGTGTATCCAGGACTCATTCCAATCGAATTAGCGTCCAAAATTTAGGAATGGAAAATGATACCTCATACGCTCAAGTCCCTCGAAAACCGAGTTTTAAAGAACACATTTTCACCCATACCCACCCCGGCGGAAATTTGGGTTTTAGCGTGGATACTATTTTTTCTAGAAATTTTCAGAGAAAAGGCTTAAAAAATATAAATCATGAAAAAGTTATGAGCATAGGAAATACGCTGTTATGATTTTATAATTCATACAATGTCAGCGATCTGATTCCTAAGGATGCACAAATACAATAAATTTCCCGAAAGCATGAAACACGGTGTTTCTTTCCCTTCTCACAACATCAGAAATACAATTTAAGGCAAATAACAACTAAAAATTTGTATTATTTTTGACAGCTTTTGAGCGAAATATATGACCACGTATTTGATTGGGGATCCTTACATTTTCATGAGATACATCGTATTAGCCCAATACATTGTATTTCCATTGTCCATTGTCAAAAATAAATCAAGCTCTTTGTTCTACGTCAACGAAGCTTGAACGCCGAACCGTTGGATCAATTGTATCTGTTGTTCACCGTTTTTTGGTTTCTCTATTTCATTTTGAGTTTTCACACAAGATAAACTAGTTTTTTTATTTGTTTGGAAAAGTACAATTCTCAATACTTTTTACTCAATAAAATGTAGGATATTATGATCCTTGGCGTGGAATAAGCAGTTGATCGCAAGCAGCATGCAATCATGCAAAATGCTAACCAACGAAGCCAAAAGGTGAGAAGCTTGCATAATTATCGTAATAATAAAACTTGAATTATTATAAAATACGGAATGGGAAAATAGGGACTTAGCTTAATATATTTCCATCACGACGAAAATTGATAGAATTTACGGAAAGCTGTTGAATTTGAAAAAGATGCGGGATATTATGCCGCAAAGGAGGCCAAGCCGGATACAATAAAGTTTGCTGTATTGGGGACGTCGACTAAAATGTTTTCTCCTCCAATAGAGTTAGAGTTCGTCATTATCGTTGATATTCTTTGGTCGTGACTTAAAAATGACAATCCAATTTCAATACACAAAATGAATTCTAATTTCCCATTTGCAATGCAACAATTAATTTGCTTATAGTAGTT
The DNA here is from genome assembly GCA_019603395.1 of Cyrtorhinus lividipennis. NCBI lineage: Eukaryota > Metazoa > Arthropoda > Insecta > Hemiptera > Miridae > Cyrtorhinus > Cyrtorhinus lividipennis. Next base: position 13,900,078 of record CM034007.1, on the reverse strand, counting down.
TCAAACCCAACGCTAAGCAAAATGACAATGTCTCAGTTGACAAAATTAATTTTTATTTCTTATTTTCATTGACACTTATACGATCCAGTCGACCTACCGCAGGGCTAAAAAAAAAAGGTAAAAGGGTTTATAAAAAATGTGAAATACAACACCTACCTCCCCGTTGTTAAATCCCGGGTCATCCTCCCTCCCCTATAAGCAAACACAGTCATCAATTTCCATGAAATAACATTCATGCACAAAAATGTGGTTATTCATTTATTTTCATCTTTCTAAATTCTACGTTTATCAAAATAAAAATAAAAATTGTGTAATGAGTTGTTTGTATGTTGACAGGACTTCAATAAACCACCTAGAAATGCTGTTTAAGCAAACGCACTTTTTTTCTCTCTTATTTTTATGAATAACATTGCGACATTTTTCCCTATAAATCAAATCAGGTGAAATAGGTTTACAAAACATTTTTGTGTAGTTTACATAAATGCGAGGTCGTAAATTTGTAATTACAAAAAATTTGTGATTTTGGTTGGTTATTCCTTCAATAAACAACTTATGATTTCATGCAAAATGTCTACCTCTCCGTCGTCCGCCGGACTTTGGGAGGGGGGTTAGGGATCAAAATGTGTATATGTATTGAAAAATGGATTTACGATCTAAGCGTGTGGGTTATCATTTTTGACTTAAATTTTGGACGCTGAATCCAATAAACGTTCCAGAACGATTGGAATATACCCCACTGGAAGAGGTTATGGATCAAAAGTGTATGGATTCATGGAGCTGCGAGTGCGATTTTGTGAGGTGTAAAGGTGTAGAAGATAACATAAAGTGACTTCATCATGACAGTCAATTCTATAGTTATTGCTTAAAAGACTATTTTTCATTAAGAGTTCATCTATAAATGAGTTTTAAATGCATAACTCCATGAATGAGGTCAAAATTGCTTTATCACCTTTGGCTTAAAAACACGTTTCAAATGATTTTGTACGTTTGATTTATTATTGTTCGAGAATTTAACAAGAAATATGTGTAATTTTTCTTGTTCTAACCGAGTCTGAGTTTCAAAACAATTCTTTCCAATTGTCAATATAGAGATGGCAGTGGTTTTCTTACTCCTCATAACCTGCTCAAAATCTTAGGCACTGAGTTTCAAAACTCGTTCTTTCCGATTTTGTGTATAGGGTTAGGATGAATGTCTTTTTTTTACTATGTAACTAAAATGTATCATCGACGGGCCCCTTTTGAGACTGTAAACGAGTAAAACACTATTTTAAGCGGTAGAATGGGAGACATATTTTGCTTGTAATACCTATTTTGAAAACTTATTCAACTTTCCTCGTCATTTTGGACACTCATCATTATTTCATTAAAAATTGTGAGATGAACGTTTTGCGTTCATTGTTCCCTTCTAGGATCATTCGATTTCAGGTAATGAGTGCCAATGCTAGTTCTTTATTGCGAGGATAGTTGTTGCAGAACTGGTTCTTTCTGGTGAATGTTTACAAAACTCGTTCTTTCTAAACTTGATTGTGTTCCTGCACTTTTCTACTAGGAGGAATATTGTGTTGTATTTCTCTAGTTGTACATCAGTGAGGCCAACCACACAAAATAAGAAAATATACATTTTAATACTAATGTGACTAATCTATCGTAAAAAAAAGTGAGCAGAGTAGGCTGCGCCCGAACGTTCACTCTGAAAAAACCGCTTGTTTGATAAATGAACTAAAAGTTTACTTGATGCGAATAATTCCACGGTTTTTCAGAAAACAAAGCGCGGGATGGGAAAAAAAGGGACTTGGAGCAAAAAGTGATTGCAGGGGTTCGCTGGGGTTCATTGTGATTCTTTATCTGATGGCCAGAGAAGAAGAAATTCGATGAAAAGAATGAATGCTGTGATTGGAATCTCGATTTTTTTTCCTTGCGACAGGCTGATAAAAGTTGAGAAAACGGGGACATGAAGAGCGAAGGCAACGGACAAAAGCTCTGTATGGTGATCGATTCGAACCGTTCAAGAATGAGCAAGTACGGTAGTCACGGAATGTGACTTCACCGGAACGGGTAACCTGTTATTTATGGTCCTCTATAACGGATGTAGGGCGGGAGAGTTTCACGGACACAATACAATATCATGTATTATTTATCATAATGTACGAGGAGACGAGGGATTCTGGAGAGGGAGGGGGGTGGGCGATGCGGCATGAAGAATGGTGGTCGTGTGATTGAAAGCGTCACAGAAATAGGAGGTCCGCGAAAAGAGTGACGCAAACTTTATGAGAAAATCCTTTGGTGTGACTAATGTTATATTTCGCTCGTGCTGGCGATGCGACGCCTTTTTTCACCACATTGGAACCCTTACCACTTGAAAGACGCCTGAAAAAATCCCATTTAATTTAACATAATATGAGACATAGCACTCATTTTTTGGACATAGTCACATTGAACTAGATTTTCGAACATTTGACACCCAATAATTATTAGGATTTTTATTCTTTCCTTGTATCACCTCCTCGACAATCCCGACAACCTAACACAAGAGTTCTGCCTCGAACAGCTGTTGATCGGTGAATCATCGATCTTTAGAGAATGAAGAAATTCTGTCCACAAACGCCCGTGGAAATGTTTCCAATAAAAGGCTTTGAGACGATCAGAATACAACTAAAGTCTGTACAAGTGCAGTTTTATTTTTTAAATTTATTTATTTATTTTTTATTTAAGGTTTTTTTAAATATTTTTTAAGGTCTCACAATAAAGGATGTCATCACTATTCGATATGTAACTCAAAACTTACTATTATCTACAAGGTGTCATCAGGTCAAGAAATACGCAGAAGCTTACTTCAATAACCGCTAGAGCGCACTAAAAATCCCCGCACGGGTTGCTCCTCGGTGACGCGTTTGAATTCCATAATTATTTTGTATAAATGTTCAACTTACTTCGTGTATAGGTTAGGTAATTTGAACTGCGAAAATATTTAATTTATCCGTGAAAATAGTAATTTTATTTGTAAAACGTTTCATTAAATTTACCAAAACGTTACTTTTACGTTTTTCTAAGTAAAACTTCACTTACGATTGGGAGTTTACAAAAGTTCTGATAAAATAGGTGAAATTGAGTGAGGTGAAATTGTGTCATAAAACTCACAAAGTATTACATTGTGATTGCTGTGCGTAGTACTCGTCTACACACTCCAACAGAAACAGAAAAACGCTTCAATGAAACTCCACAAAATTCAGACTTGAGGGCTTCTCTGAACCTGTTGAAATTGGGTTTCGAGAATCCAAAGCAAATTGGTATCGGCCTGAAAGGATCGGGAGGAGAATGGCGAACTGTTTCCCTCAGGCGATCTTTTGTCGAGCCTCCGAACGAATATATACGAGGGGAGTATTTTATGCACCGTACGTAGACCGTTCAAACTTTTTTATAATTTAGCCGTTCTACCAACGGTTTCGACCGTACAGTGAATGAATTGCTTGTTAAAAAAATTCAATTTACCCCTTAAATACCGCACAGGTATATACTACGTAGAAATAAGCTAAAAACGACAACTTGAACAGTTCCCAGCACAGTGTGGTGTAATTTGTGAACAGCATACGACTCAAATTTGTGCATTTTTGTGCAATTTTTCCGCGGTGATGCTTAAAAAATGAAATAAACGTTTTTTTGTTTGCACTATTTCTTCTTTCTTTAATACATTGACCAGCCTCATTAGCTGTGGATGTGAGTAAACACAGGCTGTGAGCACAAATTAACGAGAAAACCAACAGATGATCAGCTTCGTGCGGTGACCAAAAGCAATTAGTAGCGTTAATTTCCATTGTATTGGGTAAAGAGTCATTTGGGGCTCAGAAAACGAATGACACATTTCGTATGAACAACAGAAATCATCTCCAGTATTCGAGGAACAACCGATTGAAAATTCGGGATTAACTTGTGATCTAAACGTAGTAAGTTGATGTGTGGAGATATGAGATGAACAAAACTTCTAAACAATGACTCACTTTGGCGTAGAGAAATTCCAATGAGCTCAAAAAAGAACCTCCGAGAAGATAACAATGATATATTCTACATGACTTGCCATTCAGTACATGATTTGAATAAAGGCGGAACTTATTCAATAGTTTTCAATAATTCAATATCTTCATACTATATTTACAGAGCGTGGATGTTATTATACAGCCTATGTTAAACTTATGCAATAAAGCAATAGATGAGCATTTGGCTATTTCGCGTATTGTGTACCTAACTAATAATATTCCTAGTCAAGATTTAATACATATGAGCTGGTATTCTTTAGGGTGTGAATGATTGTTCGATGCTCTTTGTGTTTGGATAATTTTGAATAATTCATGTTTTCGACCTCGAAAATCATCAACGATCGTATTGATTACTAAAATTTAGGTAATTAAAATTGTTGGACTTTTTCCAGTTTTTATTTTTTTGTCCTTTAAGAAACTATTTTATGAGAATGACGACTTGCTTAACGTTCGAACTTTAATAAATTTGGTATTAAATAGACCCAATGGAGCTTCATAGGTCTAATATTCGCGGAGTTGAAGGTAAATCGTTTTCAAAAATTGACCATTTTCACCGCAAAGAAACGGTATAAAAGGAGTAACAGGCCTCAAGTTCAAAAATTATTATCACTCCGAAGAATGCATCTTCACTCCCTTTTCCATGGCAGTTAGACTAGACTATAAAGTGACATTTGTGTTCAATCTGCTGGAAAATTGCACTACGGTGGATATTACAACAGCGAAAAAGTTATAAATTTGCGAGGTTTCGTATGGGTTTTTGATCAGTAATTTCGTGTCCCTGTGCCATCAAATGCGCTACAACATCGTGGGAAATGCACTCATATTTCAAAATGACTCCAAATAAATTGAGAGCGTCTCGTCTTTATAATAGAACATCCTTCTTCGAAACAGCGCTCTATACTGTGCCTGAATGAATCAGTTTTATAAAATCATTCATCAATCAGGACCTGAAAAATGATGTAGTTTAGGTGTTGAAGGTACCTTGGGACAACGTGTGAGTGGTGATTCGTTTGTGCGCGATTGGTTTAGTCAGTTGTGATTAAATACAGAAATTTTAAGACCAATTTTCAACAGAACTTGTGTTTTTAAAACTCTGGTGTTTTTGGCAATTTTTGAAACGACACAATTTTAAGATGGTGAGAAAGTGTCCGATGGGGAATAGCGAAAAAACTTGAAAGAATAGACTCACTTTGCCTGCCAGTATGACGACAGCCAGTGCTCCTGCTAGGTGGTGCATGCCTCTACCATGGCAGTCATATTGTAGTTGTCGCAGCAAGTACTTCGAACGCTCTACTCGCTCGAGAGGTTCAACCAGCTCCCACCCCCGGGAGGCCAAGTGGGGGTGGCGGACAAGGGGCGGGAGGTGCCGCCTCCACCTCGTACTCATTTCCATATACAGGGACCACGCGAGGGGAATCCTAATTAATAGTACTCGACGAGGCTCAGGGGGAGGGGGGTCTCCTTCAAAAATGAGTAGACACTTCCTGACCGGTGACGAGAGAAAAATTCGCCAAATTTCCCGACTCAGTTTACGCTCGCTGACTGAGGAAATGACGATGTAATGAGATGATAAAAGAAAAAATGTTGTAGTCTTTCCTCATTCTTCAGCTCTAAGCCGGAGCCTTTGGGCAAAACATTCTATATAAATATAATCATACTCGACAAAACGAATTAAGGAAGCCTGATAGAGTTCACCTGTTCATTTAAAAGAAGAAAAGACGTTGATTACGTATAAATCGCACTCGTCCTCGAATACTGGGACAACTCAAAATTCGCAATTGTTGGGAAATCACGTTTGATGTTTCTGCTTAGCTTTTCTCTACCTCCAGCTCATTGAGCACTCGCCATGATAGTTACCAGTACATAAATCGATGTACTATCAGTTTAACCGGAAACCCTCAATTCCAGAGCCACGCTACGCTCCTACTAGACGGATGTAAATGGGTTTTTATATAGGTACATATTACGTTTATCAAAATTTCAGTGAATTTCTAAAGCTCGAAAAAGAGCACGCATTATGCGACTTGGGGAGGATTTAGACAAGCTCGCCCACAAATTTCAAACATTCAGCAAAACTCCAACCGGTGCGTAGATTTGTTGAGAATTCGGCGACCACCAACCTTACTTATTATAATGAGAATCTCAAGATTTATGTGGATGATCGAGGATGTTCTCAAACAAGAGAACTTCACTGTGTAAACAGTGCTTCGACTTTTAAGATTCAATAAAGCTGAATTCGCCGGCCTTGTTATGAAAAACGCCCTTTTTGACGAGATGATTGATTATCTTTGTCAAGATGTTGAATAAACATGAGATCTCTTTTGGGTTCTTATCGTGAATTCATTGGATTACTTTATTGATTTTGATGTTTACCAAGCCTCTATATTAAACCGCGCGATGTCAGAGGGGGGGGGGGGGGTTACCGACGACCTCTGCGAATTATTGATCGGCACCAAGCATTGTTAGCCGGCAACCACCACATTTTCGGCAAAGTTGAAAGATTCTAGGCTCAAAATAATTGACGCCTTTGGGCGCCAATCTGAAAGGTGCTTTTACAAATCGTCTGCTACCTGAGCCACGGCAATCACATCCAACTCGTACTTGAGTACCGAGTGCATTATCAAACTCACACGTAGTATCAAAAAAATGTACCTACTTCTGAACAGGATTGAGGGGCTGCAAAACCCATCTTTCACGACATGGCGGTCTTGCGGTGTAGTATTCTAGATACTAGAATATTGTGATATTACGAATAAAATGTTTAATTATTTAATACTGTTAACGTTTAAATATTACAGAAGCACTACCTACACACCCAAATATAAGATCTCAGTCGAATATTTCAATTTTATATCAGGGAAGTATCAAGTTGTGCTAATTTCCAAAGACACTCATGAATAATTTGAACGATTGATGACTAAATGATGACTTTTTGATTCAATTTTAAGGTACTATTTTATTAAATTAATTTCCCTACTCTCCAAAATCATACCCTGATCTGTGGATAATTTCTCAAAATCCATTAACAGCGGTCTTAATATGTATTCAATATTACCCTCAAATTTCTCGTGTTTATTGAGAAATTTGGTAATTCAGCCGCTAAGAAGGGGAAGACCCAACTTTTTGCAAATTTTGTTTTTCCAGAAAATAAAAACTCAACCAGGTATGGAAAGAAGTTTGCATTGACCCTTGTACACACGCCTAGGTACCAGAAATCTTGAAAACCCACTTTCAAAATAGGTGAATAAATACCCATTTTGACCTTTGATACCATTTGACGAAAATAATATACCCCACACGCCTTGATCGCCGAAAATCCATTTTTTGAATTTACAGTTTGAAAAATTGCCAAATAGTGGATGATGAACTGCAAAGTGTGGCACAGGAATCTTCATTGTTTTTCAATGCTGATTTACGTGATGCTATTTGTTTCTTGATTCGACTCAATTTTCGCGGAATATTTGTTTATATTGCTTTTAAAAAAAAATCACATGTTTTAGCGAGTGTATTTCTTTTTAAATCTACCAAATCGTTTGCACACATGAATTGTGTAGGTTTTTTTCTCTTTTGATAACGGAAAAATAAAAAACTGTCAACAAAAAATCTATTAAATTTTGAGTGCAAATATAAGCGCTAAAACATGATTTTTTCCACCGGCTAACACATGCTGCGTGTTGTACTGGTGTTATATTAAGTAATTAACATGTTCTTCATTCATTAATCCACTCGTAGTCGTTGTCCTGACTGATTCACGACTTCTCACTTCCATCGCTATTCCCCATATACGCTGGTCGTTTCTAGCAGCGTGATGTTCCCAACTTTCACCAGCAATGTGATGTCATCTTCGTGACCCGTTTCCTTGCAGGGACGATAACACAGGAGAGATGCGGGCCGCAACCGAATAAATAGGAAAATCCCCCATGGGCTTTACTTTGATATCATAAATGTCAAAATAAATTGAGTCAAATAAATATAAACGACACACATAACATGTCTATTTTAGGTGATAGATTGCCTTGACGCGTACAATATTAACAAAATACTATTTAATGTTAACAGCTTCAGCTTTCACATTATATTGTTCATTCCAACCGGATGATGGCTTTTAGTTCAATTATTCTTGAAAAGCTCCCAACCCATCCAGGCCCACAGGTCGCAAAATAGTTTGACGGGGATGATCACGAGGAACAGAAGGTAATAGTACTCCCACTTGCTCAGTTCTGGTTGGTAATCGTCCATGACGCTTTCCTGAAACGAAAATTCCTCAATTGTGGAGATTTGACGGCGTAATTCAACTCCGTTGAATAAAACTCGTATGTACTGATGGAGCAATTAATTTATAGCAGAAGCCAATCATTGCTTGTGTTCTTCCTCTCGAGACAACGCTCATCTTCAAACATGGGGGAAACAGTGGGTTTGGCGGGTCCAAGACCCATTCCAATCGATTCAGGGTCCAAAATTTAGTGGAAAATGATACTCCGCATGCCTAGCTCGCCAAAAATCTCGAAAATCCATTTTTCAAAATACACATTTTGACCCCTACTCCGCTCAAATTTGGTCCGATCGGGCTGAAAAGTTTCGAGGACCAATTGGGAATGGACCCCTGACCTAAATTTCAATTTTTTAGGTATATGTATTGCCCTAATACGAGCTGTTTCGTGTGAACGTTTATTTTACCATGAGGAGTGATTCCAATAATTGAATTTAAGCATTTCAGGCATCAACCAACAACCCCACAACAAGGCTGCAGCTGCACTGAGGCCATGAAGCTAACTTTACACCTAAGCCGGTAGCCGTAGCCAATGGGTGCGTCTGCCATTGGTGTGATTTCCTTTCGTCTATCAATTTCTGCATTAAGAACCTAACAGAATTGTCACAATAATGGATCACTGTCTTATGAATTTGGGAACGGGTAATAGAAATTTCAAATTTCAGAGAAGAGACAAGCTAAAGAAATTGCTCATAACCAAAAACGAAGATGCAAAAGCTAACAAAACAACTAACGCTAAACGTGATAGCGAGTGATTGCTCAACACAGACTGTTGAGCAATGCAACAACGCGCAAAAGCCCTGCAGTACGACTGAGCTGCAATTATGAGAACTAATTTCCACTACATGGCCTACCTGTAGAGCCAGGCTTTTGTCTACAGTGGAAACAGCGTCAAACTGGGCTGCACTGCAGACACATTGTAAAAGAAGCTACAAACAGCACTTAAGCGAATTTGTTTCTAGAATACCTCAAGAAATACTCAGATCCGAATTGAACATACAATATTGATGTAATCCAATAAGTTATTACAATTGATAGGATAGTTATTAGTGCAAGAAAAGAAATATCACACCATTTGTGACAAAGCTGCAAAACCGGCTAGAAATCATTTCTTTTGAATACAATTTTTATTGTTCTTCTCCCTTCAATAAAGTCGTAGAGATCATTTGCAAAGTAAACTTTGTAACATCAAATACTCGTAAAATTATGATATTGTCTATTGACAAATGTTTTCTTCTACTTTGGTCTACTGTAATAGTATCCAAACAAAAATATCGAACCGTTCACCACATTTTCAAAACAGTTAAGCAATCAGAAGGTAACTAATACAGAATATTTAGAACTATGTAACGCTGGTCGTTTTGGAGTTTCCGCGCATTACATTGATCTACGAGCATACTTCCAGGCATTTCAATGAAATTTGAATAAGTACAATAACATTATTAAGAGGAAAAATATCGAAAAATCAAATCACAATGTGGAATTTCAATGAAATGAATTTCAAGGCATTTCAATGAAATTTGAATAAGTACAATAACATTATTAAGAGGAAAAATATCGAAAAATCAAATCACAATGTGGAATTGCACGATATGTTGCTGTTTTATAATATAATAACAATAATAATAATCAGTATTTTGGAGCATTGGTGACAGTTCCATTAGAGATGATATTTGATGATGACAAACACAATATCAATTGATTATCCAACTTTCTGACCTTGAAATGGACTAGCACTTGTGGTTGTTAGGGTTTATAGATTCCTCCATTAATGATCATCTCGTTTATTTTCGGATTTATTTGTTACGTCAATCATAAATTAAGGCTCTCGGCTTGTGACTTAATTAAGCTTGAAAAATCAATCAATTAAAAAAAAATTAAAATTCAGGTCCGAGCAGCTGCAACAGGATTTTCTGGGGCAGTTTGCCATTTTTTGAAAATCAACTGTTTGAGCTGAGTCAACCGTAGAGAAGGGTTTTCCGCTTTGACGACTGGTAACATTTTTTCTTCGTAAGCGTTATAAGCGGCTTTTCTCCTCTTTTCAGGATGTTTATCACCCGTTTCTGAATCGAGAGAGAGGACTTTGATGGCATCTTCAACACTTCTGGCTTCTTCGCCCTCAACGACGAGGTGGTTAATATTTTCCTCCAACGGTTTCGTCAGGTGAGTTTCTATTTTGGGTTTAGATGGCGCTCCTGATGCTCCCATAGCGGCGGCTTGCCGTTTTTCTTTCTCCTCTTCGATTTGAGCTCTTGTGATTTTCGCTACAGGTTGCTTTCTAACGTTCACAACGCTACATACTTCTTTTTCGAGCAGAGCGTTCGCCTCTGCTTTCTTCTGAAGTTTTTCCACCTTTTTCCGCTCATCTTCCTCCTTCTTTTGTTGTTTCTTCTTCAATTTTTGGTCGTCATCTTGCCAATACGCGTCCTCTTCGGCCTGTTGTTTCTTCTTTTTGTCTAGTTCTTTGGCAACCGCTTTACGTTCCCTGGCAGCAGCTGCTTTTGTGTTTTCTGACGCGAACTTCTTAGGCATTGCAAAAACCTGCAGAAAATTAGAAATGTGACCACGACATAAGACACAATACGTTTGTTCCAAGAAGAGTAGGGAAGTTGTGAACAATGACAACTTGAATGTGTAACGTTTTGTCGAATTCATTGTATTACGAGTACACTTCATTTGAAGAAATATCGCTTTTGGTAAACGGAATTGGCACAATTTATGAAACTTATTTCACGCACACATAATTTAGTGCGAGCGTCATCCACAAAACATTTTTCATTTCTTCTTGGAACAATCCTAAATCTAGCACATTTTTATTTAACGACAAAGTTTGGGAATCTTTCCCCTTATCGTTCAGCCAGGCGCCTCAGCCAACTCTACAAAATTGATACTCTTTCCATCATTGATGATATCAGAGGTCATTTCTATGTTGCTTATCAATATCGAACAGTAGTTGATTGGTGCAATCATATGCACGAGGCGTGCGCAAACTCAACATTGCGCATTGGTACTCCCAATCTGCAAATGACATCCACAGAAGTCTCCTCGATTCGCCGCCAGACCGTCAAAGCTCAAAAAGTGGACCCCTCTGACGAGATTACCATCCTTTGCCTTCAAGCAAAGATCTGCGAATGCCAACTTCATCAAAAATTGACAACTAGATATAATTTTATTCATTTATGTATTTAAAATAAACCGTTATATTATCATTTTTTTTTTTAATTACCGTTCATAAACATTAATAATATAGTTTATCAATCTGGCTGAACGATAACAGAAAAGGTCTAGACAGTCATTGATATCCAGATGGTCTACTTTGGCCCAAAACGCTTAACGTTGGTGCAAGCTACCCTAGCTGCTCTGTTTTTGAACTATCACGGAAAGCGAGCAATCACACTAACAACCAGGGAGATTATGTACGAATTTAAAAAAAAAAAACTACTATATACCCGTAAATTCATTATCCTTGTAATGCTAACTTATGACGGATTGTTCTGGACGTGGCAATCCGGCTCCTACTGCATAAAGACACTAAATACTCAGTTGAAATTATCTACTCAAAAAGGGTTCAAGGACTCTTACAAGGTCTAATTCAACTGGTAGACCTGTTAAGAGGGTCCTTACTCAAACCCGCTGTTCTGAAGCCTTTTGTGCTGCCATTAACACCCAGCATAGCAATCTCCATTGTATCTGAAGCTCTGGAATAGTACTATGACTCCCTCTCATCATTCCACACCCTCCAATTGTCATAATATTTAGAGATGGGTTATTATGGTCCTTTATATCAGGTAAGTACAGAAAAGTAACTGGGAGTCTTAGTTGTGACAAGCAAAAAATGTCAATGACTCCAGGCACAGGTTGATCCTCAATTGTTCCTAGTTCCTAGAAATGCTTCTGTTCCACCAGGGGGGGAGGGGGGTCCAGTCACATTTCCCATTGCTGTCACAAAGCTTACTTCTTGTCACAACAAGGAACATCCTTGCCTGCGCCTGTGCTCACTTTCCGTTGCTATCCTCTCTTCACCACCATCTGCTCCCAGGTAAACTGCTCCAATCCTGGGCGAGTTGTGCTCAAGAATTTGGTGCGAAAAGTGGTTAACCATTAGGTTTAATGGGCACAAGCTCATCAGGTGTAGTTTTTTAAAACAAATTTTTAATAGAAAATAAGCTATGTAGGTACCTATTAAGACATGGCTTATAAGATGGATTCGAATGTTAAGGTACGGAGGCTAGGGACGAGCACACAAGTTTTTTTGTACAAGTTTTGACATTGATTTGCCCAGTTTATCTTGATCCACGATCCACAGGTTGCTCCAAGGCTAAGGAACATTTTAACTTCTAATTGGAAAGTGTGTCAGATACTAAATAGGATCACGAACGTGCTGCACCTCTGACTGGAAAAAGCCATCACAACCCATCTCTAATAAATATTACACTAAGCCATGTCCTGCGATGCACACCCAGTTTAACGCATAATAATACTGCAACCTTGAGGCACTCGTAGGAAGCATCGGATCTGACTTATAATAATAACAGTTTATCGATTGGCTCTAGAACACAGCTCGCTCGCTGTTGCTGCTCGACGTAATGTATACGTTAAATACTGTCATTTTGGTAGCACAGGTATACTTACACAATATATTCTTGAAATTGGCAGAAGAAATTAGTTCACAAAATATTCCTCGAGCATCTGCAAGGAAAAGGCGATAGGTACAATAAAGAACGGGAATAATTCCAATACAACAAACCTATACGGAACTTATCAATAACGGGTAACGGGCAGTAGTAATGTTTTCTCTAAATTCTAGTGAATGTTCAATTCGGCGAGCAAAAAAGAAATTCGAAAAGGGCGTGAACAGTAAGACACCAATTACATACTTTGAGTTCAAGAACTCGAACGAACAACTTTACCTCAATATCCGTAGAATAGCGCGTGTCAATATCGACAATGAAAAACGCTATATCTCTTAATAGAGAAGAAAGGTGGATTGATTGCAATGATTGAAAGTACTTAAAAATTTTTATCTATATGTAGTTACAACGACCAAGAAGCAGTACGGGAGATCGTAATGAAAACAAGCCAACTGTAGTGGTTGTTGTTGGGTTCGGTTTCAGCCTCCGGTTTATCTTCTTCTTTATCCTCTTGTTGTGCTGTGAATTCTTCATAGCAAACGGACATAATTTACTACATAATTTATAAGTAAATGCAAAACACTCAAAATTATATAAACCAACTTTTCCAGAAACAACTACTATTTCTTCTGCAAGGTTTCATCTCATAACCATAAAATTTGAGGGTATGTAGGGAAGAGATATCGAAAGGATAGTATCGATATTGGACTGAATGATGTATGATGTATTAAGCGTTATTATCGATATACACTATAATATTCAAAACTAAAACATCAATCCGATTTATCAGTTAATAATATGAGAAAATTTAGTTTTGATCAAAAATTGTAAGGAAAAAGCTCTGATTCAGAATCTGGAGAATCTACGTCTGCATCGAGATAGCTTTTTTGGGGAAGCATTCGGAAATGGTTCAGAAAACATGGAAAGAACGCAGTTTCAGTTTTCTCTTTACTAGTGTAACAGCCTCTCATCTCCCTCAAGATTTATTTATTTATTTTTTTTTTTTTTTGCGATCTCCAGCGGAACCAGACTCTAGGTATGTGCCCTCGGTCATTTGCAACGCATCTGAAACATATCCAGTGAATTGTCCAAATGATACTTGTCCACCACATCGACGTCAGTTCCATCAGAGAGAATTTTATTTCAGGGGAGGCTGAGAACTTATCAGCAAAGGCCTGTCACAACAAAGAGTATTGTTATATACTAAAAGTTAAATTAAAAAAAAAAAAAAAAAAAAAAGGCCTTTTGAGGAATCGGCTCAAAGGGAAATTCCTGATCAACTTCTTTTCCTCCATTCAGTCCGAGGAGAGTTCTTTTTTGAAAATGCTTAATTCTTCATTTTATAAACATCAAGTCCCTTCTAAAATTGACTGCATGAAGCATTCATTCTTTGATTATGCAACTCATCCATTAATTTTTCAAATGCTTACCTACCTTCCTAATTCATGTATTGTCTTTATTTTATAACAAGGAAAACTGATAGTATCACCAAAAATCGATGCTCCGGTATAATTAAAGCAAGTTATCGATATTTCAATATCGATAGTGGGTGTGTACGTCAGTACCCCAGGTTTATAGAATACCCTAATAATATAGAAATTAAAATAGGTACTAGTAGATACAGAAAACCCATTATTATTACTATAGTATGAGCTTCTCGAAGTTAAAACTCTCATTTCATGAAGTTTTATTTACGAAGTGGCAACACTGAAACAGGTTGGTTTCATGTCGATCTGGCAACACTGAGTTGGCGACATCGATTCAATCAAACATGGCGAACATCCCGAAGACGCACGAAGGTATTTTTGAGAATATTTTGTTGTTTATAATTCCCTCCACCTCAGTATCAAGTAGGCTAGAACATTCTTAAAAGATTCATTGTTCTTTACGTAAAAAATGAACAACCCCCGACTCTAATGAATGCCGATAATAATGCTCATTCTTGAGTGCGCAATGAGGCCATTGGTATTCGCATCTTGTTTGATGACGATGATAGAAATACGGCGTTATTACATTAATAAAAAAGTTCGCAAATTTTATTGTGAACAGCAAGAGTTGTTTACGTTGAGCTTCAACATTTGTTATTGAAATATTTCATGAATGGTTGCAATGTTTTGGGTCCAGATGTGGTCCGTGCTCTGTGTTCAGTGGGTCGCTTTGGTCGTTGATTGTCCCGACCTTTTTTCCAGTCGTTAATTTTCCTGTTCGCTACCCAATATGAGATGAAAATGTCTCCATTCGAGAGTCAGGAGATGTAATTGAGCTGTTAGCAGAGATTTCATGAGCGACACTACCTCCTTTCCTGAATACACTTCTCGGAGCGGATCTTCCAATTAGTTGTGGAACTCGTTTCTGCGTCATTGGGTGCTTTGGTGAATTTTTGGAATAGTTTTACCATTCATTAATCTAAACAGATGAGAGGAGCGGAACTTGATGCGCATTTCAACACTCAATTAATTGGAACCAGTAGAGCTGTAGGATCACCCTCATAAGAATCACAATATCCGTTCTGGTTGTAGTGCCATGCCTTCCTGGTGGTCCATCATGTACTTATTTGGGTACCTACTTACCTAGACTGTAGCGCGTTAGTTACATGACCCAACTCGATTAAATTTCCTGCCTTCAAGCATAATCTGTTACCTCTCTTGTGTTTTTTTCAGATATCGAGGCGCAAATTCGGGAGCTCCAGTCAAGGAAGAAAGTTTTGACTGATGAAGATGGTGAGCCCAAAGCGGGTGTTGGTCTTGGAGAAAGTGGATATTTCGACAGAGATATCTACGGTGGAGGAGGCAAATTTGAGGGCTACGTTACGTCTATCGCGGCTAATGACGAAGTAGAGGTACGTACGAGGTACCATAAAACAGTACAACTAAATACTACTTTTCAAGGTTTTTCTTGAATAGCTCCGTCAATATGTTGTCTGCATCTTCGTTGATTTTAATTAGCGTACAGACATATCTTGGCTTTCTGTTCGTGCATTGAAGAACAATCTATCTTGAATTGGTGAGGAGGAGGAATTTCTTCCGTGGCACATAGATGTACGCATGAAGTGAAACTATGAAATTATGACCCGTTGATGTCCTGCTTTTCTATCTGCCAACACATTCTCCTATTGAAACAAGCAAAAAGAAGAAAAAATCCTTTTTTGGCCTAATTTTGATTTTTAAATTTCAGAATTTCCAGTTAAAATCACCATGTTCCATTAGAAACATGAAAGTGCACAAATGTAGTCATTTTTTAAATGTTTTTACTAGAAACAATCCTTCAATTCTGACTCCCAAAGCGGAACTTGCAAATGAATTATTGCCATTCTTTTAACCTTGAACCAATTCAAATTTTCAATCACATTGCCACTCTCATTGAAAGTGAGCAATAAGGAGGACTTGGACTGAAGAATGAAAAAGGATTTGGATTCCTTCAAGCGCATTCTTAAAATTAACTACTGTTAGGTTGGTCTAATCACAAGGGGACGTTGAGGAGTTCGTCTGAGTGGTTTTAATAAGGATGGCCTCTTCGGTTCTTCTCAGGCATCTCTAGAACATGTGAAACAACCAAATATACAAGAATCTAGAAGGGGCATGGCCATACAGGAAGAATACAACCGATTTTTCCAGAAAAACGAGGGCGAACACATTGTTGTTCCTCAAACTTCCCATTTTTTGATAAATTCGTCTAAGCTACTAAACGAAGCAACATTTTTTCTTGATCATGCAAGGTTTATATTGGAGCTGAGTAGATGTGTAACACATATAAACTTATCAGAGCCAGGTCGAACGACTAGAAAGCTTGCGAGAGGAGACTTTCTGGACAAAACTGAGCTGCCAAAAACTCACGAATCACAAAGGAATTTTTGCTAAGGAATAATTAGCAAGTCAACAGATTTTTTTTTCCCTACGTATTCACTTCATACACGTTCCATGGTGACCATGAATTGGGTATTTCTGGGTCGCCAAACGCCGACCATCTCTCGATAGAGGTCGAAAAGTAGTGATGGCCCATGGTCGTACCCCCAAGCACACAGTTGTACCGTTTTACAGTGCTAACTTGTGTGGGGTTTTCGTTGCCAATATCGTGTTCCTTTTATTTTAATGGCTTCCACTTTCCGTTACAGGATGACGAATTCGAAACCACATCGTTCCCCAATCAGAATAAGCGGCCGGGCTACACCGCTCCGGCAGCACTCCTCAATGATGTTGCTCAGGTAAGATCATTCGGGCCACGAGACAAATTCGCTCGCTCTATTGATCTATTCAAGATTCACAAATCTGATCAACTTATTAAATCCTTTCAGAGTGACAAAGATTACGAACCGTTTGCTGACCGCAGGCGGCAAACGATTGCCGAGAAAGAAGATGAATATCGTCAAAAGAGGAGAAGGATGATCATTTCTCCCGAGCGAGTCGACCCTTTCGCAGAAGGTGGGTCTCACTATTTGGTGTTTTCGTACTGTAAATGTAAACGTAGCTTAAATGTACGTACCGTGAGTCGTCAAGGAGGGACTGAGCGTGGAAAACGATAGGTGAAGATTACATTTAACGCAGTTTTAGTACAAACTTCTTTCGACATGATCCTCTTCTAACGTACAAGCTACGTATAGTACTGAATGATTGTCACCCAGAAACTTGTCAAGCAGCGAATGGTCGGTTAGGCGTCAAAAAGAGCTGCAACCTACACTTAGGGTCTATGGGGAACCTAAAATGGCTGACTGCGATTGCTGTTTCGCAGTAGAAGAGAATGACAATAGGTGAAAAATGAAGTTAAGAAATCGTAATTATGTTAATTTCAAGGATCCATCACTATCACAATTTGAATTTGAATCCTGTGATTCATAATTAATTTTGCGTTTTATGTACCTACCTTAAACGCTGATATTTAGTCGAAATGTGCCGTCAAAAAGCACATTTGCAAGTATTCTCTGAGACTTTGCCACCTGGCCACTAGGGATGGGTATCGGATTGAAAAACATCAATGTTTACTATTCGATGTTTTTTCAACTTAAATATCGGTGTGTAAAAAATCGTATGAAAAACATCAAGGTTTTTAACAAATATTATTACGAGTTTACGAGGTGATAGTAAGCACTTGAGTAAGTGCAAGTACATAGGCAACTTTTTTGGTTGTCTACTCCTTGGAATTTGAGTGGGATTCAGATACCTAGGTACCTACTTATTAAAATTCAGATTAGAAGCCTCAATATTGATAACTTGCAGGTAAATTTCGATACTGACGATCTTATCTTAAAAATTTGAACACGAAATATGTAATAAATAATAATCTTTAAAAATGGGTTGAGCAACAAAGTAACAAATTTATAAAATTCATTCATCATCTTTATTAGGTAAGTATAGGTAAATTAGGTATTAATTCACCAATATTTAGCGTTGGCCTCGTTGGTACATGCTTGATGAGAATGTCGTACAAGTTGGGATACGTATCCTTCATTGAAATCCAATATCCCAAGACGTTTTGTTGGATTTTTTTTTTTTTTTTTTTTTAATGTAGGTATTTTGGGAGAAAGTAAAAAACGTCGATGTCTAGAAAAACGGAAGCAAAACATCGATGTCAAAACATTCGATGTTTTTCAAACATCAAGTATTCGATACCCATCCCTACTGGCCACAGAGACCAGGACTGTCCTTTAACAGCGGGGCAAAGTTCTCTGGGATTCCTAAATTAGTTTACACTTCGTAGAATTGTATGATTGAAATGTTCCTTCCAACAGTCCCTCCTCGAACTTCATTGCTAATGGGGTATGTTTGTATGGAAGAGACAGAGCGAGCGCGAGCGTGAACGAGACACAATTCAGTTGCACGATTTAGTTTTAAGCTTGACAATCGTGTTTGGTGCAGCAAAAAGCTTCCCACTTGTTAATAAAGTTTATCGCTGAGTGATTTTTTAACTATAAGTTGACACAGTTAATTACACATTCCCCGCTTTTCGTCAAATTCTGAACGATTGTGTGTTGCGAATGGTTTGGTTGTTTCGTTTGAATGATTTTTTCGACAGTTACCGGCTCTTTTTTCGAGAATGTCTGATGAGAGAATGTATGTAAACGTTGAAGTCTCCGATACTCCTTGCGGTCTTCCCATGGTTTTGCGCGTTTGTGGTCTCTTCGTAGACTTGACAGAGTTTTCGACTGAAATGATTGTTGACATTGTTTCAAATCTGCGAGCTGATCGTCCCCTCTCGCCACTCATCTTCACCGTTCTTCTATATCACTCATAGTTATCACCTTATCTTGTGACCTTATCTTGATCCTCAATTTTCTAACACCACTCTCTCCAATAATTGCAGTCTTATACTTGAAATTTTAACTCAAATCTTCCAATTCCAAATCAATTGGAAAGTTTTTTGCTGCACTTCTAGTTAAGATTTGAACACGTCGGAATTACTTGTACCTATCACTTACTAATAGAGGGTTTCTTTCTTTGAGAGGTCCATTCTCTCCTGGATGCCCGATGGATCTCCCGACACCAGCGTGGAAATTCGTCATTGCATTAATGCACTTGAAGGAGTGCATTGTGATTATTCGACTAGTTTGTTTTCTACTAGAGGGAGTAGTTGAAGACAAAAGTGTGTCTATGGAAGGGGTAGAAAGCCGTACTTATCATATCCAATCGCTACTAATAGTGCAGACAGGTTCAATAATGCTTGAGAGCAGATATCATGTAAACGTCGTACCACCACCAAATGAGTGGATTTGCACAGATTTTGCATTTCGAATGTATACGTTCAGGATTGTCTAAAATCAGAAATTGAATTTGTGTGAGCCAAGTGGAGAAAATAGAATAGGAAGGAGATAGATCTACATTATATTGATACACCGAGAATAAGTGGATTCCACTCTCATTCGATGAAGCAATGCAGTTCCATCACTATGATGGTCATTTTAACTCTCTTGTCTCTACCTCAGAGGCTTGACACTGCAGATGGAGGTTAAGGGGCGCTTAGATTCAACTGTCGGTTCTTTTGTACCCTTACTGCTGGGTGTAGGATGATTCCATTGGTTTCAAAGCAGCGACCCTATTCAGACCTTCCTCTGTGACGTCATACGACTTGCCTCACGCTCAGCAGCTCATTTCAAATTTCCCTTCGTTTCTTGACCTCAGTACCTCCACTAACTTTGACATCCCATAGTTGTAGAGATGGACGGTAATCGATTAACGAATACTTGTGCGAATTCTAACGCACTCGCTACAAGTAATCATCAATTACGTTTACTTTTGAAGTAATTGTTATTCATGGGGCGGAACGATTAACAATTACAAAGGTATTCGTGCTTCAGTGGCCAGGGGCTTCCCCCCACCCGCGGTACCAGTTTGGAAGGATACAGGTGGATACATGGTCATTTTACTGTCGTCCATGGCTTTCTCTTAGGGCAGACTGGCTAGTAGCCCTGTGACAGAGGCTTTGTACCTGTAGCTACCGTTTTGTGGCGCTCCAGAGGTTACCCCCTCCCTCGTGACCAGTAGTCTCCTGTCCTGCTCAGAGTATGGCTCGCCGCAGGATGCGGTCCCTAGAGGGTAGGTGCATTCGATTACAGTGTCCAATGTGTTTCACACCCCAATGCAAGGAAATGAGCCACAATTATAAGGAGAGCTCACCCCACGGGTTATGGTTAAGGACAACCTTAAATGGCTGGAATGATTGTCCCTTCATTCAGCAGGGCTTAGATAGGGAGTAGTAAACTGCTTCCCCTAAGTACCGAATTGCGGTAATTTGTGCATTCTAGCTTGGACTACCACTTAAGCAGAGTGGTCCCCGAGTGTTGCATCTCAACTCCCAGAACCGGTTTGTATTGGTACATCCTGCACGAATGTATGCAGCACAGGCTTCCCCTTTATTGGCACCATCACTGGGTGAAGCCCTCCGCCTAGGGTATGCCTCAACCAGGACCCCCGCGAACGGTCCGGTTCGTGATTGTATTTGCCAATGTATTCGTTAATCAATCTCTGATACGTAGTATTCAGAATACAGAATCAACGTGTGCAAGGATTAGTACACTAGCTAAGATGCATGTTGAACACCCTGAAGAACAGAACATCAATCCAATTCTGGAAGAACTACTGGCTTGACTATATACATTCTGGGAAATGAAGCCACTTCTAATTTTTCATGTTTCTATCCCTACAATATTGGATTGGAATTGATCTTAGAACCAAAAAATGATCATTTAAATCAATAAAAGGCTTTATCACCAGCCTTGTTTTAGGTTTGGGTTGCTTGTTTTACCAAAAAAAAAAAAAAAAACATTATTCTGTAAAGATGTAACGTATGATAATGTTTATAAGCCTATTCTTGCAGTGAGTGACCGTTTCGAGTATGGTTACTATTATTCACTACTGGCTTTGCGTCGTAAGTCGTAATCTGGTCGATGAGGCGGTTAAAACCTCCATTTTCCTCCTGCATACTCTTTTCAATTTAAGAGTCAATTTAAGTCCAAATCCGGTTATTCTACCCCTTCCTAGTAAAAAAGAACAAATGCCGTTCAAAATTCAACACTAGGTTAAGTGACTCACCAAATTATCTTCGACTTCTAATGGGTTTCTGTCGCATTTCAGTTCTTCACAGTTGGCCAGTGTGGAGTTTTTGCGATGCCTTCACGGTAAAAATAAAGAGCAAAAACATAACGAACCTCCCGAGCTGTTTTTTTTCTTTTTTAATAAGTATTGCGAGCGAATGAGTGTGAATGCGAAGGGTAGACACGTACGTATTAATCGCCCCAAGCTATTTCCAGGTTGCTCTTGGTGAGATTTTGGAAGAAGAAATGGAGCTGAGCAGAAGAACTACGTACGTATGTATATAAGTTTGGCTCAATGCATTGAGTTTATCGGGTTCATAGGGGGTTGATGAGGGGGAGATGACAGTGTAGTAACCGTGTCTCCAAAACACGTAAATTCTTGTTCAGGCTCGCTAATTTGATGTAAATTTGATAATTGTAGCGAGATAACATCATCGCATCCATCACGTGGTTACTAACTGATGTTCGCTGATTTGGGTTTTAGGCTTCTCATGCTATCCAACGCTTCAAATCAGGAATCATCATTATTCCGTTAGTTCAATTATTATGACGTTCGTCGGGATCTTGCACTACCTTCCCCGCATCATTTCCAAATGTTTAAACTGAATCGGATCAAAACAACAATAAATTATAGCTGTCACATGGGAATCTGGAAGGCACACCAAACTGAATTCGTCTTCTTGACGCAAACGTATTTATTCTAATTTAGGGCTTGAATTTTTTTTAAAGCTAGGCCTTAACAGTTATGCAGACTTTAGTATAGCCCCTTATACCTCCACAACGCATTAAATAATAAAAAGTATTAAAAATATAGGCCATACTCACAAGTTAAAAATATGGACATTTATAATAAGAGGAAAAAGAATTGAGAAAAAAATAAAATAAAAAAAATAATAAATAAGAAAAACTACGAAAATTGGGGTTAAAATACTAATCAAATACTTGGACTTTTTAAATATTATTGCCCTTTTAAAATGAATGTGAATTCCAACGGGAAAAAGCTGTAAAAATCCTGTATGGCCCACTTTGTTAAGACATTTTTTAAAGCTGAACTTAACCTAAGACTTTTTCGCTATAGTGAAGTAACAAAATGTAGTCATGCTTTTGTTCAATTTATTTGTTTCATTGGTTTTTGCTTTAGTGGCAGTCCTAGGTTTTGTTCAGCTTTGAAAATATCCTTAAAATTTGGGCCATTTTTACAGCCTTTTTCTGATGGAATTGAAGTTTCCGAATCCCTCACTTATAATTAGCATAACTATAAAAAACATTTTCATTAATGCATGGGCAGTAATAATTACAGTAAAAATTTAGTCATCTCCAATAATGATCCAAGCCTCTCTAATTCGAATAGTCAGGGCCAGATGAGTGGTCTCCGTTTTTGTGTCCAGATAAGATTTGTTCAGAGTCAATTGACAGGTCTGAAACGGATGACTGCGTTGTTCTTCGAGAGTAATTTGGGCAGGTCAAACGAGCTTCCCCGAATCGATGGAACAATTATATTGATGATAAACTCAATGCATTGATTAACAAAAAGTCCTCAATACAGAAAACAGTAATGTTCAGGGCCATTGGACGCTCCATATTTTAGTTGATTTTATTTTCAAAGTCCTCTTCTAGATTGTTTCCTCTTCTTCCATTCACGTTTTAATTTTTTTGGTTCATCCTCTATTTAAAACCACTTTGTTGAGGACTTTCCTTCTGTATATTTTATTAGGCTGACGCGGCTTGAATCGCGCAAAATACATTACGTTCCTTCGATTAATGGTGGATTTGTCTTTGCTTTGGACATTTTAGGTGGGAAAACTCCGGATGTGGGCTCGAGAACTTACACGGAAATTATGAAGGAGCAGTTACTTCGTGGAGAAGAATCTGAGGTAATTATTTATTTTTAGAGGCAATATGGAGAACCGGCATTAGTTCGACAGTAGTTAATTGAGGGTATGCATATTTATTCCCAAATGATATCCATTTACGTTCCTTTAATAACGAAGAGAAAGATCTGATTCAAAGGAATGATTGGAAAATAGATGAAGGGTAACAAGAGTTGGAGGCCCAAATCGGCCTCATTGATTGGAGTAGGGAAAGTTCAAGGGTTTTACATTATTTTGATTTTTTTAGTAGATGACTAATACCACGTAAGATTAGACAGAATTGTCTAATCCTTATAATTTCCTCCTAATTTAA
Organism: Cyrtorhinus lividipennis; assembly: GCA_019603395.1. Taxonomy (NCBI): domain Eukaryota; kingdom Metazoa; phylum Arthropoda; class Insecta; order Hemiptera; family Miridae; genus Cyrtorhinus; species Cyrtorhinus lividipennis. The sequence continues at coordinate 13,876,441 of CM034007.1, read as the reverse complement.
TGAGAAGTTCATTTTTCGTCGATTACTTCATAAAAAGGTTTAAGAAAACCCAAAAGCTCCACGTAAATCAGCAATAGAAGTAAGATCGTAGGGGTTGGTTATTCCGTGGACTAGTAGCATGGGGAAAATAGTCAGTGTGGAGTGTCCCGGTCCTATCTCAATGGATTCAGAGTCCAAAATTTAGTGTAGAATGATACCCTCATGGTAATCTAGGCGTGTGGGTTATTCTTCCTTGTAAAATTCGACGCTAAATCCATTGAGACGGGTCCAAGACCGGTTAGTGCCAACTGGAGGTGGGTTTGGATCAAAATGGCTACTAACTACCTATTGTGAAAGTGGGTTTTCGAAAGTATCGGTTATCTAGGCTTGTTGGGTATCATTTTCCACTAAATTTTGGATGCTGAATCGATTGGAATGAGTCCAGGACACTCCACACTCACTGTTTTCCCCTATTTTCTCCATGCTCCTGGTCCGAGGGTTCAATCTATACGTCATGGAACGTCCAGAAAATTTTTTCGGTGCCAATCAGAGACCCGTCTGAATTGATTTAGCTTAAATGATGACCCGTACACGTTAATCCTCACAACATTCGAAGATCCACTTAAAAAAAAAACACATTTTCATCCACGCTTTTGAGACGCCGTTAACGTCACAACAAAGAGGCTCCCAAAGCTTGCAATTTGGCTTTTAGGGTCATTCGTTGCCTTGTTGCATCTCTTGCTGACTCGATTAATAAAGGAACTTTTATTGATTCCGAGTTTCGTGAATTTAGGCAAGTGTTGATCATGACTCGTCGAGCACAAGGTTGGCGTTGAAAGGCGTTTAAACCTCTGTGACAAGTCAGTTGCGTTTGTTTTTAGATCCGGAAAAAGATGGTGGAAAAGGCCAAAGACGGAACTCTCAAAGTCGTTCAACAGAGTAACGGCGACTCGACCAAGACGGCCAAGAAGAGAGGACGTTGGGATCAGACTGTGGACAACGAAGTCGCTGCAAAGAAGAAGGCCGAAGCGACGACTCCTACTACTTGGGAGAAAGATGAAGTGAGAATTGTTTTCTTCTTGTAAATTGACGAATTTTATCTGTTGTGACAAGTTGTAGCTGGTTTGGTTTGTTTTGTGTTTAGCAAGCAACGCCAGCGGCTGCTCTTCGCTGGGATGAAACTCCAGGGCACGCCAAAGGGAGTGAGACGCCAGGTGCAACGCCCAGCGCGAGGATGTGGGACGCGACTCCTGGCCACGCGACTCCTGGACATGCGACTCCAGGAAGGGAAACTCCTGCTCAGGGCACTTCGAGGAGGAACAGATGGGATGAAACGCCCAAAACAGAGCGTGGTACGTGCTTTGGACTATTTTAGGGGTACCTACAGAGGAAAAACCACGGACCAGGAGTTCGTTTGAGGTAGTTTTTGAGAAAACCCGTTTTGAAAGTTCCAAGTCTCCTGGAAGTCATCTAAAGCGCTCAAGGAAGCGTCTATCACCCACAGAAAATGATGTACCGCTGTCTTGTCAACGTTTAGGCATAACATGTTAATATCAAACCGAAACTTGATCCAGAATAAGTTTGAGTTTATGGAATTGATCAAATCATGGTTGTGCTGACCCTCAAAAATGATAGCCGCGTCATTTTTCAGAAACTCCTGGTCACAGCGGATGGGCCGAAACTCCGCGCACGGACCGCACTGGTGGACCTGACCTCATCCAGGACACTCCAACACCGTCAGCCAGCAAAAGGCGTTCCAGATGGGACGAAACGCCGTCAGCAACGCCAGCTGGAGCGATGACTCCTTCAACTCCTGCTGCCGTCGCGACGCCGCTGATGCCCTCCGTGACACCGACTGGGCAGAAAGCCATGGCAATGGCCACACCGACTCCTGGCCATCTGATGACGATGACGCCCGAGCAGTTGCAAGCGTACAGATGGGAGAGGGAGATCGACGAACGGAACAGGCCTCTGACCGACGACGAGCTCGAAGCGATGTTTCCGCCGGGGTACAAGGTCCTACCGCCGCCTGCTGGTGAGTCTAGAAGATTCTACATCTGTCTCATTTCTTCAAGTCAGACACACACGTCGTGATCAAGTTCTGATATAATCTTTATTGGTTGATCACTCCTTAAAAAATGACCTATGTCTTCATGCTCAATGTCATAGGGGGTCGGAAATTCCGACTCGGAACGCGCCCCGAATTTCGTTTCTGGACATTTCCTTATCGAAAACGCTTCAAATTCGTCCACAATGGTTGATTATTCTTGGCAAGATTATGGGGAAAACGGGTGAATGTGGAGTGCCTGGACTCAATCCAAAGGATTCAGCGTGGAAAACGATACCCTCTTTCGCCTAGTTTTGAAAAGAATCGATTATAATACCCCATTATTAGTACATTTTAACACATACCCATCCCCATTGGGCCCCAATGGGTACGGGACCCGTCTCAATGGATTGAGTGTCAACATAATAACTGGAAATATTACCTATCACGTCTAGATCGCCGAAAATCTTGAAAATCCATCTTTCAAAAGACTTTCACGCCCACCTCTCAGTTTGTCCCAGTCCAGCTGATGAGTTTCGAGGACTTACTAGGGCCGGAAACGGGTCACTGACCAAAATATCAGATTTTTACAAAAACGGTGTGGAAAATATTTCTTGAATATTTTTATTATTAGATTATTCCTTGAATAACCAATCTATGTTTTCATGCAGAAAGTCAACCTCTCCGAATTTTCAAATTTCCGTCCGCTGTACGCCGTTCACACCGTTTTTGGTTGTAGGAAAATTTCTGAAAATCTGAAATTTCGGCCAGAGACCCGTTTGCGTCTCTGGTTGGTCCTCGAAACTTTTCAGTCTGATCAGACTGAATATGAGGGATAAAGGGTGGAATTTTTTTCGGGGAAACAGAATTTTTATGATTTTTGGTGATTTAGGCCTGTGGGGTATCATTTTCGACTAAATTTAGGACGCTGAATCCAACGAAATGGATCTACTGGTGCCTATAATGGGTATCTATCTACCTATTTTGAATATGAGTTTTCAAGATTTCTGGTACTTAGCGTGTGGGGTATCATTTTCCACTAAACTGGTCGCTAAATCGATTGGAATGAGTCACCAAGCGCTTAGCCCGAGGAATAACCAACCCCTGTGTAAGAATTTACAGCCTTTTTTTAAATAACGTGTGATCTGATGCTGATGTACTGTTTCCAGGCTACATTCCTATCAGGACTCCAGCTAGACGGCTTACGGCCACTCCAACTCCCGTTGCTGGCACGCCGACTGGATTCTTCATGCAAACGGAAGACAAATCCGCCAAATATGTTGACAACCAACCAAAGGGCAATTTGCCATTTCTCAAACCAGAGGACGCTCAGTATTTCGACAAACTCCTCGTCAGTTTCATTTATTACGCCCGTTTTCTACAATACGACTGCTCCTTTCATATTTTTGTTAATTTGTTGTCTATTTTCTTCGCAGGTCGACGTCGATGAGGAGTCGCTGTCGCCTGAAGAGCAGAAGGAGAGGAAGATTATGCGCCTTCTTCTGAAAATCAAAAACGGTACGCCACCTATGAGGAAAGCGGCTCTTCGGCAAATTACGGACAAAGCCCGTGAATTCGGAGCTGGACCGCTTTTCAATCAGATCCTTCCACTTCTCATGAGCCCCACGTTGGAGGACCAAGAGCGGCATCTTCTCGTCAAAGTTATTGACCGTATTTTGTACAAATTGGACGATTTGGTTCGCCCCTACGTTCACAAGGTGAGAGGCATACACACTTGGACCGGTCAAATCTATGTTTTCACCTAAACAATCCGACATCGCTTTTATATTTTAAGATCCCAGGGGAATAACCAAGTAATTCCAATTTCTCACATTTCGGGGTAAAAAAAAAAATCTTATCAGAAATCCAATTGAATTTGGAGTAAAGGCCAATAAAATCGAGTAATCGAACACCGAAGAAGGAAAGTTTCATTGATTTTTTCCAACGCAAATGATCAAACTCCTGAAAACGGGGGGAAAACCAGACAAATTCACAATCTACTTTGGTACTGCAGGGACACATCTCACTTCTATTTTTCCTTGGAGAGTTTTTCAATGATTCAGCGCTTGTCGCCCACGAAAATTCTTCAGATGATTCAGGTCTACGTATTCTTCTTTAGAAATCGAAAGCTTAGCTACGTAAGCCAGAGGAGCAGATCAAAATGAGCAAAAAGTATCATTCCGCCGTCCACGCCGTTTTTAGTAATATAAATTTGTCTAAAGATCCGAAATTTTGGTCAGGGGCCTGTTTTTGGCTTTTGTTGGTCCTCAAACGTCTCAGCCAGACCAGATTTGGGGTATCTCGGTCCCACCCTTGGGTGAAAAACATCTATTTTTAATCCCACGATGGAGTTTTTCTTTATTGGAGCTTTCAGCGGGTAGCAATGATTCAAAATTGAGGTCCATTCTCTCACCATGTACTCTTCTTTTACGTTGAAGGGACATGGTTCGCATATTGCTGATTTGAGAACATCCAACCATTCGGCAGGGACTTCCTATTATGCTTTTTGGTTCATCAAACCCATATCCTTATCGCATTTGAGATACGAATGCCCTATTATCAATAAACTACAAGTTAACAGTAAGTGAAGTACGTAGTTCAGAGTACCTGTTGAAAAAATGAGTGGTAGGAGAAGCTAGGAGAGAACATTACCTGGTTCTTCCCTGGCAGCGCTCGGAAGACCTGTTTTTTCCCCTGTAAGCTGAATGTTCACTCGATGATTTAAGGCATTTGGCCTGGTTATAGGAAATGTCCAGCTTTTTGCCTTAAATGACACATTACTCCTGTTCCGTTTCAGATTCTCGTCGTGATTGAACCCCTGTTGATCGACGAGGATTACTACGCCCGTGTTGAGGGTCGTGAGATCATCTCAAATTTGGCTAAAGCTGCCGGTCTCGCCACTATGATTTCCACGATGAGACCCGATATTGACAACATCGACGAATACGTCCGTAATACGACGGCCAGAGCTTTTGCCGTCGTCGCGTCGGCTTTAGGTATCCCTTCGCTGCTACCCTTTTTGAAAGCCGTTTGTAGGAGCAAGAAGTCATGGCAGGCGAGGCATACGGGTGAGTTTTTTTCAAATCTTGTTTATGTTCTTTTTCTCGCTGAACATGCTATAAATTAACCCGTTTGCTATCTGCAGGTATAAAAATCGTTCAGCAAATCGCAATTTTGATGGGCTGCGCTATTTTGCCTCACTTGAAGTCTCTCGTCGAAATCATTGAACACGGTCTCGTTGACGAGCAGCAGAAAGTCCGCACCATCACTGCTTTGGCCATGGCTGCTCTCGCTGAGGCTGCCACTCCGTACGGTATCGAAAGTTTCGACTCCGTGCTCAAACCCCTTGTGGAAGGGTATCAGGACTCATAGAGGAAAGGTAACTGATACTGATTGATCATCTCTTTCTATTCCCTTATAAACACATACAAGCCAGTCGGTTAGTCTTAGCTCGTGCCGAAATTGCTCCGATGAAACCTGAATCAATCTGGAACGGTTATCTGGTGAGTTATTTGTCTAAGGTACGAGATGAGTACCCGCTCATTCCTGCTTCTTCAGTTGTGGTCTATTCCGATAGTACGATTGCTCTGTCTTGGCTCTCTCCCGAACCCACATAGAAGTTACTTTTTGGCAATCGCGCAGACAGGACTTTGTTCTATCTTCCAAAAGACCACTGGTTCAATGGCTGCTCTGCAGATAACCCTGCTGATCTAGCCTCTCGTGGTGCTCGACCCGATCTATTGGTTGATTGTTTCTTCTGGACGGTCCAGTCTAGTTGAAATCTGAAAGGTGGATGTGGCCAATGAAGCGAATTTGTCTAGATTTGAAGCTTACATCTGTTTCAGAAGAAATTCCATAATCCCTGCTACCGTTGTTATCAAAATTCACTGGGAAGCCCGTTATAGTTCGTACTCCCTCCTGCTTAGGGGTACTGCTTGGATGGTACGTTTCGTTGACAACTGTAAAATCAGAGGACCTGGCTTTCTGGCTCAATCAGGTCTCCGTTGATCACCTCCGAATTGAAGGCCGATCTCTTACTCGTTCGCCGCTCTCAGGATAATAGTTTCAGATTTTCAACACCCCACTTACAAAACTCATGAAGCAGTTGGCGATTTTCTAGGATGCTAATGAGGTTATGGCATCGGTGGCCGACAACGTGAGATATGTCACCCAATATTGATCTCCATCCGATTTACTATCTCGCTTCTGAAGCGTCATCCTCACGTCTCATGCCTGCTTGCTGGACATAGTGCCACATTGGCTCATTTGCTCTCCAGTTACTGGGTCATGCCGTTAATATAATTTTCGCTGGTTGCACCCATTGTTTATCCATTGGGCCCAGTCCATTCCAGCCGCCAATGGGCAGCTCCCAGAAGAAAGAGTTAACCGCACATTTGCTTTTGAACAATAAGGAGTTGACTTTAGTGGACCGTTCACAGTTTCTGATGCTTGGCTTCGTGGTGCTCGTGCTGTTGAAGTCTACCTTGCCATATATGTGTTTTACTACTTACGCCGTTCACTTGGAAATTGTGACGGACCTCACTACTAATGGGTTCCTCCAATGTTTGGATCGTTTTATGGGCCACACCAACTTCCTTGTCGCTTCCAATCTGCTCAAGAAACTCCTCTCGGAGACCTTTATTAACCGGAAAATAATTATTCCCGCTATATTGGTCTGAAACGGCGTTAAACGAGAAAAAGGAAACTTATTACTATATCGTGTTATTTCAGGGATTGGCTGCCTTCCTCAAAGCTATCGGTTACTTGATCCCACTTATGGACGCTGAATACGCCAACTACTACACCAAGGAAGTGATGTTGATCTTGATTCGAGAGTTCCAGTCGCCTGATGAAGAAATGAAGAAAATTGTGTTGAAAGTGAGTATTGACGTCAGAGGCGTAAAAAAGTGTGCTCGCTAAGGGAATGGTATTATGAACATTTTTTCTGCCCTTTTTTTAAATGCATCTTTTGTTCTTGATTGCAGGTAGTAAAACAATGTTGCGGTACAGACGGTGTGGAATCACAATATATTAAAGACGAAATCCTCCCGCATTTCTTCAAACACTTTTGGAACCATCGAATGGCGTTGGATCGTCGTAATTATCGCCAACTCGTTGACACCACGGTCGAAATTGCCAACAAAGTTGGCGCCAGCGAAATCATCAACAGAGTCGTCGACGATTTGAAAGACGAAAACGAGCAGTACAGAAAGATGGTGATGGAAAGTATAGAAAAGACGATGGGCAATTTGGGCGCCGCTGATATCGACAGCCGACTTGAAGAGCAGCTTATCGACGGTATTTTGTATGCCTTCCAAGAGCAGACGACAGAAGTGAGTCTTATCAACGCTTCAAACGCGTTAACCTGTCGTTCCTTACGTCTTATCTTACCAACAACTTCTGCAATGTCGTAGTTTTAACGTAGTTCTTTTTTGACCTCCTCAGGACGTTGTTATGCTCAATGGCTTCGGAACCATCGTCAATCAACTCGGCAAGCGAGTGAAGCCCTACCTGCCACAGATTTGCGGTACTATTCTTTGGCGGTTGAACAATAAGTCGGCCAAAGTTCGGCAGCAAGCGGCTGATTTGATATCGAGAATTGCCTGTTGTCATGAAGATGTGTCAAGAGGTATGTTTTACCGGGTGGGCTGATCCTCCTTCACCCTAAATCTCAATGCGTATCTGGCTAAAAAGTGGAGCATGGCGTGTAAAAGCGTAAACTACCACTATATACAGTCGTAATCGGGAACGTCCTCAAAATCAAATAGTCATAGAAATGAAAGTTTCAGTCGTACGGCCATTGTATCTACATTTTCTGTAGGGAAATAGATGCAATTTCAGTGTCTTGAAAACAACGTCAAATGTTGTCCATGAAGCAAGTCTACTCAAGATGTTTTGGTAAACGCTCTCCAACGGGGCTTCCTCCATGGATGCCAATTCCATTCAAACAGAATCTTTTAAATCGTCCAAGGTCCGAGGTTTCGGAACTGAACCTGTGTCTTGAGGCATGAGCGTTCACCCTCACAGGCTCAAATGCGAGGTAGTATACGGTAATGCCCGTCTCAATGCCAGGAGAGCTGGATGAAAACATGGCTGCTATCGTTAACTCCGCGTCAAAATTGGGTGTGGGTATCGTCTGTTACGTCATATCCAGTGTAAACCAGAAGGAAAGTGGCTTCATTGGGCGTTCGACCTGCCATTTTGTGACCTAATTGAAGTGGGTGTCGTTTTTTGTGGCTGGATATTGTTGAAGCCCGACACCAAATTTCCTGGTTGGGCATTTGGAGAATACATGCATAGCACGTAGGTACATACAAGATAAAGCATTATTCCCTCCTGGAATTTCGGGTGAGCAAAAGTAGCGACATGACCTGCACTACCATGCGCGTGACGCTCTCCAATGCTCATTTTAACAGGGATTTCAATTGCCCTCACCCAAACGTTAGAGTTTTTTCCCTCTAAATGTTGACCTAAATTCAAGTCTAGGGGGAGTCCATCAGCCCAGAGCTGAGATTCGAAAGAAACGATGGATCGAGTGGTACATCAAGAGACAAAAATGAGAGTTTGAGGGGGGGGGGGGGAGGGGGGTAAATGGTAGGCCCTCATATGAACGAAATTAGATCCATTTATCAATTTCACGCTTCAATATTTTGAATATGGAAATGGAAATTTCTTGACCTGTCCATTTCATTAATCAATAAAAAGCGTGAGATCTCCATTTATAGAATATAAGCTTATAGTCCCATGACAAGTTGGTTGTGGACGCTCTTGATGACTCAATAGAATGGTGGGAATGATAAGCTATGCCAGGCGTCAAAGAGCAAAGATGTAGGACGAACCATAGTTTGGCGAATTTCACCAAAAACCTGTAAATGTTTCAAATTTTAGGAAAAACTCATGGGCCATCTTGGCGTCGTCCTCTACGAATACCTCGGAGAAGAATACCCAGAAGTCCTCGGCAGTATTCTCGGAGCATTGAAAGCGATCGTCAACGTCATTGGTATGACGAAAATGACTCCACCTATAAAAGATCTTCTCCCCAGACTGACGCCCATCCTCAAAAATCGACACGAGAAGGTTAAAGCTCTTACTAATGAGTGACTGTCTGTTTCAACATCTTTTCCAAAATCTAACCAATTTTTCTCGACGGTTGTTCTCAGGTACAAGAAAACTGCATTGATTTGGTTGGTCGTATAGCAGATCGAGGTCCCGAGTACGTTTCTGCTAGGGAATGGATGAGAATTTGTTTCGAACTTCTAGAACTTCTCAAAGCCCACAAGAAAGCTATCAGAAGAGCGACCGTCAACACGTTTGGTTATATTGCCAAAGCTATCGGGTGAGTTGAGGTTTTAATTGAATGAGGCTATATTTTATGCTTAATTAGGGAGTACTTAATCGACGAGACCAAGTTGGCTGCCCCAATGAATACAAGCAAACTAACTACAGCTTGATTTGATTTCATCAGAATCACTCAAATCATTTTCGTGAAAATTGATGAGATCCTAACCCGTCAGTTCCTAATGCGCTGGAAAAATCACAAAGGCTCTTTTGGCGACTTCCCTGCACCTTAACGGCATTTAAATGGTACTGCAGTGAGACAACATTAGTAGTTTCATAAAAATGTAATGTTTGCTTTTACCGGTCCTGTAACTCAGCCCAAAGGCGATTCAATAAAAAGAAAAAAAATGTTTTTTCTGATATACGATACCAAATGCAGGAACCATTTGAATTCCATTGCTGGGTACGATTTGGGAACTGTAGGCTTAAGAAATAAGTTGCTCAAATTTCACTTCCTCTCTGCCACCTAAGTGTTATATGGAATTGTTTCTACTTTTCAGCCCACACGACGTATTGGCCACTCTCCTCAACAACTTGAAAGTTCAAGAGCGACAGAACCGTGTGTGTACTACCGTCGCTATCGCCATCGTCGCTGAAACCTGCTCGCCTTTCACGGTTCTTCCAGCTCTCATGAACGAATATCGCGTTCCGGAATTGAACGTTCAAAACGGCGTCCTCAAATCGTTGTCATTCCTGTTCGAGTACATCGGTGAAATGGGGAAGGACTACATCTACGCTGTAACGCCCCTCCTTGAAGATGCACTGATGGACAGGTCAGTCGGCGTTGATGTTTAAGGGTGAAATTCAATCTTTTCGTTTAGTTGGACTTAACTAGGGCGATAACCATACCTCAAATTGCCGTTTTCCAAGGCATTCCCCGAAAGAAATGGAATCGAGTATGGGTTTATCAGTTTGACCACACGGATATCGGACTAACACGGTAGGGATCATGAGATGTGACGTTACACAAACTCTCGCTTTGTCCGCCCCAGCGGCCCTTCGTTCTTCTCATTTACTCTCGAGCATTTTTAATTCGGTTTCAACCATTCCATTCATATCATCGGCTTACCCCAAGAAATAACCTCAATACATGTGGCAAGTCACAAAAAAACCCAAATTTTTCGGCTGTTACTGTTGGGATTCCCTATGAACGGTGATGCTCTCTTACGCCCTGTTCTCGTAAAAGCTTTCTGTTTGAAGGACCCCAGTCACTTACTATTCGTATTATTTGAAAGCCAGTATTTTCGATCAGTTCAATTTCTCTGAACAAAAGTTCCTTGGTAACTGGGGTGTCTAAACCGAAGAATCTCGGTTGTATCCACTTGCCTACTTACTATCATTGCTTGAGCTGTTGAATTGAACCTGAATGCTCGCAGTCGACAACACCTCATTTAGATCGATTTAGTTGGATTTGTAGCGCATTGTAGTGCCGCCTGTAGTGCCGGCATGCATGCAATGGGTGTCATTTCCACTAAATTTTGGACGCTGAATCCAATGAAATTAGTACCAGAACGATTGGCACCCACCGGAAGATGTTATGGTCGAAGTTGCCTGAACTTGAATTGTTGTATTTGCCTTTGATGAGTTCTCATCCTTCATCGCGACCTTCGTTTCATCAAAACTCAAAATCAGAGACCATGGACAATTGAGCGGTGAATAGTCGGAAACTCATTGAGAAATCCGGGCTGGATTTTAATTTGGTGTGTATGTCGTTTAGTGGAAGAGGAATTTTCATTACATTCCTGACCAACTAGCTAGAGAAGAGCTTTGAATGAAATGCATCTCAGGGTTACAGCCATAGCTACATCGCCACTGGACCTTTAAGTACACACTCCTTTGACTAATTTCTGCTGCTGACAAGACAAAAAACTTTTTGTCGAAAATACTGGAAACATTTTTGAGACGAGAGATTTCATGTTTAGCAAATTCTAGCTCTTGTTTTAAGATTAAATTTCTTACTTTAGTTTGAAATTTTCTGCTGTTAGAAAAATCACTGCTGCGGATAATTCTTCCGAGCAGGAACAGCTTTTATACCTTGAGGTGCATTAGGATTTGAATTTGTGTTGATCCCAATCTTGGTCAATTGGTGAAAATTCCTCGCCAGCAACTTGTATGATTAGATATATCTCCTTACAATTGGCTCCTTTTTTGGCACGCATTTTTTTTCGATCATTGTCAGTTGATTGCAGTTTGTACCAAGTACAAATACAACAAATAGTACAGATTTGGTAAGAATAAATGAGGGAATGCATCTGCTTCTAACCTCCTTCTGGTACTAACTAGAAGTAATCGCAATAACACCCTTAGGAAATCCAATTCAAATTGGAATTGGATTTGAACATACTTTGGCAGTATTGGCATCAAAAGAGTCAGTAAATGGAGTTAGGTTAGTACGACGTCATCTTCCGATTGCCCTGCAGTATTTTCAAGTCCTCAGCCTGTGGCCCCTACCGTGTTAGTCCAGTATTCGTGAGTTTGACTACGATTTCCATTTTGGTTGGTTATTCCTTTAATTTATTTTCATCTTCATTTTATTTGTTGCAGAGACTTGGTTCACCGGCAAACTGCCTGCGCTGCCATCAAACATATGGCGCTCGGTGTGTACGGTTTTGGTTGCGAAGACGCCCTGGTACATCTGCTCAACCACGTTTGGCCCAATATTTTCGAAACGTCCCCTCACCTTGTTCAGGCCTTCATGGACGCGGTCGAAGGTCTGCGAGTTGCTTTGGGCCCCATTAAGATCCTCCAGTATGCTCTCCAGGTAGGTCTAACAATATTGATGTATTCCAGTCATTCCCAGAGTAGCAACTTAGAATCCATCTGATTCACCTATCTTTTTGAAGATGTTGATCCTCCTCGTTATCCAAATCAATTAGAAAATTGTCTTAAAACTTCGTGGTAGGGGGGCAATACCTGGTTTTCCCAATTTTTACACTCTTTTTCCCAGGTTGGGGCTCAGCCCGGAACTGTTTGGCATATAAGGTACTTCAGGCTGGGTTCGGATTTCTGCCTGCCAGCCGGTCCTCTTTGCCTGCAGTTCCTGTTGCTGGGCCCTTTCCTCGACGAGCTTGCCTTCCTTGATAATTTGTACGTACCCTGCCATGGCATTCCACTTTGACTTGTTCTCAAGCTCACTTTCAATCTGCTGACGCTCTCTCTCTCACCTTTCGCATTTGAAAAATGTGTGTTGAGCGCTGTCCTCTTCGTTGGCACAGTGAAGACTGGAGATTCCATGATACACATCCTACGAAGGTATTGCTAGAAAAGCCAGTGACCCAGAGGGATCGCGTTATATTATGATTTACTTCACCGTGTTTCCTCTCTAGCCAGGGACGAACATTAGACACCAGTCGAGCCGATAAATCATAATTAATAATTATTTAATTATTTAACAAATAATTATTTGTACCCCTCTCTATTTTAACATAAAAATAATTACAATTTGTCTGCTTATTTTCCAGGGTTTGTTCCACCCGGCACGTAAAGTGCGCGACGTATATTGGAAGATTTACAACTCCCTCTACATCGGTGGACAAGACTCGCTCGTTGGCGGCTACCCGCGGATAAATAACGACCCAAAAAATACCTATTTGCGCTACGAGCTCGACTATTTTCTGTAATTCCACCCTCCACGGATTCATATCACGTTCTCTCCTTTATTAATGTTGGTGTATATTAAACAAGTTTCATCTGATAAAATATTATTCGAAGTCCTCGATCCACTCTAGATTAATTGATATGCTCCGAATTTTTATGTACTGCTTTAGTCTTTAGGTTTGCTGTTGTTGTGGGTGAATGTGTGTAGACAATACGTGTGTATAAATCTATTTGATCAATAAATACAATATTACCTAATTACTGTAAAAGTTGTAGTCTGATTCCATATACCTTAACACTCTAATGTAAACTTCTTCTACCAGGAACACATAAAAATTTTGAGTGATAGGTGACCATACAAGTAAGCTAGACATGTTTCCGAGTTGAAATGTGGACGCAGTTTGAATGACATGATTTTTGGACGAACATAAACAAGCCTACTACCCCGTTTTCGGCCCGAGTGATCTTAATTGTCAAAAACAACCCCTCATTGACGCTTATAAAGGCTTACAATAAGAAAAACGCTGCAAATTCTTTCACAGGGGTTGGTTAATCCTGGGACCTGGCGCATCTACCGATTTAGTGTCCAAAAATGATACCTCACACGCATAGGTCGCCAAAAATATCGAAAATCCATTTTTCGAAATACGCATTTTGCAATGATCTATCTTTGAAATTGGCTTTGATATCATGTTTCTTATCAGTGGGGGCGAATGGGTAACCGAAAGTTGAGTTATTTGGGAATGCATCCTTGGCGATAATCTCGTCTTTTCGTTCGTACGAACCAGGAAGAGGGTTTTTCTTCAAGGATTTCTGAGGTTAGCTTTCACCATAAATGATTTTTAAGATTTTGAAACAATGCCCCAAATAACTCTGAAGAGCTATATAGTCAGAAACCGGCGAAAACCGGTGTTTTCCAAATAAGACTTCATTCGTTCGTGTAATTCGGGAGGGCTTTTCCAAAAAGATTTTGAATTTCGAGCTCGATTGGACTAAAACAATTTGAAATAACGAGTCTCAAAAAGTTAGATTTTCTGAAAATTTGCCACTACAAAAAACGGCGAACGGTCACTGTACCCAGCGTATTTACCGCTTCATTTTGGACGCTGAATCGTTTGGACACTCCACACTCACGGTTTTCCCCTCTTTTCATTCTGGTTCATTTCAGTGTGTTCAATTACAACCCTCAACTGTTCCAGAACTTTCGGTTGTTCCCCCAGACGCGTTATGCCCCGTCTCTCCCTTAACTGAGACATATCGTGTTTCCGTCTGTTTTATCCCATTGGCAGGTAAATTTATTATAATCGTCAGGAAAGTCGGTTTTCAAATTGTTTGTGTGAACTTGTTTTTTCTCATTTTCCTCAGTTACCAGTAAAAATCCGATGGATAGGCAGGAAAAGCTCTTCCACAGGTAGAAACAACATGGCTAACGTCCCCAGACTTGTAACAATGACACACGACCAACCTGACCATCTGTCTGAATTTACCGTCGTTCCCATACGAGGGAAATTGATATTTACTCTTTATTCGCGCGGTACATTATTAATTTACACGACCCCCGAGCCTGTACCGACTCGTTTTCGGGTTTCAAACTTTTCTCTTTTTCATCAGACATATTGAGACGTACGCCTCCCCTGGGTGGGATTCCCGATTAGGAACAGTCGTTAGCGCCTGGATTTATGGCTTCGTGTTATGGGTGTATCTCGTATCAAAAGAAAAAAAACACGTTCTCGGGTAGGTAAGTAGAAAACCATCTCATGAAACGAATGGGCGACGACGCGGTAAACCTATGTGAGCGCGACATGCACCTTTGTATGCCGAATCTCCATTTACCAGTCGCATGGAGTTTTGTCTTGCAACTGCTAGCTATTCCTCATTCCGGCTCGTTCTCCCTTTTCTTGACTGTCAGTAGATTTCCTTAAATCACCTGGATTGCCGAGGGATGTGCATACACGTCACATCAGGGGTGTTTGCTCAGTGTGTCATGCATTTTCCGACGCTATGTGCTACGAATGTGCACGAGGTGTGTCATAATTTAGCAATAAAAGTTAGGACACTCCATTAGAGCCGAGCAAGGGAAATGTGCCACACCAGTGACGTCATGCTGAGTTGTAAACTCTTTTAGGGCTCTTGGAGATTAGCCGCTTTGGGGGAAAATAAGGATTGTGTACAATGAATTAGGGATTAATACTAATAAGTTATATAAGCACCAGTAAAATGATTGAATAATAACACAACTCCAAAAAAAAAAAAAAAAGTCAAAGTCCATGAAAGCAAACTGTGGGGTTTTATGTTTTTTGGGTCGCTGATTTCAAATCTTTTGCCAGTTTTTCAGATCAGATCGCTTTCAAGGTCATTTGACGGTCAAATGGAGAAAATATAGCTAAAAAAAATATCGGTTAAAAAATCTGAAAAAAATTCAGACATAGGTTTTTTAGAACTCTGAATCCAAATCCGGTGTCGTTTGACCTTCATGAGGTCAAGGTCAAGGTCATTTGAAGGTCAACCCAAAAAAATAACTTAAAAAAAATTGTATAAATTTATGTATGTGTTTCAAGGGTCGCTGAATCCAAATCCAGGGTTGGTTTGATCATGCCTGAATTTTTTCATATTTTTTAAGCGATATTTTCTACATTTGACCTTCAAATGACCTTGAAAGCGATCTGATCTGAAAAAACTGGCAATCGATTCGAAATCAGCGACCCGAAAAACATGAAACCCCACAGGTCGCTTTCATGGACTTCGACTTTTTTTTTTTTTTTGTGGGGTTGTGTAATGATAATAACGCCAATTTTGACAGTAGAAACATTTCTAAAAACCTGAAATTTGAGTCAGGGTTCCCGGCTCTAGTTTCTCGAAACATTTCAGCCCAATCGAGTCAAATTGGCATAGAGGGAGTCAAAATCATTTCCTACTAAATTTTGGACGGTGAATCCATCAACAGGGGTCCCGGACCTATTGGTGCCCATTGGGGGTTGAAAAGAGTTGAGATGGGCACCTACGTTGGTTCCTATTTCAAAGGTGGGTTTTTAGGATATTCGGGTGTTTATTTAATTATTCCTCGAATAATCAACTTATGCAATCATGATAGAGGCCAACCTTTCTGATTGGCCCAAAACAGTTACATTTTGTGTATCCGTATAATCGAAAGGTCCGTCCGCCTTATTGTCAACAGAGATTTTTATTTAAAAAAATGAAACTTTGCTCAAGGTATTCTAAAATCGGGCACTCCACTAAAAAAGTTTGTACCGTCCACTTTTTTTCCAATTAGGAAACTACTTACTTGGGAACATGGGTGTTTTAGACACAGATAGTTTCGTCAAGAGAATCATAAAGTCGTGAAAAACCCACCCATTTTAAGGCTGACCATTCTTGTCCTACGACCGACGGCGAGCGCCCATCTCATCAGTAGGCCTGCAAATGTGTGGTTGGCTCGTAACATTTCGATCGTTCAGAAAACCATAAGTTTTACTGAGCCTTGTCAGGATGAAACCATCGAATAATTATTCGAGTCACGCGAGAAATGCACGTTCCAGATTCATCAGAGCATCCACCAATGTGCCTGCTTCATTTCACTCGGTCGTGCAGAGCCTTTCAGTTTCTGTTTTGAGGGAGAAGAAGGCACTTCCATTTTATTTGATTAAAACGGAAAAAACGAACGCCACCTAGGGATTTTCTCGTTCTGTATTTTTCTTCTTTTGGCTTTTGATTGGTGGTAATAGCCGAACCATTACAACTTGGGCGTGGCCCCAATCTCTTAAGTAGCGCTCGGTTAACACTATCTTCATTTCAACACGTCACCGTTTTCCTTTTATGGCTCCATTATGTGGCGTTTCAAGACAAACGTAGTAGCTGAAATTGAAAGCTGGACTGAACCCGCATGCATGTGCCAAGGTACGCTTTCCCCGTTTGATAGCACGCCTCCAATTAATGCAAGGAAGATGTAACGTAGCTGTTTTACAGGATTTTTAGAGGGAGAAAACACTGTAGATGGTATCCAGAAGAGATGCGCAGTACAATAATCTATCTGAAATCCCTGACTCTGACTCTGAGTCTTGAGGTCCGAAATATGCCTCTGAAATTATGAAAAAACGTTTGCACATTCTCTCAATGCGCTTTTAGTCATTCTCAATTCATTTTCACCCCTCTTGCCGCAAGCAGAGGCAGGTGAAAGATAGTATTCTGAAAATATATTGTTTTTTTAGAAATATCCGAGAACCTATTGAAAAGAGTGGAGGGTAATTTTTCATCAAATTTTTATAGCAGAATGATTACAATGGGCCCCTGACCGATTGGTGCCTACTGGCGATGAATAACGGCAGAGACGTGTTACAGAAAGCAGAATCAAATGAAATGCAGCTACGCACTTAATTACTCGTACTTTATTACTTTTTTATTACTACATTAGTTAATTACATAGTTAACAGACGTTGAAGCAGAATTCACCAACTAACGATCCTCATAGAAGTCCAATCTCCTCTGCCACTTCACTCTGAACAGTAGTTGTTCTGCACATTGCAAATTCTTCAAATATGGCAGTATGCTTGCAGGATATAGTGTTCGGCAGCGAAACTCGTGTACAGAAATTGCAAGCAATAGAATATAGAGTACAGAAATAATGACCGGAGCTCCATGGTTAGTATAAAATCAGCACTGCACTCTGATATGGATGTCACCATCGTTTCTGAAGTCATCAAGAAAACCTGTAAACGCTTCAATACTTCCATGCTCAACCACCCAAATGTCTTGATTCACCAAGTCGCTGAACATCCGCCGACATTACCACCTGAAAGGAGGCTCAAGAAAAATATTTGTTATAATTCAGCTGCAAATTCTTACTCAGAGGCTGGTTATTCCTCGGACTAGGAGCATGGGGACTCAATCCAATCGATTCGGTGTCCACAATTTGGTGGAAAATGATACCCCGAACGCCTTGGTACCAGAAATCTCGAAAACGCACATTCAAAATGGGTAGGTTGATACCCATTTTGACCCATAACCTCTTTGGTTGGGCACCAATCGTTCCGGGACCCGTCTCATTGGATTCCGCGTCTATAATTTAGTCGAAAATGATACCCTACATCCCTAGTCGCCAAAACTTTCAAAAATCCATTTTTCAAAATACACATTTTGACCCCTAAACTCCCCAAATTTGTTCTAATCGGGCTGAATAGTCCGTCGTCCACGCCGTTTTTAATAGAAAGGAAATTTTTAGTAATTTGAATTGATTCGTCAGGGACCCGTTTTAAAGTTTCCGGGGCTCTAGTTGGTTCTACAAACCCTTCCCAGCCCTAACGGACCTAATTTGTGGCGGTTGGGGTCAAAATGAGTATCTATCTACCTATTTCAAAAGAGATATCTGGTACCTGGGCGTGTAGATTATCATTTTCCACTAAATGTTGGACGCTGAATCAAGTGGGATGAGTCCGGGACACATTCCCCATGTTTCCCCCATTCTGTCCATGCTCCTTGTCCAAGGAGTTACCAACCCCTGTGAAAAAATTTGATGCGTTTTTTGTTGATTATTCTGTTCTAGATGTCATGAAACGTCCTGAAGAAAGTTTTGGGGCCGATCGGAATTGATCGACCTCCGTGACATTGAGCATGAAAATGAACTTCCTTTTCTTCCCATTTCTACAATTCGTCAATGGTGGTGCCCTGAATTATAAATCTATGTACATACGGCCTATGAGGCTACGGGTATTTACAGTTGCTGCAATGTTTGAAAAATGTATTATAAAATACGAGTACTATGCGTAATTCCCTTAAATTCGGTGGCCCATAGAGTTTGGCGCAGAACTGTTATTCCCTTCAATAAACGTCCACTGGCTTGGAGATACGCGTCGACGAAAATCGGATTTCCTCTCCCCTTATAGCGAGTAAAGTCGGGTTTCTTATTTATCGCGGACATTACTCGGGCTCCGATAACCTCGGGATAAGGCATTACGTGTTACTATCGCGCGGGTATCGTTGATTCCGGAGACAACCGGTGGAAAGGAGTCAATAAGAAAGTGAGGGGAAAAAGGGGGCAAAACGTGGCATCCCTCCGAGGCGAGTAAACGAGTTTTCTCGGGCCATGTAGTATTGCCCGTAAGCTCTAAAATAACCGTCTAACTGCCGCAGAGGCTTGACAAGTTCCGTGATACTGGGAAGGTGGATAACGTTGCGGAGAAGAGAAACTGTAAATTGTGGGGTTATCCCGCGGACGGTCCTCTACCCGGAGTATTACCTCTCAGGGGGGGCACTGCCCCCTTGGGGGTCCTTGCAGAGGAGGCCCAACCGCAGGCGATCTGTTACCCGGGTGAATTTACAACCCCTCCGTTTATGGGCCGCCCTCGTATTGGCTCGATTTCCGCGACACATCCGTTGAGCCACATCCCCTTTCTTCGCTTTCTCTATCTTTTTCCCTTCCTTCTTCTTCTTTCTCGCTTTTCGCGTCCCTTTCCACCCTCATATCGGATGAGCACCATTTTATAACCAGCTTTGACAACTCATACGGATCTGACGCCTCCGAGATTCGCTCCCAACCTTATTTCCTTCGTGAGATGAACTAGAATCCAATAACTCGGGATTTACTTTCCCACCGAACCAAGGTGGTGGATTTTTGTCATCCCTCGAGCACCTTTCTGTCCTTGTTCCATTCACATCACTCAATTTGATCCAACCTTTTTGCTCGACAAAAACTTCGATTCCTTGCACGTCTAACCACGAGTTTGGGGAAAATGTTCCATTTCGAGTTAAACCATCTCGATTGGTGGCACACGGAATACACCTCCTCCAGTGCAGAAATATGACAAAGTCAGTTCAATGACGACATCCAGATATTAGACACACGACTAGATAAAACCATAAAAGGCAATGTATCCACTAAAAATAAGTCCCAAGAGTTCCTATATTCCATACTATCATCCATACATTTATTGAACTCAGTTTTCTCGTAGTGAAGAAAGGTCTCGTACCACCCCCACCCCCTCAAAATAAGAACTAACAAATTCCGCTCGCATGGGAAAGCGTATCCTGCAGGAAATAATTACACAAAATAAGGACATTACAGTTACACAAAACAACTTCGGTTCATGTAATTATTGATTTTGAAATTCCCTTATTTACCTATATTGTGCGCCTAAGTCAGTCATCTCAATCGATTTAGCGTCTAAAACGTCGTAGAAAATGATTTTTAACACGCCTGGGTAGCCAAAAATCCTAAAGCACCCATTTTACCCATGGAGTACCCGGTCTGAAAACAAATTTGGATCAACAGAAGCAGTCTATGGGCCTAATTAAAAAGTTTCTCAGCATTGAAGCTAATTTCGGATGTTGAATATTGAATCAACGTGCAATTTGAAACGTAAAGAACGCAGCTAATTCCTTCACAGGGATTGGTTATTCCACGGACCAGGAGCACGGATACTCATTCGAATCGATTCTGCGTCCAAAATCCACTCAAAAATGATACCCTACACGCCTAGATCGCCGAAAATGGCAATCCCGTTATTCTAAAGAGAATCAAAATGAACAAAATATCATCAACTGGCGTAGTTCAAATGAGCGCAAGTCCAAATACAATTTTGGGGTCAAGGAAAACTTATGGTCGCCAGTTTTTTATGGTTTTCACTTGATTTGTAGTAATTAACATTTTCAAGATAAATTATTTATCTGTGATTTATTGAGGAAGGCCACTTCACCTTAATTGTCAAAATCGGAATTTATTGTCAAGTGGCTTTTTGAAAATGAGGTGAACTGTTCCTTAATTGTGCTTAAAGTTTCAATGACAATGCTTTTAAAAAGAATTATTTATATAATTTTTCTATTTGTTTAGCATTTTAGACAAACCTTAGTTCCTTCTCTATGGTACTCAAATATAGAAAACAAGAAAAAAATATTCTTTGGTATTGAGCACATCAGGCTTGAAAACAACAATTCTATCAGTGAATTTGAATAGACAACGATTTTTCGTTTTAGTAAAGTTTGATAATTTTCAACGATTCTCACACTTATACCTGTGATTGTGTGAAGACCTTCTGCAACTAATTGATTTTGAGTCCTACTCAAATAAATGTGTGTGAAGTATGAGAAAGAAATGAAAAGATACGAATGTTTATCTTGGAGTGCGTGCCAAATTTATATTATCAACAGATCTAGCACGAGAGGTTGCTCTCATAGAATGTTGAACAAATTTTAATTGTCGCAGGTAGACGGGTTTTTTATACAGCCGGGGAAATGAAAACACATCAACTCATTTGATTTTTCGGTCAATATGTACAAAATTGTTGTTGTCTTCCCTTCAATAAATTTAGTGTTAGCTGTCTCGTTATAAAAAGCGGTAAACATCGTGTAGATTTGAAGGTTATGTGTACTTACAAGATCCCATAATCAATATCATTTTCGTTAAATATTTTAACATTAATTAAGAAAATATTGAGAAATTGAAGAGCCTAATTTCTAAAGGTTCTAACCACCATGTTTGACGAAACGCGAGTTGTATCCAAAATGAAGCCAAATCCGGGAAAAACAATTCTAAAACCGTCAAAAAGGACAGTGAATTCTCGTTTTTATTTCAAAAAGAACTATTATCCACATCTTGGGAAGCTACTGTATCTGTTTCAATTCAAAAGTACAATATTCGGTATGTAAGCATTGTTGCGAGGTTGATTTCAATCCAAAAAGTACTATATCCACGGACTATAAGACAATGAGCTTTGCTCTTTGGCTTTCTCAGCTTATGCTTGTTATTTTCCATTGTTGTTGAAGTCTGAAGGCTATGAGTGAGACAAATTTGAGGGATTAAGATGTAGGTTAACCAGTCATAACCTTCCAAAACCTTCTTCAGGCCGCGAAACCGCGTTTGTGCTATCTGCTTGCAGACTATCGATCCGGTTTATTCGTTTTATGTATTTTATCAAATTGCACCGAAACTTCTGGCTGTTGAAACCTGTTCTGGAGAGGAGCAAGATGAGTTCAAAGTTTCCAGATAGTGGAGGTAATGTTCATCTTCCTTGAAATGTCGATGTGCTGTTGCTGGGGGACAAATGGGACACCCTAAAACTAAAACTATCGACTTCGGGCCGAAAAAGGTATTAATCGGCAAAACTGGAAAACTAAACATGCAAAATTGCATACAGTAACTCAAAATGAACCAATCGAGCCATGTGAACATCTCGAATCTGCAAACAGCTGTAAAGCTCCTATGTTTCATCAAACATAAACTGAGTCAATGTCATATATTATTACAAAATAATGTATTATTCTTAATAAAACATATTTTTGATAACTGCATAATGGAGTAATTCTTATTAATTTATCCATCTCCGGCCATTATTCTGTTCAATCGATTGAAAAATTACTACACTCAGGAATAATATTGCAAAGAGCAATTGTTTCATTATAAAAAGTACAATAAACCTGTTTTCATTTCAGAGGGTACTATATCCAGAATATTCAATACTTAATTCGCTCTCAGAATAAATTATTCCAATCCCCCATACCCAAATTCACTTCGAAAACTCAAATTTTATTCTTCTTGAATTTAGCAAAAAAATGTGGGGCCGGTGATAGTTATTGTTGTTTTTGAAGGTTGTTGTTTTTTCTCAATTTCCCAGAGTTCCTCAAAATGGGTATAGTACCATTTGGAATCAAACTCCTCAATAATTGCACTAGGTGGATTCCACTGCAATAGGTGGAAACATCTTAATTGCTCACAGCTCTCCGCCAAGGACTAATCTCGTACGTGAGTCATTCTTCAAATAATTTGGATCACAGCCCTTCGAGAATGGAGTCCCACAGAAATGCAACTTCCAACAGCTTGTCAACTGTTGCTTGTTCGGCCATGAAATCCCCGTGATTCGTGACACGCAGGAACCCAGGTTGGCAGAACTGGCGCCAATGAACGGGAGATCCTTCAGGGGTTGGGTCGCTATATTTTGAAGATAAATCAACATTCAGCAAGCATTCAGCAAGAGTAGAGCGTTTCACTCGTATAATTGTAAGAAGAAAATTGGGGAAAGCGAATAACCACGCAGTGCTCCATGAATACCTTCTCCGTGCTACATGAAGAAGACATTCTATTTTATGTTAAGTGTGTTACAACTGCCATTCTTCTGAAGATGAATGCATTTTGGAAGGCACCTTTAGAAGAGTGACAGTAGGAAGACATTGAATAAGAAACGGAATGTCTTTTCAATGTCGCATGGATTATGCGTTTTCAGACGGCTTTTTCATGTTCTTCATTGCTGTGATGTATGAAACCTTCCATTTGAATTGAAAGGGCAATGTCCACCATAACTTCAAATCATCAACGCCTTCAAATATAGCAAAATTCATGACTTACTTCATAGTTGGCAAAGTTCACCAGTCTCTTGATCAGCGATTTTGACTCCTTATAACCAGCGGCGTCAAGAGCATCAGTCTTGAAATAGAAAACCGTCTCTGAGGCGTGCGGAGCCACTGGAATGACAAAAATGTTATCAAATTTGTGGCTCTGAGCTCGGACTTTGTACGGTTTCTCCTAACACATGCAAACCTTTTTGCCCTCTGGGATGGATATTCGAAGAAGTAAAACCACTTAGGACCTTGATGAAAAAACATATTCATGACGGCCGGAAAATATATTTGTAAGTCACCGTTCATCTGAAAACAATCCAAATTAATCTTGGTTCATCAATCAACAACTGCATAGTAAGCCGTATTTACCTTGGCCAACTCCATTTTCAGGTCCTCCGGTGCCTTTGATGGAAAATAAGCGGATTCTATGGCCTGAACACTCGCTGGAATCTTCGAAGGATCAACGTACGGGGAGAGCATATTCCCCAAGTATTCCGTGATATTGCTCGTCAACTTAGCGAATCGATCCGCTGGCATGGAATCGTACACTACAAAGAACAGAAATTAGTTGAAATTCACCATAAACGGTGTTCATAACAGTGTCCAGACAAGCACATGATCTCCAGGAAGTCGTCTCGCTTACTGCCTAAGAAAAGCAAGTATTCTCCATTTGCAACACTAGCAATCCACGGCCAAAATATTACCTCAGGTCTATTCCCAAGATTTTCAAACTTGTGCCAGTTCACCTCTCCGGATAATGAGGCTGAAGGTCTGAAAGGCTCTCACTGACGGATTCGAACAGAAATTTTGGCCCTTAGCGTCCATCGAACCAAAACCGTGGGTGATTCAAGATCACATAAAGATGAACACAGATGAGAAACTTGCTTTTTTTAATTACTGTGATCCGTGCTGAAGAATCACTATTTTCCATCTTATTGGGGAAGAGTACATAATTATCGATTGTTGACTACGTTTCTTTCAATTTACAGTATTTGGACTCTATGCCAACGGAACAATTGACAAGATGATTAAGTAAAACGTCACTGAATATTTGGAGATTGCTGCCCCTCTCCCCCTATGTTGATCCTCAAAGATGTCCAGCGATTGGTACAGGCCATTAGAACCGGCTTGCCACTCTTCTACCTCATTCGAAGGGCAACCGAGGACCTCAAAAATGGTCAGGTATTGTCACAAGGAATACTCCCCCTGGCAGCCCACCTCCTCAGGAGATGGTTGATGGTAGTACTGTTTTATTGTGTACTGAATCCACACACTAGCGTCCTAGTTTTACGAGTCAGTTCATGAAAGTTTTATTTTTTAACCCCCACTACTATACTGTAAACACTAAACCAAAGTTACCACAGCCTTAGCTTGTCTCGGAATGAAAAGAGTAAGTAGGAGTCGCCGTTGCCTGGGAGAGGCGAGAAGAGCACTTAAGGCCCACGCCCATCCAACACTGGTTGTGAAACCTCTCGGTTTCACTAACAGTACAATTGAAACTGAAAAGTGATTGCTTTTACACAACAACAAACCAAAACCTTGGGATTTGTTTGGCAGTGATCCTGAACGGTGACTTAAATGAGCTACACACACCTGTCATGTAATAAACTATCCACAAGGCCCCAAGTGGTGTATACATGTTCGATACCCCTTCATGGGGACCATAGATGTTAGTAGTGTATTAGAAATTATTAAACATTTGTTGTAGAGATCAGGAGCACAGCTGGTCCAAATACAGTTATTTATTAGTGACGCCCACACATGCTTCTGATGGGTATTTTCTTTATACTTCAAGAGAGGACGCCATACCCTCATTGACTCTGAGACGGTCATGCAGTATCGAATCGAGACAATGATCAAAAGACATGGTCAAACTTGCTAAGTAGTGAGGACGTGTTATTACCTTTTAATCACCTCTCATAATCCCGTATCTAGAACCTCTCTTAATTGAATTCTGTTGATTATATTTCTATTAACTAAAACTAAACAGAGGACCCGCCTCTCCCAATGGATCATCCTACAGTGCAAACAGTTCCGGCAAAAACGAGTTCCTGCGTGTCAGGATCACTGAGATGATTTTCATGGCCGACACAGTAAAAGTGTTGAGAGTGAATTGAAAGTCGTCCGAACTCCTGTGGGTCTCCATTCTCGTGATTGGCTGTAAAGTGACGTGATATATTATTTCTTCCATTTTTACATTCAGGGTACATTCGTTTTAGTTGGCACTATATATGAAATGCAATAGAAGCGTTAGTTATAACCATATAAAACTCTTAAAGCCGTCATATATATAGAGAAATGTAAACGTTCATAAAGGATGACACAATTGCGGCACCGGTAATAAGTTCTAAAGATTTTGTGCTTCTTTGATGGGATTCTTACTTTGTATAATTTATGAAACACAACAATATCATGATGAATATGATGATTGATGATATATGCACACAATCATTCTGCTTTACAACGGCCCAAGAATAATTTTACAATAGTATATAAACGATTTTGGATTATGTTAATACGAGAATTTTCTTCTTAAAATTATGTTTTTGTATCTGGCACAGATAATGCGGCAAACTATTATTATTACTTGAACGACCACCCCTCCACGCCTTACTGTACCAAATCCTGAAAATCCACATTCCAAAATAGGTATCTAGATACCCATTTTGACCCAAAACGTCTCTTTCGTGGGGCCCAATCCTCTCGGGACCCGTCTCGTTGGAATTATCGTCCTCAAATTTTAGAAAAATATAACCACACGCCTTTAATATCGCCAAAAAAAAAAAAAACAAAAAAACGAAAAGCCACCCAAAACTAACGCAAACCCATAGTATATAGTCCCTAATTTGGCTTTTGAAAGAAACCGCGTTGGCCCTCACTAAACACAGAACCATTTTTGCTGCGCCTCCTACAGGACACTCTCAATAGCCTCTATGTACACTCAGATCATCAATTAATATCCGTGGATATTTGCAGAGTTCAACAAATAGCAAAGAATAACACAGTTTGGCAACACAACCCCACACCACACCCACCAGCAAGCAAACTTCAAATGAGAAATGTTCTCTTTATAAAAAACATGACACATTTCAAAGATCTATTATGGCATCGATAAGTTTATCAAGTTCGGTTTTTTCAATCACACCCATTCAAAAAATTATAACTTTTTATTTTAAATGGTACTAACTACGGAGGGCAATTCCATTAGAACATGACATTGTTAGCGAGTCGCGTACGGTCACATGAGTTGATGTCGAATTTAGAGTAGTATTGTTACATAAAAGCCTTCTATCATCTAATTTGAAAATAGATGCTGAAAACGGTGTCACTCTGTGCAAACAGTACTCAAAAACCTGAAAAAAAGTGGAATTAGATGGACGTTCTCCGTACGCTCTGTGTTTCCGCTGATAATAATTTATGTTCCTATCGTCGTTATAAAAGAGTAGGTCATCTAAACTGCTGCCGCTTACTCGTGTACAAATGGTCAGACAATTCGTCACTTCTCCTCGGAAGATTTCCTCAGTTCAAGTGACATCGACACGTCACGGTAGTGTGAGTGCATTTACAAGCGGTTAGTTAGAAGCGGCGAGATATTCGAATATAAATATAGAATGTGAGCAAGTAATCGGACCGAATCAGTACGAAAATGTTGGTGTACGGTTCTTTACCCCGGCATTGTGCGGTTTTTAACATCGTGCGCTGGCAGTGGGACCTCGTGATACAACATCGGGCAAAGTACTTGGTTTTGAAGCCCATCCAGGGACGGAACGAACTTTCCAGGCTGGGGATGGCATCCCGCTTACGCCCAACCACCAGTGGCCCCAGTTGGAGACTGAAGGCAACAGTAACTAACCTCCGTGTTCCAGGAAGAAATTGATTTCAAACAGAACACGATCATCCTAATGTCGATCTTTGGGTTGCCAGGCTCCTCACGCCAGTCCAAAACGTGGAAAGGTATCTTGTGAGGCTACAGAACCAATGAAGCCTGCGTCTGGTTTCTCTGAATGGCAGTAATTCGTTGGCTCCAGGAAGATTGCCTACACACTGAACGTCTTTCGTCCAAAGGTGACTATCTATTTGAAAAATATTACCCACTAAAATTAAAATTCCCTGGCCAAAGTAAATGATTCCGTACTTCTCACGCTTTTTTATATTTCATTTAAAACCAAACACAGCAACCTACCGGTGCTATGTATGTGCCAACGAGGGAGCTTCCAGTAGGTCAACTCCAAGGAATTGAAAATATGCTGATTACATCATGGACGGAGGACGTATTTGGTCGCCATCCACTACCCAGCATGAACTTGTTCGTGTGGTAACCCCATAGACAATGACAGAAATCGTCCCATTATGTACTTTTTCTTCTTATCGCCTTCGAGCAATGGCAATATTTCCTCCCCCTCAGGTTTTCATGACGTTGGGCGATACGGTACCGCCGGGGAATTTTGGGCCTAAAGGACCAAGTGATGGCTTGCGGTGGGTGAAAGAGAATGTAGCAGCGTTTGAGGCAACCCCAGACATCATCACGTGTTTGGGGATCTGCTGGTGGAGCCAGCACCGACACTTTTATTAAAATCACCAACTACTGAAGGTTTGTTGAAAAAAAAAAAAAAAAACCCGAACATATTCCAAGATCGTTGTTGGTGAGATTGATTTTTTGACCCCAATCATCAAATTGGCCCACTACAGGAAACCATGTTCATTCTTATGTTGTCTACATATTTGGAAACACTAAGAATCTGTAATACCGCAATGTGCTGCAGGACTTGTATCTCGAGCTGTGTCAGACTCTGGGTCAATCAATAAACTATGGTCGCTGAAGGAGGCAGAAGGCATTCGAGAAAATACTGTTGGCGTGGCTGCTGCTCTAAACTGCACTTCAACCGTCAGTGACGAAATTCTTGCTGCCTCCAAAAACTGGAAAGCCTAGCCATGATGGAAGTCTTCAATCAAGCGTAATTCTACAAATTTTTGTATTCTTTTGTGATGATTATGTGCGGCAAGTGTGACTATGGCAGCAGGTCTCTTTAGGGTCGTGAGTACAATGTGACTTATCAACTTTGACGTTTGCTAAGCTGTTGGAGAGAAAATCAAAAGTGTATGGTGACCACCCACCACCTGCCATCTCTCCAGCCTGGACCCCTGGTCTGCCATTGTTCCTTTTTGATTGCTACTGTCTTCTCTCAAAAACGTTTTTGATTCTCTGTCTCTTCATGCTTTTTTTTTCTTTTGCCAACTTTGCGTGTTTGTTGCCGTTGTTCACCAGCAAATTTGTTTTGTACACACCACAATTGGCGGTAGTTGTGCTAAGCAATTATCCCTTGCTGTTTTTATATTAGCTTGTGGTGGATTTTCAACTCATGCGCACGTTGCCATGTTCTTTGTTGAGTGAATAGTCATTCACTATGCTAATGTTTTTCCTCCGCAATTAAGCGGTTTTTCAACTCAGGTTTCTGTTTTGGTTGGTTATTCCTTGAATAATCAACCTATGTTTCATGCAAATGGTCAACCTCTCCGATTCGGCTCAAAATTTTTTTCTGGACGTTTCATGATGCCTGATCAAAAAGGTCATGTCCGTCCCGCCGTCGCCGTACCGCCTACCGCCGTCCCTCCGCCGTCGCTCCCCGTTTTGGTACTAGTAGAAAATTTTCTAAAAATCTGAAATTTGGGTCAGGGTCTGTCCCGCCGAGACGGTCCTCAAAGCTTTTCAGCCCGATCGGACCAAATTTGGGGGGTAGGGGTCAAAATTTTTTTTTGAAAAATGGATTTTCGAGATTTTGGGCGATTAGGCGAGTGGGTTCATTTTCCACTAAATTTTGGACGCTGAATCCAATGAAGGTGTCCGAACGATTGGCACACCCACTGGAAGAAGTTATGGGTCAAATTGGGTATTTATTACCCATTTGAATATGTGTTTCGGGATTTCTGTACTATCGTAGCGTGTGGGTTAATAGTTTTCCACTAATTTGGACGCTGAATCCAATAAATGAGTCCCAGAACGATTGGCACCCACTGAAAAGTTATGGGTCAAATTGGGTATATATTACCCATTTTGGTATGTGTTTTCGGGATTTCTGCTACCTAGCGTGTGGGGTATCAGTTTTCCACTAAATTTTGACCTGAATTCAATGATGGTGTGTCCCAAACGATTGGCAACCACCGGAAGAAGTTATTGGTCAAAAGGGTATGTATCCACCCATTTTTGTGTGTTCAGGATTTCTGTGCCTAGGCGTGTGGGTATCATATTCCACTAAATTTTGGACCCTGAAGTCGATGATTGGATGGGTCTGGGACCCCCACACCCAGTGTTTCCTCCCCCATTCGAGGAATACCAACCCGTGTGTAAGAATTTGCAGATTTTTTTATTTTATATTGGGATGCCTGTCTTTGGGATGATTTCCCCAAACTCCCCTCTTGTGAGACTTGTAAGCTGTTGTCTGCTCAAACATGCAATGGCCGGCTGGGAGAATGGCAGGTGGCCAGTGTTGCCACCATACACCTTTTTTTGTTTTCTTTACAACACCTTAGCAACCCTAACAGCCAATTAAAGATCCTATACAACTCGCAACCCTGAAGATCCTGCCGCCAGTAGTGACCACTTTCCTTTTGTATCTAATATATTGTTATCAGCCTGTGAATCAGGAGTGCTGATTATTATATTCTTTCTAACAACATTGTTTATTTCTGTTCAAAGACAAACTCTCCAGATGATGTGACATTCGTCCGGTTATTGACTGAAGGCTCTGAACAGGCGTTGCCACCGAGAATTTGGCCCTTCGTCCATCAACCAAGCCGTGGATTG
>CM034007.1:13825229-13846333 GCA_019603395.1 Cyrtorhinus lividipennis | reverse complement strand
TAAATGCCACGGTCATAATACACCTTTAATGCAGTTAAGGTAAAAGAGATGAGATGAATAAATGAATCTCTCTCTTTTCCTCCTATTGACATTTGCGTTCTCTTGCCTGTGGTGCCCTTGTCCGGGTGTGATTTGGGCCTTTCGGTTATCTTTGCGGGCTTCCTTGTTCGGGTGTCCGCTATGCTGCTAGTCTTTTTTTTCCCCCATTGTTCGGTGTTTTCTTTCCCGGTTTGGGGAGTATGGATTTTTGTTATGCGCTCTCGATTTTTTGCCATCTGATTGTTTTTATGAGTGGCCGCTGTTTGTAGGAGCCCTGTTTTCTTTTTCCTTGTTTCTTTCTGTGGTCTGGGAGGTCGGTTTGGTTTCGATTAGCGTCATTTGTTTTTCTTCATTATTGTCGTTTGTATTTGTGTTTTTCGCGTTTTTCTTTGTCTCCTTTCTCTTGCTGTGTGGAACGTCTGGTCGTGTCGTTTCGGGGTGGTGCGTTCTTTTGTTTGTCGGGGGGGTGTTGCTTGGTTGTTCCTCTGTGTTTATCTATGGACGATCCGCCCTCCTTCGGACACTTGCCGTTTCTCTTCCCTTTTTTTTCTCTTTTTCTTTTTCTCTTCCTCGTTCTTTCCCTTTTCCTCCCTTGCTTCCCTTTCCGGCCGTGCTTCGGGGTCAGCCTGGGTGGCTCTCCTCTAGCGTCGCCGGCTAGGTTTACTTTTAGCTGTTGGGGGCTTGCTTTAGAGTTGGTATGTGGATCTAGCGGGGGGGGGGGGTGAGTTTGGTTCCCCGCTGCATGTTCCTTTGTCAAAAGGGTTACAGGGGTTTTCACAACTACATAACAGTTTTTCAAAACATTTTCCTATGTTGGCTGTACTACACGTTAATCCGCACTTGAGCTTTAAGCATCAGTGAAGATGATAAACCCGACCCATTTCATTGCGAGATCATGATTCAACTAGAAATAATAATTTCTAATACCTGCACCTATTCTACCTAATCTATTTTAAGATCGATCTAAACGGAATTGGTTGGGCTTGTTTGATGTCCCCCGTGTTATTCCCTTCTCATCTCCCCTGCTGATTCCCTTGTCCAGAATGCAGAAATGACTGGGCTGCCAAGCTACGCGAGTAAAATATCCCACAAGCTGACCTGAGCCCCCAGTCTCATAACTATAACACGCTCGCATGAAATACGCTCCTGTTATGATCATGTTCGTTTGATTCAGTAACCACCACTCATTCTCATGCACATAAGTTGCGGAATCTATTTCTCATGGATCATTTGCTCAGAAGGATCGGTAGTTGGTTCGCTCGCATCAGTGTGTCACATGCTTTTGAAGACAAATCCCTATGGAACCAGACTCGGTGAATAACAAATTACAAAAGGCAGCTGGAAGACGTCAGTGTACCCGACACACCAGCAGTAAATGCCTATTGGACGTAACAGGACCTTGACAAGGATGTAATATACCTTGTTCCAGGTGACACATACGCATCCCAGCTTCTCCATTCAGCGGAACCAGGAGGGGATGCATCATGTTTATTGTAGTGGCCCTCTTGCGGGAAAAGGCTTCGTCTCATAAAATTGCGTTCAACGGCAGTTGAAAAAAGCCAAAGGTGTAGTGGAGGAGGAGGAGGAGGAGGAGGGGGTGAAACTTGCATGGATCAACTTGATGCGAGCACCTGATCACTCAATAAAACGGGTGTATCCAACATGTTTTCTGGTAACTGCCGATGCAGCAGGTAAATGCTCACCTTTCTGGAAATATTTATGGAACAACTTGTACAATAAATATAATCACCATATTTTGAGATTGCCATGCCAATTGGCTTCCTTCCTTAGAATAATATGTACCTTTGCTCGGTAGCATATAATATATGTTTACCAAATAAATAATCCTTTCCAAATTTCGAATGTGGGTACTTCCGGGAAAAGAAAATTTTTTCTTCTACTTTTTCTCTCTATTAAAGCATTCATTGTTTTCATTATTTTGAAGCGTATTCTGCTCTCCATCAATGTTCTTAGTATTGAACGACTAAGTTTCCAGAAACCTATTTTACTACAGTTCCAAAAGCCTCCATTCCAACATTATTTCACATAAACGTCAAACTTTATTTTCCTCTGTATTCAAATTCATAAATCACCCACCTTGTGTAACCAACATGTGTCATAAGGGCGTCCTCACCAACTTTCGTGTTGGCTTAATTTCGGTTACAAAACCGTAATTTGTTATTCACCCGTTCCACTGATCGTAAACAATGTTCGCTTTGTTCACAACAACTCCAGAGCCCGTTAATAACGAAATACGCTATCGTGAGAAAGGTTCATTGGGAAGAAGAGTATAACCATTACGGAGTGGGGATGACCGTTGTTTTGTTGGGCAATCATTTTAGAGAAAAACACGGTGCACAGGGTGTCTGACTTCCAGATCATTCTGAAACAATCGCGAGCCTAATAAAACGCTTTAGAGATTGATAGGCGGTTATTATGCAAACAGGAAAGTTTAAACGAACCTTTATATCTTTCGACCGCAAAACTCGTGCCGGTTTTTGGCTCGCGTGTGTGAAAACATGTGTTTCTAGAGAGGATCAATAAAAATTTGTATAAATATCGTGATGGAAACTCGTAAGGGTAGAATAATTATTTGATTTTTAGTGTTGTTGAAGGGCCCCTCGATCATGTAATTTGGGGTATAGTTTTAAAAAACACATTAATGGTTTCCAACTTGCGTTTGATGTGTTGATTTCCTGTCGGATAAGGGCCACTTCCACGGGTAATCGCCTCAGCGGAGCTCGATGACCGCCTTCCTCACGCCGGGCTCGCCTTCTTTTAAATAATTTTTATCGAGTCCCTCGACTGAGAGGTTTGATCTCTAATTTTGCTTCTACCACCTCTTTTCTTGGCTTCTTGTTCAGATAACCTACATCGTATCGCTCATAATCTCACCCACCATACTGAAACGCGGTGTAATAAATGAGCGGACAGGCTGACCTTAGTGACCTGCCACATAATAAATTAATGGCCCTTTTTGAACTGTAAGCAGCCCGAACCCCAACCCTTCAACGCTCTCTTCGGCAATTAAGAAATTCGCGGTTAAATATTATCAAACTATTGGTAGGTAACCCAGAATCCTATTAACCATCACATGGTAATAGTCGTTAGACGTTAAAGTCTCAGCCAATCGATTCAGATTAATGATCAGTGATTTAGGTATGTATCTATTATGATGATTCTTTGTTGATATTACTTCCTTACTTCCATCAAAATAATTATATTAGAGATTAAGGCAAATAAATTGAGAGGCAATGGTATTGAGTGAAGACAATAGTTCCCGTACCCACTTAACAGTACCCCCGTTTATCTAGGTAGGTTTTTACCACCAGGAAGGATGCTGAGATATCCGACCAAGCTAAAGCAACACCTCCCTGATGTGTTAACTGGACTGCTTGACTGCTGCACGATTCATCTCCACGATAGTATCAAATAAGACCTCCCACCTAACAGTTTTTTTTTTAATTTTTTTTTTTTTTTCAGGCAGGACGTTGAAGTAATGTGTGGCAATCTTCACACGTTCACACCGGAACAAAGAAAATGGACTTCTGTACAAACGGCTTGAGCGGATGGCTTAATGTTAAGTAATAAAGCAATATGAGGTTCAGTCAAGTAGGCTCAGACGATTAAGTTAGATACGTATTCAAAGATTATCAAATAGGACCTTTTACAAGCGTCTGTTATAAGCGAGTTATAAGCTGTGTTCACGATGTGTGAAGGCCTTCAGAGTTGCTTTATGAATTAA
This sequence comes from Cyrtorhinus lividipennis, assembly GCA_019603395.1. Classification (NCBI taxonomy): domain Eukaryota; kingdom Metazoa; phylum Arthropoda; class Insecta; order Hemiptera; family Miridae; genus Cyrtorhinus; species Cyrtorhinus lividipennis. The sequence continues at coordinate 13,842,549 of CM034007.1, read as the reverse complement.
ACGCCACCAGATTATAATGGAATGAATCGTAGGTGTGTAGGCCGTTGAGGATATTCAGGTCGCGACAATCCGATAAAACGCATCGGACATGGGTGGATCAGGCCACACGACTTGGGTTTTCTCAGAACGACACATAGTGATGATTTCTATTATCCTGAAGGTACAAATGAGTCATTCCTACAAGAAAAAAGGCAGGCTCTCTCACAGGGGTTGGTTATTCCTTAGACCAGGACGATGGAGACTTATTCCAATCGATTTAGCGTCCACAATTTAGCGGAAAGTGATACCCCTCACGCCTTGGTACCAGAAATATTGAAAACCCTTTTACAAAATGGGTAGATAGATACTCATTTTGACCCATAACCTCTTCCGGTGGGCGCCAATCGTTCCGGGACCCGTCTCATTAGATTAAGCGTCCAGAATTTAGTCGAAAATGATAGCTCACACACTTTGATCGCAGAAAATATTGAAATACACATTTTGACCCCCCCCCCCCCTCCACTAGAGCCGCAAACGGTTCCGTGACCAAAATTTCAGATTTTTAGAACATTTTCTTGTATGTGCCTTGCTCATTTTCAGCACAACGAGCGGCAGGGTATGGTGACTATTTTATAAAATATTATTCGTGATTTTGGTTGGTTATTCCTTGAAGAACCAAGATTTTGGGCGATCTAGGCGAGTAGGGTGTCATTTTCCACTAAATTTTGGACGCTCAATCCAATGAAACGGGTCCCAGAACGATTGGCACCCACTGGAAGAAGTAATTGGTCAAATTGGGTATTTATTACCCATTTTGAATATGTGTTTTCGGGATTTCTGCTACCTAGGCGTGTGGGGTATAGTTTTCCACTAAAGTTTGGACGCTGAATCCAATAAAATGGGTCCCAGAACGATTGGCAACCACCGGAAGAAGTTATGGGTCAAAATGGGTATGTATCCACCCATTTTGTATGTGTCAGGATTTCTGGTGCCTAGGCGTGTGGGGTATCATATTCCACTAAATTTTGGACCCTGAATCGATTGGAATGGGTCTGGGACCCGCTACACCCACTGTTTCCCCCATTCGAGGGTTAACCAACCCGTGTGTAAGAATTTGCAGATTTTTTTCCAATAAGTTTTGAACTCGGAGACAAATCAGATGCTCCGAGACCGATTCTTGATTAATATACCTAAATAACGCGAAGTCGTACTGCAGATCAAAGGTGCTACTCAATCAACTATCAACGCAGATAGTCTCCCCCAGTCCATCCGAGTAAAATGGGGGAGTTTGTAGTCGTAGTCGTCGAACTGGTGAGAATCTTTAGTAAGTCCCTCAATCTGTTAAACACGCGGCCATTATTCAACCTGTTCGGCTATAGTCAACATATATGGTTTTCATCTATAGTATTGTGATTGGATACATCCCCATTCCAGCGTTACTTCTGAAGAAAGCTTTATCTGCCCAGGCACCACTGACAACAAAGACCCCCGGGGGGGCGCATGGGAGCATGATTGATGGCGCCCCAAAAAAAGATCCGACTTGAATCTCGACCGCAACAACTATTAATTCAATATAGATATCAACCTGGAACAAACATAAATTTTCTCGAACCCATTACTTTTTACTCAAAACCACCCGACAAAGTTAAATAGAGGAATCGGTTGGTATAAACTCGGGCTAATAGCTGCCGATCACTCGACGATAAGCGACGCGGGGATGCCCATAAATTCTGGGAATACGATATCAAACAAAGCACTTTATTTATGAGATGCCTAGAGGACAATGAATGAACAAAGATATTCGTGCCTGATTTGCCTGCTTAAAAGTTCATTTTCAATGAGGTGTCTTTGCTCAGGGAGGTCGCCAACTATAAATTCGTTCGTTTCAGATAAATGTATAGTTAGCATATTTCACACTCCTACGACGTGGATGAGACGCCCTTTGACGCCAGCTCAGTGTATTTAGTAATCTGATTACAATCCCCAAACACCCTCTTCGCCTTAATATTCGTATTCCTCTCTCAAAAATGGTCCATGGACTGGAAAATAAGTTTGAATCAGAAGTGCGGTCAGTCGGATCCGATGAAACATGTTACACGGAATTCAAGGAAGAAGAAAAAAATTGGGAACAAGAAAAAGAAAAGCAGGCGCTGGGGATTACCTCGAAGTGTATCTCGCACACAAAGAAAAACGCTGAGCCGTGAAAATAGGTCGTTTGCTTCAAGATAAGGGAGAATCAAGACACGGCGAAGAGGGGAGGTTTCATTTTCACGAAATCTTCTTCATTTCCCTTTTCCATTTTCTTGATTAAGTGAGACTGAAAAGATAATTGATCGTCCTTGTCAGATATCCGCCGTTCTTCCTGTACGTAGCATTTTTATGAATGAGAAGCCATGGGAAACAAAACCCTTTCTACCAACCTCAGCCATCTTCAAAATGGGATCCAATCTATGAGTTCACATCCATCAAATTGGTCAATAGGGGGGCCCGTGTGATAGGGTCGCCTATAACGTGAGATTTATTATTGGAAACCTCGAAACCGCAGAAGGAAATGAGAAATAAGAACTTTCTATTGTTTCAATTTCCACGTGATTGGCAATCATTGCGGTGGTGAGATTACATTCGGGAAATATGTATTTGGAGGGTCTGATTCTTCTCGTGCTCAATAACTGGAAGGAAATTGTCAGGGAAAAGGACAAGGGGAGGGGTAAGTTTAGAAAAAAAAAACACGCTGCAAATTCATTCACAGGGGTCGGTTATTCCTCGGACCAGGAGCATTCCAATCGATTCAGCGCTCAAAATTCAGTGGAAAATAATAACATACACGCCTAGTTACCAGGCATGAAAACATAGGTTGATCACTCTAGGAATTACCTACCGAAAGTAGAAAAGTCCCCATAAGAGGGAATTGATCTAGTGGAAAATGATACCCGAAAATCCATTTTTCGAAATACACATTTTGACCCCTCACCCCACTCCCCACCACTTAATCTAATCGGGCTGAAAAGTTTTGAGGACCTTGAGCCGGAAATAGGTATGAATTTCAAAATTTTCTTAAAATTTTTAGAAAATTATCCACCTTTAAAAACGGCGTGGCAGACGGACATTTGCTAATTTTTTAAAAATTAATCTGGACACCTTGAAACGCTCAGAAAAAAAAATCGGACAGGACATTGACCTTTTGCATGAAAACATACTATAGGTTGGTTATTCAAGGCATATATTACTAACCAAAACACTCGCTGTTCGACCATCAGGAGCATGGCGGTTGCAGCCCTCAAAATGTTCAGTTCATTCATAGTAACTGGACTCTTGTTCGGTACCAAAGCCGAACATGTTTCATTAATGTAACTGAAATAATTGTGGTGTAATAATTGGGTTCCTTTACTCCATTTTGGTTGGTTATTCCTTGAATAATCAACCTATGTTTTCATGCAAATGGCCAACCTCTCCGATTCGGCTCAAATTTTTTTTTCTGGACGTTTCATGGTGTCTATATCAAATATGTGAAATGTGCGTGAGCGTAGCTCCTGACCCCACCCTCTTCTGTATTTTTTCCGCCCATCCTTTTAGAATCAGAGCTCGATGTCCTAATTTTAGCGAATTTCCATGATTTGAACGATTAGGCATTCCCTAAGCAAAGTAATGTGAAGCGTTTTCTCCAAAGACTTATCAAGGGTCTATAAGTAAATTTCATTGTAAAATTGATTACATTTAACAGTATTCTAGGTCCTTCAACTGAAAAATGAGGACCATTTAACTCTTCAACGCCTAGAAAGTCAGAAACCGATATTTTTAATAGCCCTCTATTTTCCGACTACCTTAGGGCCAATATAACCTAAAAATACAGTCATCATAACAATTTTGCGATTTAGTGACATTTTATCGGGGCAGGTACCACATCAGCTCCAAGTTGGACTAATTTCATATTCTTTATTTTACATGTTTAGACCTCAAACTCACCCAAAAATTATATCAGAATACAAAATCAGTAATCATCAAAATGATTGATGATTACCCTATAATTATAGGGTATCATTGTCCACTAAATGTTGGACGCTAAACCGATTGGAATGAGTCTCCATGCTGCTGATCCGAGGAGTAATCAACCTCTGTGAATGAATTTGCAGCGTTTTTCCTTTTTGTTAATAAATAGGTAGCCCGAAAACTTCGAAAATACTCTTTCACACCCAGCCAAGAAAATTCTAGAATGAGAAATGATTGTAGGATAAACTTGCAGTGTTTTTATTTGGTAGTTACTGAGTGTTACCACCGCGCATTCGTTCAACTCCTGTTCGAACATTTTTGTTGCCTTCTTCATCCATTTAATACGTAACCCTGGGCGGTTTGTTGGTGTGGATCCAGAGGCTCCAACTTTCGATTAAATAGGATTCTGATGGCTGGAAGCACGTAATCTAAAATTTGTAGGTTCATCATCAAAAGGACCGCCGAAAATCAAATCGAAACGCTCATTTATCGATTTTTATGTGAATGTTGAATTCCAATCGGAAACTAAGAGAGAAATTCAATCGAAATCGGCAGTTAGAAGGAGATCTTTCCAGCTCACTAGTGAACACTACGCGCGAGTCTGTAACCTTTGATTTTTTCCGAATTAAACTTCGATTTATACGAGATTGCCCGGAACCGTTCGGAAAAGAAGTGGTTTGTACGAAAACTCCAGGGGTTCTTTGAATATATTTCCACGCGGATTCCATTAGGCTGTAAAGAGGAGAAGAAATCGTTGAGAGATGAGCCCGGCTTGAGGGGATAAGTACCGGGTGAGGCGCATCGTGGGGCTCGTCGAAGATACCTATCTGAAGATACCCGGCAGATATCAGGCCCTCTAACAGCCGTTTTAGCTGCCGACTTGAGACGCGCCCTCTAATCCTCAGGCGCGACAAACCGACTCCGAAAAAGATGGATCCGTCCAGGAGGCCCCGGACCTTGGGTTGGTTACGAAGTGATGGAAACGCTCACTCAATCACCTCGGCTATGAATAACTTGAAGGATTTGCCGAGTTGCCGTTTTCCTTTTGGCCATTTCGTTCCGTCAATGGGGCTTCACCATTCACCGGGTAAATTGCAAGTTGAACATAGCCGATCCATTCAAAGAGAGGCTCCTATTGGATATTTTAATACCCATATAGAAGAGCCTTCTCTTGAATATGTATGTTACGAAAAATCGTTATTGACAAGAAAATAGCTATGAAACACAAAAGGTACACACATAACGATCAATACAGAAATTTTCCAGCTAGATAAACTGAAAGCGCCTTAGCTACTCTACCGTAAACATATTACGCGACTAGGCAATGTCCGCGCTGCCTTGCAAGACTGTTTGAACCTAAAGTCTACTCAGTAGTACAAATAAGTATTATGAATAAAGTTATTCACTCCTGATGACCGCCTCTACCTCACTCGGTCCCCGCTCAATCAAAAATGAGAATATTAACTCCTTGTACCTAGTTCTGGATGCAGTTGTAAGGTTTTGTTTGGTTATTCCTTGAATAATCTTTTGAAAAAAAAAATTTTTTTTCTGGACGTTTCAAGGTGTCTAGATTTAAAAAACGCTGCAAATTCTTACACAGGGGTTGGTTATTCCCTCGGACCAGGCGCATGGAGACTCATTTCTTCAACATGGGGAAATGGGAGGAAACAGTGGGTTGCGGCGGGTCCCAGACCCATTCCAATCGATTCAGGATCCAAAATTTAGTGGAAAATGATACCCCACACGCCAGGTACCGGAAATCTCGAAAACGCATATTCACTATGGGTAATAGATACCCATTTTCACCCATTACCTCTTCCAGTGGGTGCCAATCGTTCTGGGACCCACTTCATTAGATTCAGCGTCCAAGATTTAGTGGAAGATGATACCCCCACACGTCTAGGTACCAGAAATTTCGAAACACATATTTAAAATGGGTAATATATACCCAATTTGACCCATAACTTCTTCAGTGGGTGCCAATCGTTCTGGGACCCATTTTTATCTGATTCAGCGTCCAAAATTAGTGGAAAATGATACCCTTACTCGCCTAAATCGCCAAAAATCTCGAAAATCCATTTTTCAATTATTGGTAGATGAATCGTGGCTTTGAGGCATTTGTAGGTAGTGCGAGCGAAGCAGAGAAAATGGCGTCTTTATCGGATCTTCATTTAGGGATTTCAGAGTAAATTTGACTTATTTTTATTCTCTACAGAAAATAAAAGGTGACTTGAAGAGAGATTGGCGTTTGAGCGGTCCTGATTTCAACAATTCTGCGGATTTTTGACCTACAAACGTTGGCACACCTGTCTCCTGAACGCAGCCTTCTACAGTTTCTACGGACATTTATGGCTGTAGTCTGTTTGACTGCAACTACTGATGACATGGAAGGGTAAGGCGAGGATGTTTTGAATTACCAAACTCACCAAAGACGATGACGAATGTCATTTTGATCATACTTTTTCTTTGTCCTTCCCAAAATTTGTGTTTTGGTATACAGTGTATGGACACACATAATATGTACCAGAAGGTTAGACAGCTGAAATAACCATATTTGTTAACATATTGTTGCCCACTCCACTACCTAATTCATTCATTCATCATTAATTCCTCTACTCTCCTCCAGTGACGTCATCACCAGAAAGAGGCAGCTCATGGGTACCAACTCACAGTCTTGTAAAACTGTGTAGAAAAAACTTCCCCCAAACTTTTGTTCTAGAATAGATTAAAAACTTTTAAAAAAGCAACAGCCACGACGATTCACTTGTAATTTTGCCTGAAGAAACCGTGAATGTTGGAACGCTAATAACCAAGATCCGCTCTTCTCTCGCCGCTATTACAATTTCATCCGCCAATGTTTGGAATTTGGTTCTAAAAGCTTCAAAGGCTGAAAGCAGCGCGAGGAACAAAGCGGGACATTTTTTAATCCCAGCTGAGACAATGATGATGAAGGGGATCCTCGTCTTTTGCCAACTCGTAATGGTTGGAGTGAGTTAGGTGGAAATGAACTCTCAAGATAGAAAAAGCAGTATTTTTGAATATGTGTTTCAACCCATTTTGAATATGTGTTTTCGAGATTTCTGGCACCTAGGCGCGTGGGGTATCATTTTCCACTAAATTTTGGACCCTGAATCGATTGGAATGGGTCCGGGACCCGCCACACCCACCGTTTCCCCCATTTTCCCCATGTTGAAGAAATGAACCTCCATGCGCCTGGTCCGATGAAGAACCAACCCGTGTGAAAGACTTTGCAGCGTTTTCCTATGCATTGCTGCTCCATAACCACGAGTTTTGACGTAGTTTCCTGCGGTTCGTTTGCGGGCCAATCATCTTAGAAGGTATCATCTGTTCGGGCTGAAAGATATCTTGATGGGTGACAATTCGCCTGAGCCGTCGTTGTCAGAGGGCGTTTCTCGCATGATGATAGATTATCTATTCAACATGGATTGGCACGAACACACGGTTATTCAAGGGCGGAGCTGCTCTTTGTCACCGAACATGATATCTGGTCGATCAGCATACCGTGTCTTCAGTTTAGTTGTCAATAACGAGCTCCGCTATACACTTTTCTTGGCAGCAGACGCGATAATATAGAGGTTCCTCAGAGGCGGCACCAGTTGAACAGAGTTTTGCCGCCTTTTGAAAATGGTTTTTCGATTCATTGTCTATGAGATCACGTAAAGTGCTCAATAGGCCCTTCAATCATTGCTCCATCACAATGGGCGCCTTCGAAAGTGAAAAACTTTACAATCACAAAACACTCCACATTCCTGCACAGGGAAAACTGTCCACATTTCCACGACGACATTACGAAATGTTGGATTTAACTAGCTGAATCATTCCACGTAGTGAGGAGGAATTACGTTGAAGGGGACGCGAGTGTTATAAAACCAGTGTACTGAAAGAAAAAGCCTTCAGGGCTGACAAATCTTTAACAACTGGTCATCTAACGTGCCATCCGCCATCATCATCTCCGGATCAGAATACAAACGGAAACCCTTCAAGAATGGAGCATTTTTAAAAGCCAACTGGACAATCGACATGGATTTTCACGTTCGTGATCAACCAAAAAAGCATTCGCGAGTTAGTAATAACTTTTGGATTTCGAAAACAACTTTCTTTCCTCCGAAAGAGACAGCAACCAACTAGAAACGCGTTGTCAGGACAGAATTCGGCTTATATCTGAAACCTCTTTGTAGTCCTAGCCAATGAAAACAAAAAGTCCTACAGTTCCCCTTATCGAGATTTTCCCAGATGACACCGACAAAGAATTCTGAATAGCTTGGACCCGTTTTAAGAGCGCCGGACTAACATGTTTTTAAAAGAACGCGTTAAACAGAGCAGTAAAAGTGCGAGGCAGCTCAAAAGCGTCCACTGTTGGGACAGAACATTAAAATCAGAGTTAACTGGAAAATAGCGTTTTGATTTATCCCGTCAATGTTCCCTCGTAATTATTTGATAATCATTGAACCACAAAACATCAAACTCTATTTTATTCTTTCCTCGGTTTCTTGCTGTGTTTCGAACCATGGAGGACTCTTTTCAGGAGCTGAGAGTGTTTGCGTCCAGTAGATCACTCGGGCCACTAACCCAGCAGAAATATTTACAGAATCACAACCACCTAAGCCAATAAAAGGAGACCAGTGACGTCCTGGGAAGTTTGCAGAAGACTCAGTTTGCTACCACAAGGTAGCACGAGGTGGTGGCTGTGTGCACCGATCGTTGAATGATCAGTGCTGGTTCTAATAAGTTTGAAAAATCAATATGCTCGTTTGAATGGAAAAAACGTAACGTTTTATAGTTGCCCTGTGTTGAGCTGGTCACTACCCTCCACTAGACCGTGCAGTGCCTCAGAGCTGGGCTCCTCGACCAGCACAGTATAGCCAGGTAATAATAGTGAGTGTTAACTTCAAAATTGAACCATTCCTTTGTGCAACTCACAAATTTAAAAAAAAAAAAAAAAAAAAAAGCTCCATTTTAAAAGTTGTTTCAACTTTACAAGACATAACACGACTTATTATGTCGGGGAATAAAAAGTCCATCCTCGTCGGCGTTGACGATAAGAACCACCGAGAAGGAATCATGTGTCAGGTTCATCTCTTCTGAGCCCTCGAACATATATTGGAAGAGTTTTAACACCCTGAGTATTTTTTTTTCTCATTACTCGGACACATTCGGCTAAGTCTTGAGTGGTTGAGCGCTCTTGAAGGAATATATTGCGAAATGCCCGGAGAGTCACATATCGCATCGCAGCCAGGTTAAAGGAGCGAACAATCCTCCAGGATGAGAAGACGAGGGTCCCAACTGAGCCGCTGCTTTTATAGCTGAACTGAACGATCCGTTTGATTTATTGCGCGCTTTTCGAGTGGCGGCCTTCTTTCATCGTTACTTCAACTTTCCTTTCAATTACCGACGACGGCTTATAACATTGCTAGCCACATGTAGCATCGAGATGGGTAACACGAACAACGCAGGTATGCAGGTGTGGATGCAAATGTGGAGAAGCAATCCCGCGGAATAAGGTGCTTAAATAATTTGGATGGCGAGTCAATAGGGCTCTAGCTTGCATCCCTCCCTTTGGTTACTGTATAGTAGGAATACTTTAGGGTTCACATTGATGTGATGGAATTCCAAGGACAAGGCATATGATGAGAATAGGCGAGTAAGGAAAGAAACGCTGCAAATTTATACACACGGGTTGGTTATTCCTCCAACCAGGCGCATGGAGACTAATTTAGACCTCGGACCAGGCGCATGGAGATTCATTTCATCAACATGGGGAAAATAGTGGCTGTGGCGGGTCCCGGACCCATTCCAATCGATTCAGGGTCCAAAATTTAGTGGAAAATGATACCCCACTCGCCTAGGTACCAGAGGACTCGAAATGGATAGATAGGCACCCACCTTGACCCATAACCTCTTCCAGTGCCAATCGTTCTAAAACCCATTTGATTGGATTCAGCGTCCAAAATTTAGTGGAAAATGATACCCCACTCGCCTAGATCACCCAAAATCTTGAAAATCCATTTTTCAAAATACACATTTTGACCCCTACTCCGCCCAAATTTGGTCCGATCGGGCTGAAAAGTTTCGAGGACCGTCCAAGGCCGGGAACAGACCCCTCACCCGAATTTCAGATTTTTAGAAAATTTTCTACAACCGAAAACGGCGCAGACGGCGTACGGCTAGGGGTCAAAATGTGTTTTTTGAAAAATGGATTTTTCGAGATTTTGGGCGATCAAGGCGAGTAGGGTATCATTTTCCACATAATTTTAAATGTCGCGGACAATTTTGCATAATAAAAATTATTAAAAGTATTGATATGCAGAACCACTCGCTGTAACCACTATGTTAGCCCCGAAATTGCCTTGTTTAGGAGCCCAAATAACAACATACTGCAAAAAATTAGTGGGGACCCCAGCTGGAACACCCTACACAATCACACTGCACCATCATTGTGAAGGCATGGAGACACACTGGTGTGTCGTCACCACAACCAAGCCACAGTACCACGCAGTCTCTGTATCATATCTAACCTCTTTCGATCAGTGTAGTAACGATTCAGTTCAGACCATCATCAATCTCTGATTTGAACTTCAAAAAATCAATGAAATTGGGTCTCAATCAAATCCGTAAGAACCAACCTTTTGGTTGGTTATTCCTTGAAGTAGTTTTCATGCGGAAAGCGGAAAGTCAATCATTCCGATTTGGCTCAAAAATTGTTTCTGGGTGTTTCAGCGTCTAGATCAAAACAAACAGAACCGTTCGTCGTCCGCCCACCCGTTTCTGGCTCTAGTTGGTCCTCGAAAAATTTTCAGCCCAATCGGACCGAATTGTGTTTTTTTTTTGGGGGGGGGGGGGGGGGGTTCAAATGTGTTATTCAAAAAATAGACTTTCGAGATTTTTGGCGGTCTAGGCGTGTGGGGTATTATTTTCCGTCATGTTATGGACGCTGAATCCAATGAGACAGGTCCTGGAACGATTGGCGCCCATCTAGTATCTAGGAGTGTGGGGTATCATTTTTTTCGTCTTTTCGTCAGGGGTACTGCAGGTAGAGGCGGTACCCCTGAATCTACGCCCTGCCAATGGCAAAAGGTAGCTTTTGATCGTTGAGCTGTGGGTGGCTCCCATACGGATGCGCAGGCTGGATGCCGTCATTGGTAATGCACATATTCCTCTCGGGCTGACGGTTATTCAAACCAACCAAAAACCTCTCGTGTAACGCCAGTCATGTAAGGAAATGAACCAAGAGCAATGCAAATTCTCATACACAAGAATTTTCCCTTGGACTTGTACACAGTAGACACCTGCGCTTAATAATACTGGTAGGTAACGCATTCCAGCCTGAGCCAAACTTATTCTCTACTTTCCTCGATATTAATATTATATCCTTTTGAATGAGTTTATGAGTTATACTCGTAGATGATTTTGCAAACTGATCATCGATTTTGAATTATGGTCGCCGTCTGTTCGTTGGTTCGAAAAATTGATGGCTAAATGTTGTGTATCTCGCCTCTTTTGAGGTGCCGGCTCTGTTCCATCGCTCTTGAATCACAACCTTAATTGGTTATTCGTGCCGTAATTGCTGCCTGGCGATTATTTCTGAAGAGTGGGAGGCGTTGACTGTGGCAGTTAGATCGGCGGGGCAAGTAGATATAAAAACCAACACTTGCCAATAATAGTTGGCAAACATAATAAGGAGGTACGGAGAGCTCCTAATGGTTCCAAATTGCCTCCATCGGCCCTGATAAGGGGCGGCTTCTCTCTGTTGGCCTTCTTTGTGGCGGAGATAATTCATTGCCTGACTGGGACACTGAAGTCGCAGATTTACGGGGCCGAGGAGAGTAACCGTCCTACATTACCTTCTACCACAAACGATCCTGAAACTTTAGACGTTCAAGAATAATCTCCTTCCCAATGATACGCTTAGAATTATAACCATGCTTCAAATTACTCGCATTTATCGCATTTTGAATTTGGTCCGATCGGGCTGAAAAGTTTCGAGGACCACTGACTCAAATTTGAGATTTTTAGACAAATTTCTACTACCAAACAAAAGCCCGGTTTTGGTTGGTTATTCTTTGAATAATCAACTTATGCTTTCATGCAAAAGGTCAACCTCCCCGATTTGGCTCAAAATTTTTTTCTGGACGTTTCATAGTGTCTAGATCAAAAACGCTGCAAACTCTTACACAGGGGTTGATTATTCGTCAGACCAGGCGCATGGAAACTTATTTAAAACATGGGGGAAATGGGGATAACGGTGGGTGCGGTGGGTCCCAGACCCATTCCAATCGATTCAGGATCCAAGATTTAGTGGAAAATGATACCCCACACGCCCAGGTACCGGAAATCTCGAAAACGCATATTCAAAATGGGTATATATATACCCAATTTGACCCATAACTTCTTCCAGAGGGTCCCAATCGTTCCGGGACCCACTTCATTGGAATTAGCTTTCTACTACCAAAAACGGCGTGGACGGCATACGGCGGACGGCGGACGGACATTGACTTTTTTAATCTAGAATCAGGAATCTAGGTTGACCATTTGCATGAAAACATAGGTTGATTATTCAAGGAATAACCAACCAAAATCGGAAATTTGGGTCAGGATCCGTTCCCGGTTTTAGTTGGTCCTCAAAACGTTTCAGCCCGAGAGGACAAAATTTGGGCGGTCAAAGGGTCAAAACGTGTTTTTAATGGATTTACAAGATTTTGGGCGGTCTAGGTGAGTGGGGTATGATTCTCCACTTAATTTTGAACGCTGAATCCAATGAAATGGGTCCCAGAACGATTGGCACCCACCGGAAGAAGTTATGGGTCAAATTGGGTATCTATTACCCATTCTGAATATGTGTTTTCGGGATTTCAGGTACCTAGGCGTGTGGGGTATCATTTTCTAAGTTTTCTAAGTTTTGGACGATGAATCCGATGAAATTGGTCCAGGAAAGATTGGCGCCCTTTGGATGAGGGGTATGAGTTAAAATGGGTCCCTATTATCCATTTCGAATGTGTGTTTTCAATATTTCTGGAACCTAGACGTGTGGAATATGCCACTCGGATGCTAATTAATTTAATATAACTGCGTAATGGTATTGTGATAACTCATTTATCTCGTTATTCCTAACCGTCACCCTAAGTACCTACTGATTGATTTACCTTCTTCACATGAAAATAGCCTCCCGTTCCCAGTTTAGTTCATCAGAAGCCTCAGTGCGAGAAGGTTTTGATATCGACGCGGTAATGGACCACGTATCCGGGAGCAGACTATGCTGTATTTTCATAGATTATGTCCTGATATGTCTGATAAATTCCAGTTATGTATAACTCCAGTTTTTCATGCCTCGCGGTGAAGTAAAATCATCATATGGGTATGGATATGGATTTACCTAAAACCCTCACCAATTAAATTAAAGTCAGAAGCGACAAAATTTTATTACGAAATGAAGGATAATTCGGAAGGATAGCTCGCTGTCTATCCAATTTGAAAGCGCTCAACTCAATTTCTATCGAATTTGAGATCTGCATACCTAAAATTTCGGTCCCCGCAGATTGATATTGGGCTATTTACGGTTGAGCTCAATCCGCGATTACTGCGAAAGTTAATCGAGTTAAACAAATTGAAATCTTGCGCTTACCAACGAAACAAAGAAACTGACATTCACTGGGACAGTTTGATGTAATCTTACCATTAACCAGATACGAGTAACTGACAGTAGGTGAGTAAGTCATAAAGTCACGTACACATGTTTCTGAGGGTAGGAAATCCAAAGATGATGAAGCAAACTAAATAGCTATCTAGCAGCAATCTGGGAAACGTGAAACTATAGTAATCAAAAACGGCATCTGCTTCCCGAAATTAATCTTACCCGTCGACAATTTATGTATGTGGTTGTAATTCCTACTATTCTGTGTTCTTCCTATGTTAATGACAGGAGCGAAAACCGCGGAAGTGAATCAAGTTGTTTGTTAGTTATATTTCATTTCCTTTCGCGCTGGAGAACGATTAGTTAATATGTCGTAATCGGCCCCGATGCCTCACAATTTTGATCAAAACCACGATTAAAACAATTACACATATTCGGTGCGAGTGGCTAATTATTAGGTGGATTTGCATATGGAAGAAAATGTGAATAGGCAGAGATAGGCAGAGATACTGTTTAGCCTAATGCACCAATGTGTTAGTTATATGGCCAGCTGTTATTATCCGGGAGCTCGAGTGAATACGTTAATTTGGCGCTCATATAATCTTGAACGGCGAGGCCGAACGGTGTCTCACGGTTCAGAAAGAACACGGAACTGGATCTCCTATAAGTCAGATAATACATTATTCTTAAGTTACTTCGGTGTTAAATTGCCTGGTCTGGGGAGATGATAATCATGACTTGTATCGAAGTGGATAAGCAATTATTGAAACTGACGACGGAGCGTGGGTGATGATTTTCCGCAGAAGGCATGGGAAACAACTGAGTGTAGCCGGGGAATGATATTGTTTTATTATTCCTTGAATAATCAACCAATGTTTTCATGTAAAAGGTCAACCACTTCGATTCGGCTCAAACATTTTTTCTGGACGTTTCATGGTGTCTAGATCAAAAAACGCTGCAAATTCTTACACAGGGGTTGGTTATTCCTCGAATGGGGGAAACAGTGGGTGTGGTGGGTCCCGGACCCATTCCAATCAATTCAGGGTCCAAAATTTAGTGGAAAATGATACCCCACACGCCTAGGCACCAGAAATCTTGACACATACAAAATGGGTCGATACATACCCATTTTGACCCATAACTTCTTCCGGTGGGTGCCAATCGTTCTGGGACCCACTTCATTGAATTCAGCGTCCATGATTTAGAGGAAAATGACACCCCACACGCGTAGGTGCCAGAAATCCCGAAAACACACATTCGAAATGGGTAGATAGGCACCCACCTTGACCCATAACCTATTCCAGTGCCAATCGTTCTAGAACCCATTCCATTGGATTCAGCGTCAAACATTTAGTGGGAAATGATACCCCACTCGCCTAGATCGCCAAGAATCTCGAAAATCCATTTTTTGAAAACTCATTATGACCCCTACCCCGCCTTGGTCCGATCGGGCTGAACAGTTTCGAGGACCGTCCTAGGCCGGGAGCAGACCCCTGACCCAAATTTCAGATTTCTAGAAAATTTTCAACTACCAAAAACGGTGCGGACAATGGACGGCGTACGGCGTACGGCGGACGGTCATTGACCTTTTTTGATCAGGACACCATGAAACGTCCAGAAAAAAATTTTTGCGCCGAATCGGAGAGGTTGACCTTTTGCATGAAAACGTAGGTTGATTATTCAAGGAATAACCAAACAAAAGTCATATGTCTGTCCGCCGTACGCCGTCCAGGCCGACTTTGGTAGTAGAAAGTTTTCTAAAAATCTGAAATTTGGGTCAGGGGTCCGTTCTCGGTTCTATTTGGTTTTCAAAACTTTTCTGTCCGACCGGACCCGATTCGGGCGGGTTAGGGGTCAAAATGAGTTTTCAAGAAATGGTTTTTCGAGATTCTTGGCGATCTAGGCATGTGGGATATTATTTTCCACTGGATTTTGGACGCTGAATCCTGAATATCCTGAATATCTACATATTATGAGTCTCCATGCGCCTGGTCCGTGGAATAACCAACCAGTGAGAAATAATTTGCTGCGTTTTTCTTGTGTTACTCATGTTACGCATCTTCTTATTTTTCGTGGTTTTCTAATCTTCCGTCCGAGAGAACGTGACATGAAAGTGTTGACAGTCAGATTAAAATTAACCAAGTCTCGTTTGTTCTATTCAGCGAATCTGAACTTGTTTTCTCGGGCCTTGAGAACTGATCGGTACGAATGATCTCGCTAACAGAGCTCCCATTAGCGTGGAGGCTCAGCGCATGAAAGCTCAATATTAGATGCCTGTGTGTTCTGGGCGGAAAGTAGCGTTCTTCTTGGGATTCCCACTCTTACGACGGTCGCTGTATAATTACACTTAATGAAGACTCTGTACGCTATTGGCAGAATATAGGTAACTAATGAGAGTGCTTCTTTGAAAGTCAGCCCGTAATAGTTTGCTTGTTTTAACGATTCTCCAGCACAGATTAATAGCTTCCTCCTCGTGTTACAATTTGTGTGAACGCATTACGACAGCTAGTAGTGCAGAACCAATAGGTGCAGTCTTTTCTCAAAGCTAATTGGAAAACGGGTAGATTGTTAATCTGTTCGAATTTTTGAGGAAAAATCGACAGTGACGATGAAGTACATTCCGTCTTGTATTATCCGTATTATACTCGTATGTTTTTGGGCATCCGTTGGGGTTCCCATGACGGTTTATCAATCGACTCGGTGACTTTAATCCAAGACGGTCTCAGGATTATTCAAGCCTTTCATGTTTCTAATGTGTCAGTATAACATTATATTTTAGGAGCATATGGCATTCGTACATGGTTCGCCCAATCTTCTATCAAATGATTATTATCATTCACTAAATATTCACTTGTGTGCTACATGAGATGACGGTCGAACTGCGTGGTGTGAAAGCTGACCACCAGCTCGAGCTGATTTCCATGAAGGGTTTCCAGAATCCTTTTTAGATGCCGATGTTATTGTGACGGGTTCAGTCGAGTGATCATCGAGGGGTCAGCAGAGTGGGGCATGTGATCATGAGCGATTGGAAAATGACGAGAACGGGGGTTTCGAAAGAGAAGGGGGAGGTTGCGGTAACCTAAGGAGTGAAGAGAAAGAGGAAGAGAGAGCTTGAGGCAGGATTGTTAGGCAAAAGGTGCCGACAGATGATAGGGGCAGGGGCGGGCGACGGCGCATTCCACTCCCACAACGCAGATTATGCTGGAGAGATATTGGTGAGGTAATTGAGAGCTGCTACTCCAGCTGGAGCCTCAACAGTCTCCCCTCTCGAAAACCATCGGTTCCCCTAAAAGGACTCATCTGATACATAAGTGAGGAGGCGATTGCGGCAACTGTGGCTTTACAGATGAGGTGCTAGTAGACCCCACTGGTAGTTCTCCTGAGTATCACGGACTTGAACATCACGGTCAATGATATTAGTATTACCTCCCCTTTACGCGACATGACCATTCTCATGCGTTGACTAGGGACACATACGATACTTTCAAAGTACTTACTCTTATGAGTACAATTCGGATATTCGATACTACTCAAGTCGATTTCATGGAGCACTCACATGAAATACTAACAATAAATGCAACAAATTCTTTTACAAGGGTTGGTTATTCTTCGGAACAGCAGGAGACTCGTATCTTAAACATGGGGAACATAGGGGATCGATAAAACACTGCAAATTCATTCGCACGGGTTGGTTATTCCTCGGAC
>CM034007.1:13718882-13825129 GCA_019603395.1 Cyrtorhinus lividipennis | reverse complement strand
TTCGCATTTTAATGTTTGAAATCCGTGCAAAAAAATTTTATAAATTAAATTTTTTGGACGATTTTAGGATAGGAGGGGAGGAAAGCTTGTGGGACACTCTGTATAAGCATTTTCTTATTCGCGTTTTGAGTTTTTTTTTCTTTTAAAAATCTTTTTGAGTCAAATTTTGAGTTATGAATACCTTTGAGCAAATTGAGCTTTTCTGGCCATGAAGAGCGTGCTTGAGGGGTGGTAATAAAATGAAAGGAAAACAAGACAAGTGAGATATGGTGAGTCAAAAGCCAAATGCGGTGGTTACACTCGTTTGATAAATTATTCCGAATAAGAGGAAAGGTGGGTGATGAGCCCGTCTGGAAATTATGGGCTGTCAGTCGGGGAAACCAGGCTATTTCCGAGCGAATAAAAAGGGGGGAGGGGACGGAAGCAGATAAGCGAAGAAAAGCTAATTTTAAGGGTGACAGACTCTCGTAATAAACATCTGATGGAAGTGACTGAGTGGGGGTAGAAGCCCCCACCGCTTTTTCGCAGGGCAGATGTAAGCGATACAGGGGCGGCGAGGGGTAGTTGGATTGTGAAGGGTCTGTTGGCGATGGTGGGGGACGACAGGGGAGGTCCCGCCTTCCCGGCGACCGGTGACTCCGCCTTTTACCCAGGCAAACCTCTCAATCCCCGCTTGACGGTTGTCTTTACGCCGGTACTGAATTTGAGCGGTTCGAGGCACCGCGTCGGCTCCCACTCCCTCTTTAGGGGTTGTTTGGTTACAGATTCGTAGTATTTGAAATACCATTCATGAATAAGTAGAATAAACCACAAGACGATGGCCGATGGTGCCAAATTTTGTCAAATGTGGATAATGTGGCGTTGAATATCCCACGAGTTCAGATTCCATGCATGAAATGCCTAAAGGCCGTTACTAGTGGCAAGTGCAACAGAAATTAGATCAACATTACATCTACCGTTTCATAGAAGAAATTAACTACAAGACTCGACTCTTCTCAATCATCCCAAAACAGCATCGGGAGTTGATAGACGCTAGGAACCATCCAGAAAATCGCTGCAAATTCATTCACAGGGTGAGAGACTCATTCCAATTGATCCAGCGTTCAAAATTTAGCGGAAAATGATACCACACACGCCTAGGTACCAGAAATCTAGGAAAAGCACATTCGAAATAGGTAGATACCAATTTTGACCCATGACTCTCTTCCAATGGGCGCCAATCGTTCTGAGACCCATCTCATTGCGTTCAGCGTCCAAATTTTCCAAAATGTTGAAAATGATACCCCACACGTATAGGCTCGA
Organism: Cyrtorhinus lividipennis; assembly: GCA_019603395.1. Classification (NCBI taxonomy): domain Eukaryota; kingdom Metazoa; phylum Arthropoda; class Insecta; order Hemiptera; family Miridae; genus Cyrtorhinus; species Cyrtorhinus lividipennis. The sequence continues at coordinate 13,823,827 of CM034007.1, read as the reverse complement.
TCGGGCTGAAAAGTTTTGAGGACCAACTAGAGCCGAAAACGGGTCCCTGAACCAAATTTCAGATTTTATATAAAATTTTTACTACCAAATCGGCGTGGATGGCGCAGGGACATTTGCTCATTTTGATGTAGACACCTTGAAACGCTCATAATCTTTTATTTATTTATTTTTTTTTTTTTTTTGCAAATCGGAGAGGTTGACTTTCTGCTGATTATTCAAGGAATAACCAACCAAAAGTGCTCCGTAATTAATTTAGAACTCGGGCAGGTAGAGGCGCCCAGACAAGCCACGGCTGCAGGTTTGTTTCAGTTAACAGGTGGTCACGACTTTCGAACACATTAAAAGACAAAAACCTCCTTCGTTTTCAGCCTCGTTCGGTAAAAATCATAATCATTAGAGGAAGTGGTCCGACAGTTATGGAGAACCTTGTTTCCTTTTCAATTCAACCGTCATAGCCTAATTTACTGCCAACTATCGTTCGTTTTTTTTTTTCGGAAATGCTACAATTTAAAATGAAATTATGAGTCTCTCGAGTTTGTTCGAGGGAAATATTACGAGTCGTGGCGATGATGAGCCAATTTTGTAGGAAAGGGTCCGCGGGAAATGATATTATTCAGCTTAGAGAGTTTTAAATGAATAAGTGACCGAATAGCTCGTTTATTAAGTAAACGATTGTGTGCTAAATTAGCTAATTCTACCTTCATATTTCCTCTCATGAGCGGCAAATTGGGGAAATTCGGTCGAAATTGGCCATTACCATAAGCCCATCTGCCAAATCATGGTGTTTCTTTTATGAATTTCATACACATGAAATGAACCACTTCTTATTTACCTTTCGATCTATGAATGTGGATAATACTGGATTTGATAATTGAACAACACTTTGTCACTTGAACGCATTATATACATGGTGTTAACCTATAACTTTAGCAACCTTCAAGGGATTGATTCTACAAAACATTTTGTGACAAAAATTGACAAAAAAGTACATTTAATGTCTCCTGGACATATCTTTTTAGAGGCATCGTTACCGAGTTATTCACGATTTAAGATTTCAACTTACGTCACTAAACGGCCATAACTTCCTTATTTTGCAAGATTATGTCAGATTTGAGTACACCATTGAAATGAGCGTGAAATTTCCTTTCAGATGAGCTCATCTATGTCTCCAATAATTGAGACCTGGTATTCACTAATTCAGCCTAAAGTTAGGAAATAAACGACAACGCCTAAATCATTGCCAACATTCAGTTCGGGTAAAAGGAAACCTCTCCGCCAGAAATATTCGTGGTAGAGAGTGGTTTAGGATATATTGGATAATTCTTAAACCCAGCGTTAATTAATGTAATTAATTTTAATACTTCCTTTTAAAATTAATAAATAGACAAATAATACATTAAAATCAATGCACAATTGGAATAACATTTAAAATACTTTTTAACAATAATTAAATTGAAGTATCGAAGACGATGCCTTCTAATAAATGAAAAGTCCCTTAGAATACTTTTTGGTTACAAATCAGTTTGTGGCATTCGATCACTTGAAGGCTGCTAACTTTATTATATGTTAACACCCTGTATATAGGGGGAAAATGTACTTATCCATTGTAGGTATCCAACTACCTACCCACCTTGGAGACCGGTACAAACCAGAAAACTGGTAAAAATAGATGCTAAGTGATCGATTTTGGCTCACGTGTTCAGAAGGACTGTAGTGTTATAATTTTTTTCTTGCCGATTTCACTCTTTAAACGTGAACATAGTTCGTTGAACCCGGACTTTTCCTCTGAAGTGGCGTTCAAAACGACTAATCCTTTTTCTAGTCCAGTGCGGCACAACAGCACCTTTTAGCGCTCAAATGAAAACCGTCTCCTGAACAAACGAGCTATTGTCGAAGAAATACGTCAATCACACTTGACTTGGCAAACTATTGAAAATATTGTATTTCGGAGAGACGAGTGACGGACACAATGCGGCAACTAGGTTGCGCCGAGCCCATCGTTTAGGTTCTTTCAACGCTCGTCTATTTCACTTACCTACGGCGAAATCTTTTTGGTGAGTAGGTAACTACCCTAATATCTCCAACTGGAAAATAATCCTCTTAAGAAAGTGCGCTATACCGGTCTTTCGTCGCCTCTCAACACATGTCCCAGTCAAAAGGGAGAACTTAAAATTAATAAGTACCTTATAAGCCAAATTATACCTAAATTGGGCCCCATTTGGAAATAATTTCCTGCAAGCTGGAAATAGTTGTAATTGCTTTGTTTTTGGAGTCTAACTGAAGTATCTTAGTTTTGCGCGATCCTTCGAGCCCGGATTTTGACAGGGGGTTCAAAAAACCACGACATTTTGGGACATTTATCAGTTTTTCGTTTGTAATTTCTAAACAGTATATCTTATCAAAAAGTGCACCATTATCAAAAAGAAAGAACAGAAAATTCTACGTCAAGTAAGTTCCTTAAACATCATTTTGACCGTATAGTATGGCCGCAATCCATGGTCGCGGAACGACAATTTCTCTCAACCCCAAAAATGTCACAATTTCTCGCGTGTAACATGGAAACGACTATTTTTGAGCCCAAAATGCATGGTATGAATTTTGTAGATCATCAAAATATCTAAATCTGGCCAAATAGCGCATGGACAAATTGATAATTTTCCATTTTTGCCGTCATGCCATGTCGCAATCTTAGAAAACTTTGGAAAATTGAACTTTTTTCCTTCGAATATTAGGCAAATTTTGATTGTACGTACGGAAGATCGTCTCTTCACAATTATAATCACTGGCGCATACCTAATGCGGAACGTGATTAACTATTTTCACATTATTTTTAGTACATCCGTCTCCCGTCGATTTGTAAATAAATAAATTCTACGAAAGCTTGTCGGCAAGACAATTTCCTGTCCCCATTCCCATCTCACAAGACACGATATTCAGATCGGAAAAAGGCCAAATTGAAACTTTCGCCTCTAAGAAACCATTTGCAACAGCTGAAACGAAAAACTAATCACAATATCTTCGGGAGATTCGACGAGAACATAAAACACATTCGAAAATTGAACGAGAGAAGGGGTTGTTAAATGTTTAACCAGGTTTATACGAGCGTTGTTAAAAAAACGGTGGCCCTAGAGCCGACAGGTCATTTTTTGTCGAAGTCCTTTTAGGAACAAATAAAAGCTTCACCTATTAATTTTCATCGCCCCATTATACTTTGAAGGATAGCTATCACCTGAGGTTATTTAACTGAAAACCTCGGTTCGACCCGGTAATATTTCCTTATCCGCAACGACTCGTGCTCTCCTTTTATCGTTTTGTCGCGTTTTTTCCTCCCTCGGGAAATTACAAATATTCGAATTCACCCCGAGAGACCTAGAAAATGGCTCGGCAGGAAATGAGTCTCACAGAAGAAATAAACCAATCGGTTTTGGTCGATGAAATTTCACTGGGAAAAAAGATTAACGATGTAAGGTATAATACTATTCAGGTTGAAGAATAATAATTTTTTAGTAAAAATAAATTTGTAGATTTATATTTTCTCTTCATATTATCTGTACCCTGAATACTTTGCAGTTAATTGGTATTTATACCGTTTTATGCTTCTCTGATTCTGTAAGGGTATTAATTTAATGAAAATTTTGAACTATTACACGAATTTAGTTCCGTTTAGTTCCTTGATTAATCAACCTATGTTTTCATGCAAAAAGTCAGTCTCTCCGGTTCTGGGCGTTTTGAAAGTGTCTAGATCAAAATAAGCAAATGTCTGTCCGCCGTACACGCCGATTTTGGTGGTAGAAAATTTTCTAAAAATCTCAAATTTGGGACAGAGGTCCGTTTTTGGTTCTAATTGGTCCTCAAAACTTTTCAGCCAGATCGGACCAAATTTGGGTGGGGTAGGGGACAAAATGTGTATTTCGAAAAATGGATTTTCGATATTTTTGGCGATCTAGGCGTGTGGGGTATCATTTTCCACAAAACTTTAGACGCTGATTCTAATGAAATGGGTCCGGGAACGATTGGCACCCACCGAAAGAGGTTATGGGTCAAAATGGGTATCTATCTACCCATTTCGAATGAGTGTTTTTGATATTTCTGTTACCGAGGCGTGTGGGCTATCATTTTCCACTAGTTTTTCGAGATTTTTGGCGATCTAGGCGTGTGGGGTATCATTTTCAACTAAACCTTGTACGCTGAATTCAATGAGACGGGTCCCAGAACGGTTTGCACTCACCAGAGTGTGTGTTTTCGATATTTCTGGTACCTAAGCGTGTGGGGTATCATTTTTAAGTAACTTTGGACCCTGAATCGATCGGGATAAATACGAGACACTCCACACCCACTGTTTTCCCCATTTTGTCCATGTTATATATTTTCCGCGATTTTGGCGTGTGGGGTATCGTTTTCTACTCATTTTTGGATGCTAAATCGATTGGAATGAGCCTTCATGCTTGTGGTCCGATGAATAACCAACCCCTGTGAATGAATTCACAGCGTTTTTAATGTGATAATGGTACGCACCTGGGTACGCGCCCTCAAAAACTGCACAATTTGGCAAAATCGCCGAAAGAAAATATTTGGCACGTACCTATTTAATTATTTAAAAAATAAAAATAAAACACTTGAAAGTCTTAGGGTGTGCTCGATAATATGGACAAAAACATTTTGTTTCACGTTTATCATGAGCAGCTCCGTTGCGCAAATCGTTTACTGACGACTTACAATTTACCACTTGAAGTCGTAGGTAATAAAGGTATTGGATTCTTCGGTAAGTGCTTCCTTTTGTGTTAAGTTCGAAAGGTGGTTGAAGACGAAGCGGTGCGAAGTGAGGCAATGGTGGGGACCGACCTATTGATTCACTTCTGGTGCTGACTTCAGCCCCTCCCCCCACATCCCATCAACATCGAGGCTCTTCCATACTCCCAAGCTTCCTTAGCTACTCCTCTTCAATCCTCGAGAAACTTCTCTCAAACCACCCACTTCTCCGAACCTCCGTAGCACTTACGTCTTACCTACCATCCATTCACCGATGAAAACGCTACTTGATTCTGTTCTTTCACAATTCCCCAAATTTGGGTCAATCCTGGTAGAAAAACGCTGCAGTTCTTTCGCAGGGGTTGGTTATTCCTAGGACCAGGCGCATGGAGACTCATTTCTCCAACATGGGGAAAATGGGGAAAACGGTGGGTGCGGCGGGTTCCGGACCCATTTCAATCGATTCAGGGTTCAAAATTTAGTTGAAAATGATACCCCACTCGCCTAGGTACCAGAAATCTCGAAAACCGACTTATGAAATAGGTAGATAGATACCAATTTTGACCCATAATCTATTCCGGTAGGCGTTAATCATTCTGGTCAATCGGCGGACGGTGGACAGACATTTGACCTTATTATCTAGACACTTTGAAGCGCCCAGAAAAAAATGTCGGGCCGAATTGGAGAGATTGACTTTTTGCATGAAAATATAGGTTGATTATTGAAGGAATAACCAAACAAAAGCGAGCAACCTCATTTTTCCCGCTTGCTATCCACTGACCAAACAACTGCTTGATTGTTTGCCATTAATTACTGATAATTACAACGAAATCTCTATAATAAATTATTACCAGTTGTTATGAATTGACCCCCTAGGTAAATACTTCCCTTGCTAAATTCCACTGTTGAAATTGTAAATTATATGTTTTTCTAAGCTATTTCGGAACAAAAAGATTATAATTTCTCTCTCTCTTTCCCTGGTCGGCCGTATCATAGGTACCTACGTTTAAAAAAATTATCAAAAAGTATCGATATTATATCGATATTTTGATATTTTACAAAGAGCCTTGTATTGAACGAAATTTCACACAATTTTATGGTCGATTATTGCTTGGAAGAACCCCCATGGTTCCCAATTTGGTGTTTTGTTATATTATTAGACTCAGACAATTGAAAATAGATAATGTGAAAATGCCATATCGAATTTGATAAGCGGTCATTCTCAATACCGATTTTCTGTACCTCCGCGTTCCAAATACAGGGCAATGTGTATTTCCACTAGTTTTTTTGAGATTTTTGGTGCCTAGGGGTGTTGTGTATCATTTCCTACTAAATTTTAGACGCTGAACCGATTGAAGTGAATCCCCATGGTCCTTGCCCGAGGAATAACCAACCCCTGTGAACGAATTTGCAGCGTTTATTCCTTATCGATACTTGTACACCTCCGAATCATAAAACGTTGGAATTTAAATACATATATGTTGCATCAAGTGATGATGCACCAATGCATCAATTTTATGTAAGCAGTTACGAGAATTCGTCTATACGCTATACCATTTAGATTTATTATCCTAGTTTTTTGATTACATAGATTCGTATTACGATCCACATAAAAACCAGCAGAAATTCGAAATGTTTACTAACCAAAATATATATGGGTTAGATTATAATTCGTGCGTTAACAATCTGCATGAAACAATCTGTTTCATTCTGTAAGCGTTGGTGGTAATGTGGCTCTTATACCGAAGGGGTAATCAATATCCAAGGAAACTGGTACGGGAGGTGGGATATCCGAACAAAAGCTATCCTGTTCCGCGTACAAATGCGGCTAAACTCCTGAGAACAATAACGTTTGAACGCGAGCGAGAGGGACCGAGTGAAAAGGAAGACGAGGGGAAATGAGACGGAAAATAGAAGCAGGCGCAGTATCCCTCCTTTTCTTGTCACCTAGCGCTTCGAGGGTTGGTCGCCATGACGACGGCAACTGAGGGTTGATGCCGAGGGGTTGATGGCGTAAAGAGGGTTAGTTACATAATAGAGGAGCCGATTTAAACCAAGATGGAAACCCAGATTGGGTCCATTGGGTCATTAGGAAATTAACCGTCTAACATAACGAGCTTGTTGGATCCTCACGGAGTTTTATGAGGACTTTAGACCATAATGCTATTGCAAAAATGTATAAATTCATGTAATTCCTGATTATGTGCACAACTACATCCTCGTTAAGAACGATCGTTGCTTGAAAGGAAACAAGCTGAGTAGGCAATAATATGCCTAGCTGGCGATTATCCTTGATGAATTGCCCGAATGTTCGGTACTGAATCCAAATTAGCGTTGATCATCTCTCCGTTACGTTTCAGGTGGATCAACCACAACAAACGAAGAAACCAGCAGGGCGTCGACTCCACATTCCGTTGGAGCAGGAACGAGCACAGCACACGGTAATTCGGAAACGCAACGCGGCAGCCCCTTGTCATCAGGGCCTGAAGAAGTCGGCGGCTCCGTCCCTCTTCTGTACGGCTCGAGGTCGGAATTTTTAAACAAATTCAACAACAGCCAGGAAGAAATGCAAGAGGATGAAGGGCCCGACGACGAAGACGACAAAGACGACAAGAAAGACAGCGGAGGCAACAAGAGGAAAAAGAAGACGAGGACAGTCTTCAGCAGAAGTCAAGTCTTCCAGTTAGAATCGACTTTTGACATGAAGCGGTACTTGTCCAGTTCGGAAAGAGCCGGCCTTGCTGCATCTCTGCACCTCACCGAAACTCAGGTACGAACAGGCATCCGTTGAGGTGCATCATTTATAAGAGTGCTATACATACAAAACACGTGAATTTCCTTCTCAAACGGAACTGGAGCTTCACTTTTCAGCTTCTTGGTAGGTCGTGTCAATATTCAAAATAACATTTTATAGTGAAAACGTTTTCTAACGCCCTTGGCCGTCATATTCGTGACGCTTAGCTGGAATCGTCCGATTCCGCTGAGAGTTGTCGAAGTTGAAAAAAGGTATTCTAGAGGTCTTGAAGGTATAGACGAAGAAATGATTTTTAGTCAGGTAGTTTCTGATTAGCTGATCATACCCTCATGCTTTTGCGTGGCCTCTGGGTCTGCAGGGCAACTGCAGGCTGTTGGATGGCTAATTCCAACTTGTGGTAAATGCTCAACAAAGCACCCTTCAGGATTCTGCTGGGTTGGACAAGGAGGCGTGGTTTTCTGGTCTAGTCTCCACCACCTGGCGGCATATCGTGTGCTTCAGCACAGAACATTGTACGAAATGAGGCTCTCACCAATAATTTACAACTCATTGTTGACTGTTCCAGGTAAAAATATGGTTCCAAAACCGTAGGAACAAATGGAAGCGTCAACTCGCCGCCGAATTGGAAGCAGCCAACATGGCGCACGCTGCACAACGCCTCGTTCGAGTTCCAATACTTTACCACGAAGGGACAACGAACTTTACATCACCTCAACCCTTCGGCACCTCCGTCGTCAGTGACGACGAGTCAGTCGAGTAGCCCATACCCACTGTACTACCCCCATCCCCAGTCGCTTCCAGCCAGTCCGGTCGTGTCGAGAGCACCCCTGCCTGGACTGGTGTGAGACACGTTGTCGCCTCCTCGATCGGAGTTACAGGGCAAGTAAAAAAATGCGAGTTGAGTCTTCAATGCAAATCAAAGCAAAATTCACTCCAGAAAATTCCTTTACGCCTTAATTTAAATGATTTATTTCTTTCAAAGTCATTTAAACCTGGATTGAGCTCAAAATCTCTGCCAATAGAATCAAACTGACTCACAAATATCAATATCCAGCGCTATTTCTTTGGACTATAGTGCTGACCTCAACTTGCTGTTTGGGATTTGGTGCATATACTAACAACACACACTCACACCTTGGAAAGATCTTTCTTCACGGGGCTTAGGGTGGAAACAACCCCCTAAGCCAACCTAGCAACTCGCCTTTTGGCTTCCTTATGGTGAATGAATCCCCCAGTTTAATACCCAATCCTCACATCAATGTACAATATCCACCAAAAACAACGAATTTTCAAATTTGCCCTTAAGCTCATCGAATCAAATCACATCGTATTTATACATTCTAGTCATTGTAAATATTGAAGTTGGCACAAAATATGTTGTTATGTATTTGACTTTATTATTCGTAAGTCTCCAACCGATGAGAGTTCATTGAACTCTGTACACCCGTTCTGCACAGCCATGTACCTCAAACGTTGAACAAAACTCCTTTTTTAATGGTTTTGTCTTAGACGCCGTGAGTTGAAAAAAATTGATCGCCCAAAGATACACAGTAGATTGTATTTCGATTAGCTACTGAGATTTTAAAATGTACTCCTAGAATTTTTAGTAATATTTATTTACAAAATAAAAAATATGATAGATGGGGTAGAACCTTTTTGTGTACACTTTGTATATAAATATACTAATTTATTACCGTTGAATTTCAATAAGTGGCTATCCCCTGTACTCATGCGAATCAATAGCTTGTACAGCTCATTTAGTATGGTAATTCCACAATGTATATTGTAAGGGCTTGTAAATATTCAATGTCTTCGAAGTAGAAAACTGAAAACCCGCCGTTATAATAATTCTGGTTCATTGAGAGAAGAACACATATCAACCTCCAATATTTCTTTGAACGTGTGACTATTGTAGAGAACAGGTCGTAGCAACATTTCACAATCAACACGAATGGAAAGATTTGAAAGTTACCAAAAAGTAGTCAGAATTCATTATCTGTATAATATTTGTCCTATGTGATACATGTAATTTAGGATGTAAACGAGATAATATAAATTGGAGAGAATTCGATGGTTTTTTTCCTCCTTTCCGGGTAAATTTACATCAAGTTTCTGCAAAATTTATTTCAGATTACAACGAGTCTGCTCTCCATTCCTTCGCTTGCCACCCGTAGCATATTGTGCTGATTCACACGAAAGCCCAAATGACGCCATAATACTAGAAAAGATGCCAAAAACAAATTTTGCTTAGCAATAAACGTGTTTGCTTGTTCGATATAAACGCTTCGAGCGAGGACCACATGAGTCGCCAACTCCCAAAAATTCTTCTAAATGTTATTCAGTCAATTCAAGAATGGAGGGAGCTCAACATGATACTAAATTTGCAGAAATTGAGACGACGATAAAAAAAAGTAAAAATTTACTCTAGTCACGGATCCTGCTCCAAAGTTCAGGTCGGCTGAGGTCAACCAGATTAGTATATTTATTAGGGTCGAAAACAAAACAAAATCATAAGTATTGAATATATCGACAAAGTAGCCGGCATCTTCAGCTCGGGGAAGCTTTAAGCTAATTGGGGTTTCTCGGGTGTAGTTTATTGAACAATTGTGAAATATTGGGTAAACTACTGCGTACTTGCAGATTTAGTCGTATTCTCGGATTGAAAAGGAGCGTTTTGGCAGAATCGTAGATTAGATCGTGATTAGATGACAAAAAACTTTGATTTTTCATTTAATTTCGAAAGGGCAAGCATAATATTACAATATAATTTCAAGGAAATTATCGAATGGAAGAACAGACACTCGCATCAAGTTCAGAGGATCCAAATGACAGACAGTCAAAAGCTAGCTGTAGTCAATTTCCACTGAAGGAATCCCACATTTGGAGGCAGCATAGCGGAGGAACTTATGCTGCACCCTCTCATGGGGACCATACGAATGATGATCACTCTCGAATCGGTAGTACAAGACACTGTACAGCGTGTCGACTGCTGGAATACTTATGAAGTCCCTCGTGTTCCTATTCAGATACCCCAAAGATGGCACTGCTGTACTGGCAGTTATCGCAATGTGACCTGAGAAAGTCACCAGTCACCCATCCAGCAAGAAATCCAGGTCCCTCAAACTTACCAACCGAGCTAGTGATTGCAGGAACAGTAAATAACCAAAGTCAATGCAGTCCCCACCACGAAAGAAGGAGATAACGGAACACCAGGCAGGGTTCTGGATCAGAGCATTCTCCATGCACCAATGGTCCAGTTTGGCTAGTATTATCTGAAGAATCTCACAGTGAGCAGTAGAGTGAACATGGCAAAACACCTCCAAGTCATCAGCGAACAGAAGACAAGGAACCCCAACTTTGACACCACTCTATTGATAATCAGGAGGAACCATAGAGGTCCGAGAAGACATCCCTGAGGAATTCCAGAGGTTGCGGTGTTCTGAAGACAAAACATATCGTAGGCCAGCAACCTCAAAAATAGACCATACAATCCCAACGAAGCAAGCAGCGCGAGAAAGTGCTTATGGGAGAGCCTACCAAAAGCCTTAGCAGAATCAGAAAACTGAACTAAAGCAAAAAACAATCGCGAAAATGGAAATGCAACCGATTGGGGTGGCTGCGGTAGGCGGGTGATTTGAAATGAACGTTGTAGCTTGACGAGGGAAACATCCTCTCAAGCTTCCGGACTCATTCTAATATATTTCAGCGTCCATAATTTAATGAAAAATGATAACCCACACGGCGGTGAAAATCTTGAGAATACATTTTTCAAAAAACACATTTAGGTCCACTACTCTCTCCAAATTTGCTCCGGTCGAGCTGAAAAGGTTTGAGGACCAACTAAATTCAAAAATGGGTCCCTGACCAAAATGTCCGATTTTTGAAATATGTCCACTAGGTACTAAAATGAAGCGGACAAAATTCATTTTTCGAAAAATGGATTTTTGAGATTTTTTACAATTTAGGTGTGTGGGGTATTATTTTGCGCTAAATTTTGAACGCTGAATCTATTGAGATGGATCCCGGATTGATTGACGCCCTTAACAAAGAGTTGTGTAATGATGGTCGGATCATTTTGGAAAATCGAATATAAATACCTAATAAATAAATAAGAGCTAACCTTTCTTCCCGCAGACGTCAAAGAACACAACAATGGCTAGTAATATAGAGCAGCTTTCCTATGCATCTGATTAAGAAAAGAAGGTGGGTAATTTTATGCTGAAATTGTATGACGACGTGTCGCAGGCTGGGAATAATGTCCGTAACATGTCCACAGAGGACGCTTTATAGTACCTTGTCTTATAGTTCAGTCTCGGCCGAGGGTGCCCGTAAGTACGAGGGCTATTCAGAAAGTAGATTACGTTTTGTAATAAAAAAATAAACAAAATATTGGAAACAAATTTGCACTAAAACCGTGCGTACAAGTTCACAGACACCCTCGAGACCAGCTGTGGGACCAACTGCTTCAACCAGGGCGGATTGTGAGGCCGAATTCTGGCCGTCCGGGGAAAAAAAGGAGAACAACGGGAGCGCTGACTTCAGCAGATCCGAACCGCGGGAAGTGCCACCGTCTCCCACCTCCGGTGAAGAATCCGATCCCCACCATCGCGCGGAAAATCAAAAGTTCCTGAAAAACCTCCGACGGATTTTTGATCAATCTCGTCGACATCGTCCCGGAATCAGCAGAGCTCCTGGCCTGAGCACTGTCCTGCGCTGAGACCCAGCCACCTCAACGCAGCTCGAACACCAACACAAACCACTCCAAGGTACCAGTGCATTCGGCATATATGTAAAGTCAAAGCAAACTCCCGACAAGTTAATAAACCTGTTTTATTCTTGGTTTGGTTTTGATTTGAGCGAACCTGGAGTCCTTTTGGTGTTGCAAGGTTTTAAAAACATTTATCGGGGCTTGAGAACTTCGGGGATTCTGGATAAGTCCCGTCCTGACTGGCCTATCATAGCTTGGCCAGTCCTAGGGAAAAAAAACAGTGAGCTTTTGGATTAGATGTCTCGTCGAAACCGAAGCTCACAAAATTTTATTATATACAGATGAAATCCACACTCAAATACTACTTTTCTACATAGTCACCATTCAAATTGAGGCAGTTATCACAGGAAATTCCATCGTAGAAAAATTCGGCCGCCTGAGCCTTCAACCACTTTGTTACCTCTTCTTGCATCTGTGCGTCGTCAACAAACGCTGCATTGCCAGCCACTTCTTCATAGCTGGGAATAGGTGGAATTCGCTCGGTGCCAGGTCGGGACTGTACGGCAGATGAAGAAACAACTCCCACTTGAAATATTCAAATACATTTACTGTGTGGGGCTGGGCGTTGTTGTGAATCAGCAAGATCTTAGAGCTTAACATTCCTCTGCGCTTGTTTTTTCTGCTCTTCTGAGTTTTTCCAGTCAGAAACCTACTTGCTGCACGCACCTCGCAGCTCACGGGATTTTCAATTAACGCAGACATTTCAAACCATCACAGTATCTGAACGCAGCACAGCACAAACTTCTCATTAGCACGGCTAGACTGGGTCAGGTTGTCAGGAAGCGACTGCACAAATTTTTGTGGTGGTGCGTTAATTGATTAATTATAATATAATTCAAAGGTGTTCGTCCGAAGTAGGTATCCACTGCAGTAGTTGAACTATGGGCAACGATAGTTTACCACAGTATCGATTCACGTCCCCTGTGATGAACGGTCAACACCCGCAACAAAAACCAGGGGTGCGCAATGTTCCCTGACACCATGAAGATACTCGAGTTCCCTCCGGATGTCATCTGAATGTCGAAAAGGACTGCATGACAATTCAACCAGGCGTGAAAAAAAAAAGGTTTCGTTTTAAACTCAACCACTCCTACTCCCTTCACGCCTTATTGTCAAAGGTGACAGTAGGTGTTTTGAGATCGCTGTTTGAAAGCAGGCGTTGAGTTTACCCTCTGAATGTTTTTTGAACCTCGAAGCACCCGCTTTTTTACCGGTTCTTTTAAAAAGTTTTCGTATTGAATTTCAACTTTCAGAAACCGTGTTCATCAGCCCCCAACGTGAGCATTGGGCGAATAGGAGAACGTGATTTGAAGTGACAACGAAAAGGTTGGTTTTGTAGTTGACAATCACTGTTTGGCCTTCGGTCCTAAAAGCAGATCCAGTAGTAGGAAAATAGTATTGAATCTCAAATCATACTTCACGCCCTCAATCATCACACTGCCATTATCGATGAGATTGAAATGTGTAGCTCGATTTATCGTGAGATATCCGACAAATCAATCAAACGTTGCGTCAGAATGTCAGCATTTTATTGTTATTATTATTATTTATAGTTTGAATTCAAAATTCAAGTGCCGTACGCCGTCAACCGTCCACGCCAACTTTGATAGAAATTTTTTTTTCAATCTGAAAATTTGGTCAGGGGTCCATTCCCGGATCAAGTTGGTCCTCGAAACTTTTAATCCGATCGAACCAAATTTGGGGAAGGGGGTATGGCTCAAAATGTGTACTTCGAAGAATGGATTTTGGAGGTTTTCGGCGATCTAGGCGTGTGGGTTATCATTTTATCCACTAAATTTTGGACGCTGAATCCAATGAGACAGGTCCCGGAACGATTGGCGCCCACCGGAACAGGTTATCGGTCAAAATGGGTACCCGCCTGCCCATTTTGAACATGTGTTTTCGAGATTACAGGTACCTAGGCGTGTGGGGTATCATTTCCCACTAATTTCTGGGCGCTGAATCGATTAAAATGAGTCTCCCTGCGCGTGGTCCGAGGAAGAACAAACCCCTGTGAAAGAATTTCCAGCGTTTTTTCAGGCGTTTTTATATTCATTGCGCACGGTTGCGCACTGCATGAGATTGAAGTATAGTCAATAAAGTGATGTAGGGATAATTTAGAAAATTCGTTTAAATTCTCTGAACTTTCTAGGAGTCTGTTTTTCAAATCTCTCTCAATTTCTCAGCCCATTTGGAAAATCTACACTGAATATTTTTGTAGTGTTGTCAGCCAATGGAAATGGAAGGTTGTTCAATGTTCTTCCGAGCTGATTGTCACGAGCACGCTGATAAATTACTTTTCCGACGATTCCACGCTGAGGAGTGCAAAGAAACAATAAAAACAGGACGACATTTTTACGAATGAAATCCCTGTCTTTACATTACTTGGCGACACGTTTCAGCGTCATTCCACTGTAATCTCTTAGCCTAATGCCCTCGCGTACAATTTAGCTCGTGCTCCCTCTTTTGTCCCAGAATGACAAAGAGTTTCATCACCATATGGGGTCAACCTTTGTGGCCAAACAACAATATCACCCTTTTTCACCCCGTTTCGGGATAGCGCAAAAGGGTCGAAAATGCGTTATCACCGTCTCGGTTTCTGGCAAAGCAGTTTCTTTTTCATCATGAGATGAGTTGCCGGGGAAAAATGGAAAATTTCGCCGCGAAAAGAAATTCACTCATCTTTGGTCCTCGCGGGGTCTTCTATCAGAACTGCCATTACGCGGGATTGGGATGTCACAAGAGAAATGAAGATAATAGAAAAAAGGTCACCATCAAAGACGCAGTTCCACTCATCCGATGTGCAGCTTTTGATGCAATGTTTTTTGCGGGTTTTTGAGTTTCACAAGATCACCTACTCTACAACATACCGTTGATGAACCAGAAAAAGAATACGTCATTCAAACTCAGAAAGTCAAATTATCCATAATTTCTCGTGTTTCAAACATGGTATTAGCTTTATACAGAATACCTACGCTGCAAATTGTTGGCTCAAGTAACTCCTC
The DNA here is from genome assembly GCA_019603395.1 of Cyrtorhinus lividipennis. Taxonomy (NCBI): domain Eukaryota; kingdom Metazoa; phylum Arthropoda; class Insecta; order Hemiptera; family Miridae; genus Cyrtorhinus; species Cyrtorhinus lividipennis. The sequence continues at coordinate 13,808,550 of CM034007.1, read as the reverse complement.
AATAATTGAAGTATTCTTTCTACCTCCTCCAGGATTCCGTTTTTTTACTGTCCAGTGCATGGCCCCGTCAAGATCCTTCATCATTTTATTGATGTTTTTAAAAAATTACCCTCCAACTTGCTATACGTGAAAGGTGGAAGGTCAAATAACCACATTCAACAATTGATAATTTTCTAGTGATAAAGCCAAATATTATCACAACAATCATATAAATTTTTGTATGTGGTCATCTCTTGTGCTCTGTGGCAGCGATGCGGTGGTTATGGCATACTTCATATTGTCCCGTCACACCGTTTTTCATTCCGGTTTTACATCATAATTAATCTCAGCTAGATATCTCGGGTAAAAACGATTTTATTTTCAATCAAAATTATCACAAAAAAATAAAATTTATCAACAGCATCATGATGTGCAAAACGCAGGGCACAGGTGGTGGTATCCACCTGTCGAAGTAACAATCCCTCGGGGGGACGCAATTTCTTGTGTGGCAGGCGGCCTAGTGAGGTTTTATTTTTTGGACAATCTCATCATTCACTTCATAGCAAGCATGCAACAATTTTCAAGAACGAAAATGATAAGAGAACAGGCAATATATATATCGGAATCCGGGCTTTTATGAGTGAAACCAAAAGATCGGATGACCTAATATATTTACATACCTTCCAATGAAGTCAGATCTCAAACGAAACAGAATAGCTTTATATCGATTTGCACTGGGCTTTCCACAATCGAACACTACGCGCGAACAACAACACAGACTCCATATTCGTACCGAGGAAAAACAGATGAGAAAAGGATCAGGCTGCCAGCGCCTTGTCAATGCAGCGGCAGACGTAGGTACTACTGGCAGTGCGAAGCGACCTTAAGATCATTGTGGAAGATTGAAATTCCGACAATATATATTGTTAATTTGGAGCTAGCAACTAAATCGAGCTTATTTAAAAATTATATTTTAAAAATTATATACTTATTTCGAAACTGAACCAACAGTTTCTGACAGGATATCTAACGTGAAAAAAACCAACTAGACAAGGTTTGGAAAAAGCTCTTCAAATTTGGCTCGGAAATAATTCATAACCACCGATGTTATTGAAAGAACGTCGCCCAATCTTCGGAACTAGTTGAGTGCTAGGTATTGACGTACAATTAGAAAAGAATGAGCAGGGGGATAGTATAAGTTCAACTATAAGAACGCTGCAAATTCATTCACAGGGGTTGGTTATTCCTCAGAACAGGAGCATGGAGACCCATTCCAACCGATTCAGAGTCCAAAATTTAGTTGAAAATGATACTCCACACGCCAAGATCGCGAAAAATCTCGATTCCTCCCACCGGATTAGCTTATGGGTCAAAATGGGTGTCTATCCATCTATTTTGAATGTGGGTTTCTGAGACTTGTAGTACCTAAGCGCGTGGGGTATCATTTTCGACTAAATTTTGGGCACTGATTCGATTGAAATGAGTCTCCTTGCTCCTGGTCCGAGGAATAACCACCCCCCTGTGAAAGGTTGCTCACTTCCTGTAGTCCGAAGCTTCACTTTATCGAAAAAAGATGATGAATGATGAGCAAATACACGTCTGGAAATTAAGACTTATCATAAAAATGACTCTGTGGAGTTCCAGTTACTTTAGAAGTGGAGTAATTCATCTTTTCCCTTGATATTTTCAATCAATTCTTTTAAAACGTTCTTGGCACCAAAGAAACCTCCTCGTAAAACGATACGAAGAGTAAAACGAGCTTTATCGATTCCAACGTTCCCTTACTAACTTGTTAACGAGTCAAAACAAGAGGTGAAGAAGGTAGAAAACCAATAGGCATTACGTAAGATGGTAAGTAGGCCCATTTAAATCCCACTTTGCCTAAGTAGAGGGCAGCTGACTGCGACAAATCGTGTGGGTCTTCAGTTCTTTCCACTCGGTGGGGTTAATTGAATTATGGGGATTCCGGAACGAATGAATAAAATGCAAACAATCGACCAAGCTATTTGAGCAGCCTTACGACTCACTTGGTCAGACCAACTGCTGAGTGATCTGTAGAACTCTACACCTTCGGTAGATTGGAATCCGCTTTCGATTTTATCGACTTTTTCTTCTGTTTGTGAGCTCGCTGAGTCACCAAACCAGTCGAGTTTCTATGATAAACTTGTTTGGGTTCGCCGAAACTATCTACTCTTGTTCTCTCCCTCTCTTTAAAGTGGAATTTCCTCGATTTTGGTTGGATTTGGTCCTGGGTTTGGTCGATTCCTGGATATGGACGTACGTCGTCCGGTGTCCACGCCGTTTCTGGTGGTAGAAAAATTTCTAAAAATCTGAAATTTTGTAAGAGACCCATTTTTCCGCTTTAATTAATTTTCGGCACTTTTCAACTCGATCGGCCCATATTTCGGAGGAGAGGGGAGGGTCAAAATTTGTTTTCCGAAAACTGGATTTTCGACATTTTCAGCAATCTAAGCGTGTGGGGTATCATTTCCCACTACATTTTGGACACTGAATCCGTCGGAGTGGGTCCGGGATACCCAAAAGGCACTATTTTTCCTAATTTTTCCCCATTTTCGAGTTTACGGGAAATTTAGGCGTGTGGGATGTCGTTTTCTACTACATTTTGGACGTTGAATCGATTGGAATGAGTCTCCATGCTCCTAGTCTGAGGAATAACCAACCCCTGTAAAGGAATTTGCAGCGTTTTTCTTTCAATTAGACCGTCATTTATATTACAATACCCTTATTCTTGAGCTCAAAAAGTGTTCTTAATTTGAACCTCAAACTGAACCTCATGAGCATGGTGAATATGTTACCTACCATTCGATTCCTAGTTGGATATCAGTTGGTCCGATTGAGTAAAAAATTGAGGGTATTGAGGATTAAATTTCAATTCAATTGATAGTTTTAGTTACTGGTGATATCGTTTACGACTGAAGCAATTGGAGTAATGGGATCGTTGAACGTTATAACGACAGAAGCTTCAATTTAGAGCCACATCTCGTTCATTTCAGTTGAACAACTCGTGACACTAAGACCGATTAAGTCAGCGAGAAAATCCGGAGCATCAGCGGGCCATTAGTTATAAAAATCTTCCCCCGGCGGGTCTGGGGCATCTCGAGGAGGGGAAACATCCACCCCAATCGGCTCGTCAACTATTTTGAAAACACTCGACAATGGGAAGGCAAGCGGAATGAATTCGGAAGCTCTCCCTCATCTCGGGTTTCTAAGCCGAAAATTAGTCGACACATGAGCGTTTAGGGGCCGGAGAGAGGATTGTTTTGTGAGAGATGGAGCGTAGTCGCATTGACGAGAAAAGTAAAAAGTTGGGAGCGATGAAGGGGAAGATTGCTCGCCCCTAGCCTTCAACCTACTCTGGATTGCTGACGATTTGGCAAGGGTACTCGCGTTTGAAATATTAAAGCTGTACCTCCGACTTGTATGAGGAAGGACGGTCTGAAAGCATCTGTCAAATACGCGAACCCGTCGTGTCTTTTCCATTTCCGAGTAACCAAACAAGTCTCGGAGGTTGAAACATTGTGTGAATGACCTCATTTCCCATCAATCATGTGAATTGAACAACGAGCAGTTCTAACCGCACAGAGTGATTCCTAATCACAATTCCCTTTTTAGAAGAGAACAAAAAAAAAAAAAAAAAAAAAAAAAAATTATGAACGTGGACCGAGGTACGAGAGCCTTAAATTCACCTCGTAGTTCTCAAGTTCATTCATTCTCCAAATTTTTAATATGTAACTTTAAGGCATTCTCGGTAGAAGAATCAAAATCAAAAATTGTCCCACGTTCCACTCGCTTATTTAAACTGGGGTAAGTGTAACATATTACAATTGATTTCTATTTGAAATGCTTTGAAATAGGACAGAGTAAGAGGAAAAGACAAAACTTGAGTTATCGGACCCGTCTTGCTCCAGTTGGTCCTCGAAAGTTTTCAGCCCGAACCAAATAGTGGGTACGAGGAGGGAAACACAAAATGTGTTTTTCAAAAAATGGATTTTTGAGATTCTTGAATTCAATGGGCAGGGCCCCAGAACGATTGGCGTCTATCGGTAGAGGTTGTGGGTCAAAATGTGTATCTATCTGCCAATTTCACAAGTGGGTTTTCGAGTAATCGAGTATTGAGGTGTGTAGAGTATCATTTCCACTAAATTTTTGACGCTTAATCAATTGGAATGAGTCTCCGTGCTCCTTGCCCGAGGATTAACATACCTCTATTTACAGCAAGTGTTTAGGTGTTGAAAATCATTACTTGGTGCGTTGGAATGTATTTGTATTTTAACGATTCCAGTCGTATTACAGCATTCGTTGACAACGGACAGTTAGAAATGATATGGCGAAGCATTTACCGGGAACGTGTTCGACCCCTCTCACCACACTGCTTCATGTATTCGACGTGCATGTGCTCGTAACTGAACAGCAGTCGTCGAAATTAATGCGATATGGATCTGAAAGGGTAGGTTTTGAAGGATACTGAATAATTATGACTAGGCTGAATACCCGCGCCGCTCGAGTAGGGCACCCACTTATCATGTTTATCGTTCTCCCATGTTTTTGCCTGTTCACCCTCAAGGCATCATTTATCCGTTTCGGTTTATGAAAATGGCTTCCAGTAAACAAAACTCGTATTATTTTGAGGGCCACTCAGGTCTCCTTGCCAGTGCCGAATGAATTTATAAGAAGATAACTCTATTCAAGTCCAACCATTCAACGGCGTGTATAAGAAGATACTGAAGAACTGTCCTATTTAGGTTTTAGATTGGCGAAACTCTAAGAAAAAGAGTTCGTGGTTTCCTGATGCCATCAGCAAACCGGTGGCGTCCGATCTCGATGGAAAAGGCCACCTGCAGCGCACGCCCAGACTGCTAATGGATCCCGTCCTATCTTCGAGGAGACATCCTACCTTAATTTGCAGCCAATTCGTTGATTACAGGTTGAGACAGTCGAAGCCCGAAAATTCTTGTCGTTGTTTTTCTCAACTCATCAGCCTTCACGAAACTTTTCATTACCTCTCGAAAAAATATCCCCTCCTCTTTGCGGAACGGTGAACCATAATTTACTTCAATTTGCTGATGGGAAAATTATTGTGTTTAGCGCGAAGGTATGTGAGCGATGTTTATCTCCGTTCTTCCTGAGTCCTAATGCGGTGTAAGTCAATTGAATTTAGACAGCGAAGCAAACTTTATCGCCATGAGTGCTTGTAGAAAACTGTCAAACATTGCATTTCACGTCCTCGGTGCTCGGCATCGTTTATGTTTATATTCAACCAATTATTAGCCGGAAGCAGAAAGCCATGCAACTCGCCAAACGAAAGAGCTCCGTTACACTACGGCATTCATTTTGTATCAATTTGCAACAACTTGATAAGTGATACATCTGATGAACGCTGGAAGTATTAATAACCAAACTTCAGGTAAGACCCTCATGATTGTGTTATTGTTATAAACGTCAGGAATGGACCACGTAACACAACTATGGTAACCAACCAATAAGGTGACCAATCAGCATATTAAAGCATCAGAAAAGTCTATAACCCACTTTCACCTGGCTCTACAACAGTGCAAATATACGTTGGTATTGCTGGGATGACACCTTATAGTCACAATGGCACAACAAATTTGATCATACAAACATAGCATAGTTATTAATAATTAATCATAACCCGGGAGCTGAGGGACCATTGATTTGGATGTCTTGTCTCTGATTGGCTGATCCTGTGTCCAATCATTTGAATCCCAAACGTCATGCTCTTAAGCCAATGTAATACAGGCTGAAGCTAAACGTCAGTGAGTGTTCTAGAAGGGTGTTTTCTTCCAATGGAAGGTGGCTGGATTTGATGGAAAATTTAGTGTTTCGCTGCCAAAAATATCGAAAATCCCTTTCTGATATAGACATTTTGAACACTAACACACCCCTCCCCACAATTTGGTTGAAAAGTCTTGAGGGCCAACTAAAGCCAAAAAGAAGTCCCTGACCAAAATTTCAGATTAAAAAAAAAAAATAATCTACTACTATAACCGGCGGGGATGGCGTACGGCGGACCTACATCATGCCTTCTTTAAACTAGACATCACAAATTAAAAAAAAAAAAAAAAAAAAAAAAAAAAAAAAAAAAACAGGTTGATTATTTAAGGAATAACCAACAAACAGGGAATAATCTTGTAGTGAATTTTATTTTATATTTTACTTTTATCTTGTTTTCATTCTCAATGTAGGACAAAATGCATCCCACGTTTATATTACGATCAACATACTACGTATTATGGCTCGCAAAAACTACCCAATACCTCGTAGTCTACGTATTATGTTTCTGAATAGCAAAATGTGGATTGATCACCGCGATCCGGTGAGTTAGAGACTAGAAAAGATTTGTCTGGAATGTACTAATCGTGGATTTCACCACCTCGGCTTAAAGTTCGGATTACCGGTAACCCGAGGAATAAGGAAGAAAAAGGATGAAAAATCGGAAAATTATTCCGAACTTTTAAGTTCTAAAACGTTACGCAATGAATCCTTCGATCAACTCATGATGTCAAATTATCGTTAAAATGAACATTCAAAGAGAACTTGATAGTTGTGTTGTTAATCCTCGCTTAATCATGTTTTCTTTATCGTGAGCTTACCCATTAAACTAACGAGTTACCTACCACTTTAACTGGGTATACTCCCTTATCATTCAAAGATCGCCGGGTATAGTTAAACATGAAAAAAAATACTCAGATCCCAGTTTTTTCAACGTCGAAAATACGATCTAGTTCCGTAATTGAATAGCCGAAGCCCTACTTACGCGGCCTGAAAAAACTCTTGCCCCAAATTGTTTCTTAATTACACGGAATGAGAAGATAACCCGACAAAATTTTGTTGACTCTATAAATTAAGAGGGAGAGCTGTTCTTTCCATTATTAATGGTTTTTTATCAGAAGGAGCCGCCACATGCTCTAGTTGAACAAGGGGCGCGAGGAGGATTCGAGTAAGGATGGAACGTTTATCATGCATTATCGGGACCCGATTACATATTCATAGGGGTTGGAATGGAGGGGTAGCTTGTAAATAGGGGTGCTCTCTTGGTCTTGGTATTACCGATATAAAGAATGGTTTGTTGTTGTGTTCTGTTCTTGTCAGAGGCTCGTTTTACCAGTCCATCTGTTGAGAGGGTGAAAGGGCTTTCGATTTTTAGAAGAAGACAGAACGTAATTTTGTATTTTTCGACGATGAATAGTCGCTCTCTATTCATCATTTGGAGGGTTGTTTCGCTGACACGACTATTATAGAACGCCGGCAAACATCGCATTTGGTAAATACGATTCCAGGAATGTCTCGTTGACGAGTTGGGTATGGTAAGATGGTTCTAAAGATGGTTTCCGCGTGTAATTCAGTCAATCGCCTTTCCATAGGTTGGTCACTTGTTGTGAGGGTTGGAGAGCTTTTAGACTAGCCTCACCCAATATATCTCCAACTCGACAAATTTGATTTTTCAAGTCTCTTTATCAGTTTCATCATAGTCGTTTCAGCTATACGCCTTGAGCAAACGTGATTTTCCACTTACAGTCTTTGTACCTTTGAACGAGACATAAATTGAGCTCAATGATACAAAATAAAATCAATTTACTACCTCATCTAAATAATTTCGCTGCTGCTGGAACGAGTTTCTCATAGGCTAATGATATATGTATTTATTATTAGGAATTGGTAGAAATCATATTGTTTTCCATCACCTTTCCGTCTGCATGAACCAATGGTTTTCGCTGCTTTCTTCACCATCACCAGTCCTCTTCGATCGCACAGGTTTGATTGATACGACTTTAACCGCATCACCGCACAATATTTGAATAAGGAGAGTTGGAGGGGGGGGGGGGGGGAGAGAAAAAAAGAAACCCCTCCCAAAAGAGACGAGAAATCCACAGAGGGATTCGAATAATCGGGTTTCGTAATATTTTTCCCGCTTTTGACGCCTGGTAATGGGAGTATCGAAGCATTAAGGCTCTCGGATTTGCGTCACTACCCTCGAAAATCATGCAGTTCGCTCGGCTCAATCATCCCCTACGATGATTGAACGATGTCGTGGAGCTCTGGGACACTGGGTTAGGTTTTCTGACAAAAAAAAAAAGGAAAAGATTGGTGGGAAGATTACACATGGCCTTTGGAAACCTTTTGAAGAAGTCTATTGGAGCCGATGAAGTCCTCCTACACAACGTTGGTACATTCACGTCATCCTTCGCATTCCAGAGTCTCATCTTCATCATAATCTAGCAGAACGCATATTCCCTCTGATAATGTGCCTATAAAAGTAAAATTCTTAACTGCATTTAGCTCCTTTGAAAGTGATTAGCACGTTAAAAACACAAGAAATTACCGAGCCTCAAACCTAAACGAAGTTCTGCGGAGTACGTGGATGTGTTTGTCGATGACTCCCAACTCAAATGGAACATTGGATGTTCTGAGTCTGAACTAATTCAAGCAGGGGTACCACTAGGTAACCTAGTGCTCTTGTATCTCCTATACTGCAATGGCCTGCCACCAATGGAGGTAGCGTGGCAGCAACAATGTAAGTAAGGCGGACTCAGGTACCTCACAGTGATGAAACACCCACTCAATAGCTTTATGGGTAAGATTGCAGCGGAATAAGAATCATTGGCTGAAAGAGGGGGATTTCTATTTGTTGAAAAAGAGGGAATCCGATCAGAACGGTATATACATGAAAACTTGCTCGTGAAACATCCTAAAGAAATTGAGGAAACTGGCATCAACAAAGAATTTGTGATTTGGACAATTGGCTACCTGGAAGGGGTGAAAGTGAGCAGCAGAAACGTCTCTGGGATCAATCCAATTCACTCTCTTCTTTAACAAACTGCTGACCACAGAAATGGAGGAGGAGCTCGTATCATTTACCGACGATACTTCCCTGATAATTTCTGGAAATGATTGGCAGGCAGCAGTAGCATGTGCGGAAAGGAGATTTAGGACAGTGTTGGGAGGAAATGAGCTGGGCATAAATTCAAATTGTAAAAAAAAACAAAAAAAAACACTTTGTAGCGTTCGGGCTGGCAAATGCTTCCATCCCTAGTCTGGGGATGATCAAGAAAGGGTGGTTGTCCATAGATAGAGCAAAAAGCAAACACCCAGTATTCGGGTGTGGAGGTCGACCAGTGCCTGAGATGGACTCGTGCATCGGGTCCATGATGACAAGGAAGATAATAGAAGATAAAGAAGTTAGGAACTAGGTGTCAATAGAATCGAATAGATCTTTAGTCATGGTCGGTCTTAATCTGCAAGGTATAGGGTTAGGGAGGGTTCAGAAAGAAATTGCAGAAAAACTGGTGGACTCGCTCTATTTCATCCAAAGGCGAATTTTGAAAATACTTCTGAGGAAGAGTATGCGCTATGCCACAGCAAACCGTTTTCAGGATTTTAAGCTCTACCGATCTAAATGGCAGTCATAATTAAGACATACAGGGACGCACAGGAGGGCAAACATTAAATGGTTAGTGACACAGGTACGCGTTTTAACGGGAAAATCTACTAAAACATCCCTCTTGATTCATCCCTCTTCATGGTAGATGGTTTATTGATCTATTTATTTCACTACAATCCACACATATGGACATATACTGCACTGGGTCTCCTTCACTCCTGGAGGGACAGAGCACAAATCAACACATTAAAACGAAGGGGATGCAGCATGGGATAGGAATGGAGTTAGATTTGACATACATTAATGTAACATGAGAAATCTGATTAATTTGAGGCCCCTACGCTGGTTCCTTTGTTTCAATGATGTTTGTGGTTTGTCCCTCCAGGGGTGAAAAAGACGTCGGATCATGATGGGATAAATTATTCAGTTCGATCTGACCTGCGTGAAGATCACCCTCAACAGTACGAAATGATCAGAGTACAACGCTTCACACAATGATGACAGACATGAACCACTCCGTCAAATAACATTAGAGGGAGAGCTCGAAGGTGAAATTTTTTCCGAACGGTAGATAGGGAATAGGGTGAAGAGATAGGAGCCAAAGACAAAAAAAGCTCCTCTGCTCAAAATTAATCACTGAGCGAGGTGTAACAGAGAAAGCTCGAAATAAAAACGTGGTAGCTACAAGGGATGACGGGAGGGAGGGGGTAAAGAAGCGCCTTTGTGGCCAGAGTCATTGTCAGCAATAATCAAGGGCAGAGAGTTAATGGGTGAGATATTGTCAGGGGCCATGGAAGGGCGTCAGGATCAAAGGCTTCGCCTAGGTCGCTATCAACAACAGCCGCGAGCGAAATCGTTGAGGTGAAGCTCCCCAAAAGGCGAGAGAAGGGTGCTCTTCCCGAGATGAAGTCATTTGGGAGATTAGAAAGGTCACGGCGAGTATTCTCTTTTTCAACTCCTTCACCTCTTCACTTCCACTACCATCGCTACCCGCTCTTCAGGCTTTCGTCTTCTTCTATTGTGGGGTTTTTCGCGACTAAAGCGGCAAACGATGGGCGACGTAGGGGAGGGGAACATTTTTTAATTGTTCGCGGTCCCTCGTCAAAGTCTTGGCCCGTTTTCTTATGCTGTGCCGTTTTTCGTCTCCAACCTCTCTCTCAACCCTTTCCATCATCTCTCTTTGCTTCTTTTTTTCACTTGAAAGCCCAGTAATTAAAAGTTTTCATTCTTAAAACACTTTCCTCACCAGGGTTTCCTCCGCAGTTTCGCCATTTCACTGCTATAAGCTGCATAAGTTTGGCTCTGAAGAAGAATTGAACCACAGTCACTACTTAAATATCGGACTTGAGCGACCTCTATAGGAGATTTTATCACTCGTCAGCCTTTATCTATTCCTTTCCTGCCCCAGAGTAACGCAGCCCTGGAGATCCAAACGTCCTCTTCTTTTAATTTATTCTATTTTTTGCTTTACAGCGACGTTTTGGGTACCTACCGATTTTCTCAACTAATTCGATTCGTTATCAAAGGTTTCGTTTCCAAGTTAGGTATAAGAATTTTTTCATGTATTCGACATTTTCTCACTAATTTGAGAACTTCTATTACATATCAGAAGAAACCGTTTCAAGAGGTTCCAGTTCAAAAATGACCAAAATTTCTGGTTGGTTATTCCTTGAGTAATCACCCTATCTTTTCATAAAAAAAAAATGTTAATCTCTCCGATTTCTCAAAAAAAAAAAAAAATGTCTGTGCGTTTTTTAGGTTTCTAGGCCGTCCGCCGTCCACGCCGATTTTTGTTGGTAGGAAATTTTCTAAAAATCTGAAATTTTGTCAGGGACCCATTTCCTGCTCTAATTAGTCTTCGAAACTTTTCAGCATGATCGGACCATATTTGGGAGGAGACGGTAAGGGTCAAAATTTGTTTTCCGAAAAATTGATTTTCGAGATTTCGGACATTTTCAGCAATATAGGCGTGCGGGGTATCATTTTAAACTATATTTTGGATGCCAAATCGTTTGGAATGAGTCACCATGCGCCTCATCCGAGGAATACCCAACCTTGTGAATGAATTTGGCGCGTTATTAGAAACATTTCTGATACCAAAGACCGCGTAAACTGCGTACGGTGGACAGACGCCGTTTTAACGTTGACGTCAAAAAATTACTGTCAAAAGGGGGGCACTATACGAGCGACATTCACAAAGCCAAAATCCAATCTTTTCTCGAATCGGAGAAGAAGAAAATATTTTCAATGATTGTCAAAATTGAACTCAATTCAGAATTTGCTCGCGATGGTGGCTCGGCATTTCACATATTTCGAAATAAAATCCAGGTAAGACGAATACTGTTTTATTTCGTTATTCATGATTGTTTTAATGCACACGACCATAGTGTGGAGGGGGAGGGGGGTGTTGAACATCTCCGGATGGCCCCAAAATAAGGAAGAAACATGCTTGTGTTGTGTTATGTTTTTCAAGTTACAATTCTTTCACGAAAATACAAAACATTTCAAGAAAGCAAAATTTGACTCCCCTCTTTAAACCATGCCTAGGTCGAGAAGAGGAGTCTCAGTTGTAGAAACGTCTTCAAATATAATTGTATAATCCTTCACTGCGTTTCCATTATAATCTGCGACGACCACATAAAGAGTAAAGCAATCAAGAAATATTTTTGCTCGATCCAACAAATCAGCCAGCGTTTATCCGTGTGAAAAATACAAATGTATTCAATCAAGTCGCCCCTCCGTTTGCTGTTATAGTTGGTCCTCGAAACTTTTTAGCCTGATCGGACCTAATTTGGGCGGGATAGAGATCAAAATGTGTTTTTGAAAAATGGATTTTCGAGATTTTCGACAATGTAGGCGTGTAGGGTGTCATATTGGACGCTAAAGATTGGAATGATTCCGCGTCACTCCACACTGAATATTCCCTGCTAACCAACCCTTGTGAAATAATTTGCAGAGTTTATTAATTTTGCCTTGGAGTAGTTTAATGAAAATGTATTGAAACGTTTGAATGACTATAAGATGCTTGTTGTTGTTATTTTACAATAATAGTATTTATTGAATTATTTGGAATTAAGTTGATCTTTTTATCTACATGTATAAAATGCCATCAAGAAAGTAAAAATTGGTTATAAAAAAGATCCCGAGAAAGAGGCTTCGTCGGTAAATCAGATTGTGAAAAGGAGTTGGAAGGCTAATTCGACTGAAGAGCCATTTAGTCACGACTAGGTACAATCAATTAGTGGAATGAAGTGGGGCTGAGGCCGGCACGCGCTTACTGTTAAGGAGAAGCACATTCGGCCTCAGGCGCTGGTAATTGAACGAGCCAAAAAAAAAAAAAAAAAAAAAAAAAAACCCTCTACACGCCGCGGTTCCGACGCCCTCTCACGGGCTTGTGACAGATGCCGAACCCTCCTAAAACAAACCCGACGGTTTTCCACCCCCTTGAAGGCAGACGGAGGAAAAAAATACGGATTAAAAAAAAGTCCCAGTAAAAAAAAAAACCACCCTTTCCGATCCGACAGACCGATTAGCCGCCCATTTACTCATCCTAGCTTAATGATGTTTCCCCATTACAGGATACCGGGGGCTATTTTTAATGTAAATAGTGACTCTTCGGCTTCATAGGTGAAGGCAACAGATGCCTGGTTCCCTCTCCCTACCTCCGCTTCTGGGCGGCCTTTAGCGCCTAATTATGTCACCTACATTAACCAACCCGACGGCTGGGGGCCGAACAAATGCTTTCTGATCATGCGACTTCTAATGAATTGTTTTTGAATTAACTGCATTGACGCATGGGGGTTCCCTTGTAGGTATATTCAATCCCCAAATTGACATTCAGCTTCAAAGAGCTTCAAGAATAACTCTTGATTCACACATTTGAACTAAAAAACGCTGCAAATTCTTACACACGGGTTGGTTATTCCTCGGACCAGGCGCAAGGAGACTCATTTCTTCAACATGGGGGAATTGGTGAAAAAACAGTGGGTTGCGGCGGGTCCCAGACATACATTCCAATCGATTCAGGGATCCAAAATTTAGTGGAAAACCAACACGATACATCCACAAGACCAGGTACCAGAAATCCGAAAACACATATTAAAAAATGGCTAATAGATTACCCAATTTGACCCATACTTCTCCAGTGGGTGCCAGTCGTTCTGAGACCCATTTCATTGGATTCAGAGTCCAAAATTTAGTGTAAAATGATACCTCACTCGCCTAGACCGCCCAAAAACTCGAAAATCCATTTTTCAAAAAACACACTTTTACCCCTACCCGGCCCGAATTTGGTCCGATCGGGCTGAAAACTTTCGAGGACCGTCCTAGGCCGGGAACAGACCCCCCAAATTTCATATTTTTAGCAAATTTTCTACATCCGAAAACGGCGAAGACGGCGGACGGACATTTTGGTTTTTTGATCTAAACACCTTAAAACGCACAAAAAAAAAAATTTTTTTGAGCCGAATCGGAGAGATTGACCTTTTGCATGAAAACATAGGTTGATTTTTCAAGGATTAATCAACCAAAACGAAAATTTCTAATCGAGGTTTATCAGGGGAACTTTAAGAGTTGCAATTAGGGAAAAATGTCAACATCAAGTCACACTGACTAGACAATAAATTTTAAAAAAAATGTTGCTGATAACGGGCTGATTAGGTTGGGTGGTAGCCGCACAGTCGGGTGTTGCCCTGCTGATCCAAAATGCTTAGCTTATTCATTGTAATAAACGCGACTGTTGATCACATGAGCGTCAAGCGATAGGCGGGCAGGTTAAAGAATTATTCATGCTCAACAGGTCAATTGTCCTCTGCGGAAATAATACCGTGGCATGCAAACCTCTCGACTTTTAATACCGTTAAGTAACCGCTCGCCAATTTATTAACGCTTTACGGCAACGCATCCCACTTCACTGCGACCGTATAGCCCCACGTCATCGTAATTACATTGTAGCTGGTTTATGAGTGGTCGCCTGTGATGGGTGTGGCCGCCCTTATCAATAGCTGGCTTTTCCACTTTCCGTTGAAAACGTGGGTTGAGGAAACACGTTTGGCCCTTTCATGGCTTTTGAATGGCCGATGCTTTTGTTCCGGTAATATACGGGTTCCTTTCAAGCCTTTGAATCGCTCATCCTCAGGCAAGGTCGCGATTCGGACGTTGCCTATTATTTTAGGGGTAAGTAGACACCTGTTGGGTTTTCCATGAAGTTAAGGAAGTTTAGAACAAGATTTTTGTAGAAATTCCATAAGTACCTTCCTCACATTGGAAACTGGATCGAGACTGGAAGTCGAATAATGTTGATCATAATATTCTGAAGATGCTGATTCTTGCTACATTAGAATAATACTGCGACTACCTCAGAATTTACTTCAATAATATTCATTGACAATAGAAATTGGTAAATCTCTAGTATAGGGGGTGATAACGGTGGCACAGATATCGAGAGCACACAATCGATTGTTATTGATGACGTCATATAAGTCATCATGTTTTCATGGACATTGCTTCAAAATAGAAACAATACCTAATAGGTAATATAACAATTAAAATAACAAAATCATAATCAAATAAAATCAATAATAAAATAAAATAATAATTGTCAGTGTCGTAGACTGAAGGAGTGACGTCAGACGGACAATCGATCAGCTTGTTGTTCGAGTTCGATAGTTCGAGGGAAATCGATAGTATGTTATCTCTTCCCCATATACTAGAGTTCAGCCATGGAATAAGTACTACTTATAATTACTACTTTCCGTTATTTCAGGTTTATTTCATTTTATCAGGTTATTTTTCACGATTTCAAGGTTTCAAGTTTCAAAGGTTTCAGCTGTAGTACATCATCGCTGTTCCGCCAACTAATTTTCGATCGTGTCATCGCATCCATTGCCTACCGTGATAGCTATTGAAGGTAATATATATTTTTTTCCTTTCGTGGTTTTGTGATGACACTTACAAGCTTCCTCGGCCGGGATTGGACTATTATGTCATGGTACTTACTATGACGCGCCTGGGAGTTAAACGTGTATATAGGTACTCATCTTGACTGCCTCCGTTTCCAGCAATTGGGTTGACAAATTTTGAAGGTCTGTTACTGCCACTGACAAAAGTTAAAGATTTTTTAAAGAAAAATTTATACGGTAAAACACGGCGTGGATGGTGGCAAATTTTCGGGTTTGAATTCCAGAAATCTTGAACATAAAATGTTACAGTTCCCGGTGAATCGGAGATATCGGCAAACACATGGGATCAAATTATTCAGAATATAAATAATTAATAATAAACCGAAATGAGGATTCATATTCCTGACTAGTTGCCTCCGCCTCTTCTTCCTAAATATTGAAATCACACGATTTTCAGAAATTCCTCTGTGGTAGTTTTGATTTTGTGTTTCAAAGATACTATTTGAATAAACCAATCGTCAGCTTTCAAAAAATGTCTTAAATAAAACATCGTTTTTACGAGTACCTTTTTTTAATTTTGCTGAAGTAATTTTGAAATTGCAATCGCGGATTTTTTTCCACTCTTTCCTTTCTAACACTCTATCAAGTTTTTTCAAGCTTCAAATGAGGCTTTTCACATTATTAAAAGTCGAGGGAAAAAGTTGCTTACACCGAGACATTTCAAACCACATTCGTACGTATTTTGAAAAAATAGCAAAACCCGTCCAAGACACACGAGTGGAAAAAATAAAAGCCGACAGAAAGGAAAAGCGGTGAAAAATGTGCGGGAGACCGAAGCAGCCTTTTTAATATCAAGCATATTTCATGAAGCCATGATCCATGGATTGTGTGGGTGATTACAGCGTAAAGAGGAAACTGGCTTGGTGAAAAAGGCTTAGAATCAACTCTTCCTTCAATCAGAGGACCGGGTTAAATATGTGGCAAAATCCACCAATCAGAACCCCCTCGTCTCGCTCTCTTTTGCCAACTCCCCTAATTGGACAAGTAAATGGACCAGCATCCCTCCTTTCCTTACAAGCTCCGAGCAAAAGCTTTGAGGGCCTTCCTATCTCGGGAGGCCTCACCCGAACCAACCTAGTTCATCCAAAGTTAATCCCAGCTTGAGTAGTCCCTTTGAACCTTTCCCGCACGTATTAATATACCCGAGGAGAGATTCTACTTTGTAAAAAAAAAGTTGCTACAGGACCAAGGAAGAGGGGTGATGCTGGATTTTTTTTTTTTTTTTGAGATGGGTTACCGAGGGAGGATGTAGCGTCCGTGATTAATTTTGATAGGGGTGGGCAGAGTACGCAGTAATCCACCAGGACGAGACCCTGTGCTCAGTAATCAGTGAATCGCTCATCATTTTCCCCAACGCGCGGCGAAAATTACACTTTTGTATCGCTTCGCTGCTCTTTGCCACTCATTGTCACCTTTTTTCCCGAAATCCACCTTTTCTCTCATAAAGCGTGATTAAAAAAATTGAAAGTAGGAACCTATTTCACGGAGTACTGAATCAAATATCACCTTTTTCCTCTGCCATCAACGCGGTGTGATTCGCGCGAGGGCGCGTCCCCTTTTTCTTTATTATCCCCGATTACCCAGAGCCTTTTGCCACGACGGGTTTAATCAACACCCGTCTCATTGTTAAGTACAGTCGGTTCTTCTGCTACAACGTAAATTCTTCCGTTATCGCGCATCTAACGCTAGTGGCGACAAAGCCGACTCTTCGTACGGATGGTTGAGTGGCTTTGTACATATTCGAAGGACAATGGAACTTGATGTGACGCGCTCTTTTGATGAAAAGTGAGGTACTGCAGGTATTTGTCGTTGGAAAAGGTTCTTCGCATTTCATCAGTTTCGATAATGCAAAGTTTTCAATCCGAAAAGAGCTCAGTTCAGGAGGATTTTGTGATCAACACGTCCGTCCTTGATGAGTATCCACATCAGCAGGTTCATTGCGGGTCACCAAATAGAGATGGTCCTACCAGCCTGATCACTGTTTTTGCTAAACAGTCTCAAAAGTATTCAGGTATTGACAATACGGAGGAATCTTTGCCGAATTTCCAGTTTTGGGCCATTTTTGGGTCATGACGAAGCGTGTTCATCAGTCTGTCTAGGGTAATCTTAGCACGGCAGGAATCTCCTACTCGACCCGCATACACGATCTTTTCTTACAGTTCCTTCTTAATTCCTGCTTACCATCTTTGTCTCCTTCACTTGCTTCAAGATTTAAAAGACAGTTAAGTTACCTCGAAGAAAGTGGAGAAAAAGCGGAAAGGACAAATAGATATAAATAGCGTTTATGGGACTATAGTAAGTAGAGACGACAACTTTTGACGCAATGAACAATATTTACTAAAATGTAGCATTATAAAGCGTTATGAATCATAGTAAGTATTTGAGACCACTGGTTGCCAAGGCGCCCAACATGTTGGAGTCATATATTTTTATAACCCTGTCGTGCAAGTGCATCTCACTCAGTCCATTCTGGCTTTGTCCTGTGCTCGCTCTGAAGTGAACTCTGCTACCGTGCTGAAGTCGACTGAAGCTGTAATATTGTGTTCCCTATGAGATAAAGGACTCAAGTTAATAAGCCTCACTGTGTACCTGCGGGACAGCATGCCCCCTCCCGTTTTTCCTTCAATGTCGACGCCGTTTTCGTCAGCCGGTATCGTTGCACTTGCTCATTAAATTGTATATCATGTAACATATCATAAATTCATGTATCTTGTATTAATTGTATTTTATGCTCCACATGTTGTCTAATTTACTTTGTCGAATAACTTTGTCTTGTATCAATTCTAGCCCAGGTTGAGGCATATTCTCCTTTGCAACGTGTTCTTGTTTTCAATTAATATTCATTTTGTATCAATGTATTTTATGCTCATCCTTGGTATCCCTAGTTATAAAAATGAAAGAATACTTTTTACACAATAAAATTACAGGTTGTTCATAATAAAATCGTCATGGTTTATTACGAATTGAGAACATTTGTTCGATATTTCTAGGTCAGCAAAATTCAGCTTGCGCTTTACTGATTTTGTGAGGGAAACAATAGGAGTCGTCATGAAGGCAAGCGACCAGTCGGCTAAAGAAAGAGCTGATGTTTCAATCCTACCTCACGAACTACCTGCTGTTTATAGCATAAAAACAAGTTATTAGGACGACAGGTGAGGGTGAAACCTTGCTTTCGAGTTCACTATCAACGTCGAATCATACATCATACCAATCTCGACGGAGCACAAAGCTGATGATAACACGAAACATCCACAAATCACACTTCAAACATTGAACCATCACGTAACACAGTCACAACCAACCCAATATGTGATTCACTCAGATACCTGTGTTTTGCTTGAGAAACGGGCAAATCGAGCCACGTTTGTCCACAGCAGAACAAGTGCTGTATAACCGTCGACATAACTCATTAAGAGAATGTTTAGACATTGGGTATACCCAAATTTGTTGTCAAAAGTCTTATGTGCCGACATGGTCAAAATTCTGATAGCATGGAGTACCATATATGAGTACACAAAAGGATGTAGGTAACGCTATAGGTGCCCCTTCGAATTGACCTACCCCTGAAAAGAAGATGAAACGCTTTGAAAAAGTAATTCGACTCGGCACCGAGGAGTCAAGTGCCTCAACAAATCAGCGCAAACACTAATCCAAACAACAGAGAGTAAGAATGCAAAGAAAGATTAGTGATGAGGGCGTCCTAAGTGATTGGGAGGGTTTCATTAAAGATCGACGAGGGGTTTGAAAAGTTGGCACCATCTGGCCGTTGTGGGGCGCTTGGAGTCGGGGGCGGCACAGATGGACTCGGCGATACAAGCGCTATTAACTGAACACAAAGGGTCTGCAGAGTGAGGATGGAAAAGGAACAGGCATGTGCTTCCAGAGTCAATTTGTGGACTGGAAAACTTGTCGGGGTCCCGCCTCGTTTACTTGCATCAATGATTGGTCGTAATCCTTTCTCAATGTGTATGCGGTCAAATAAGTGACACATGTCTCTTAACAGGGTAAAAGGGGTTCAGATGTAACTGGATTGACAATTCACATCCCATCAATCTCATTCGGCTTCCATCCATCCATTATCTACCCCAAATAATAATAATACTTCGTTCGAAATCCATTCTTCCCAGGATTAAATTCAACTTACTCATACCGTGGTCATCCATTTCATGGGGTCACCTCAGAATACAACGACGAACTGTGACATTTGGTCCGATTGGGCTGAAATGTTTCTTTGAAGACTTTGAGAGTCCCTGACCAAAATGTTAAATTTTTAGGAAATTATCAACTACCAAAAGAGGCGTACGGCGAAAGGACATTTGGGTTTTTGTTGGTGATTTCTTGAATGTTTTCATGCAGGAAGTCAACCTCTCCGATTTGTCCCAAAATATTTTTCTGCGCGTTTTATGGTGTCAAGATTAAAATATGCAAATGTCCATCCGCCGTATACTACGCCGTTTTCGGTGGTAGAAAATTTTCTAAAAATCTGAAATTTCAGTCAGGGACCCGTTTCCGGCTCTAGTTAGTCCTAGAAACCTTTCAGTCCGATCAAACAAATACGGAGGGGGGGGGGGGAGGGATCAAAATTTGTGTTTCGAAAAATGGATTTTCGAGATTTTTGGCGATCTAAGCGTGTGTGGCATCATTTTTGACTAAATATTGAACGCTCAATCGATTGGAATGAGTCTCCATGCTCCTATTCCAAGTAGTAACCAACCCTTGTGAATGAATTTGCAGCGTTTTGATCTAGACTCCTTAAAACGTAAACGGTCAAATTTTTGGTCGAATCGGAGACCCGATTTTCCTGACCTCTTGCAGTGAAACATAGTATTCCTTGAATAATCAACCAAAACGCTGTTAATTCTTCCATAACGGTGTCTTATTCCTAAGAGCAAGAGTATGGTAATACAGTGAGTGTCATGGCCTCACTCCTCGTGGTGGCCAATAAATTGATTCAGCAACTATCCCTCAAATTCTCTCGACACTTGAAATTCATTCCTACTTACTCTTCAAATCTTGTTTCTACGTAAAACGTGGAAAATAGTTGTCCAAAGTCCAACCGGCCTTTCATGAGAATTAGTTGTTCCAACGTTACCAGTGGTTCCAAAATAATGACTATAGTCATGCAATAGGCCAAACCAGAGACGTTCTTTGGTTGAGAGACAATGCGCCTCTCTCTCCTAAACAAATACTTCCATCAGTCTGGATTGATTATACCCAACATTATGATAATCATTCGAAGAATGATTCGCGAAGAATGTTACTGTCGTTAGAATGGTTAATTGGCGTCACCATGTTCTTCAACCTATGCTAAATAGGGCGTGGATTGCAACAAAAACGTCTTTCTGTGGTTATGTCTAACCAATGATTACTTTATTCTTTTTTGCCTAATAGCTGACTGCTCTATACCTATTGAGGTGTCGTTTACTACTGATCTTGGGTTGTATGTTTTTTATAATATAATCAGATGATTTGATACTCTTACTAACACATGTTCTATCTTAGAAGAACATTCTACAGAGAATTCATAGTTCTTATTTGATTTTACCTCAAATTTCTATTTGATTACAGACTTTCAAGCCACTGAAGATGATTTGACGAGTCATGTAAAACATTCGATGTATAAGACAGTTGCTCAACTTCTCACCAAAACTTGACAAAATGTTGTTTATTGTCAAAGACTAGGCCGGAGGGAGGAAATTACATTACAACTTTTGAAAGCACAAGTGGTTTCTCCGCTTCTGCCAAAGTTTATTGTTATGCGCCCTCAAGGGATCCAGTTTTGTTTCGAGAATTTCAAAAGGCAAGAATATTTATTGTCCTTTCGGCCCAATGTAGAATTGTGAGACTAACACAATTCGGCGCCTCTTTACCGAGTCGATTGTGTTGAAACTTGGCGTCCCTGTTGAGCTTTACTCGAGTTATGAATAGTAGAATAGGAATATGTTTCAATTTCACAATTATATGTAGAGATTGTTTCCAATTTTCTACATAAAGCAAGCCTAGAATTTCGATTGGAATGTTCTACTGAAAAAAAAGTGATACCACCACCGCCAAGTTCTGTTAATTGAATACGAATTATAGATAGTAATGCTAGAAGTAATGCTCATTCAGTTACGTCGTTGAATAACTGCGTTTTCTACATTTGAGATGCAGTAAGTTCGCTACAATCACTCTCATTCCGGCGTGGATCAATGCTATTGAGTGGCTTCAAAGGAAATTGAAGCTGTATCTTGATTTTTTGTGGGTTTCGGCCCATTGTGGTTTCTCTATCAATATAGTTTTTAATCTACCCCCTTGGGAGAGGCCAAACTAAAACAAAATTGGCTCTTACAGTGAGGACAAAGGGTGTGCTCCCGTCACGCAAAAGCCGCTCTTTTCCAAACGGATAGTTAATCCTCCACTTTGAAATATTATACACGTTAAGGGCGTCACGGGAGAGGGGTTCAACTGGAAGGTGATTAAACGGAAGAAGAGACCCTGAAGAGAGACAAATCGTTTCCACTAGGATAAAACTCGGACGATGTCGGGCTTCTCCCTTAATAATATGATTGCTCCGTTCAGATAGGCTCCTTTTGTTTTCTGATCCACCCCTGCTGCCAGATTGAGCTTTATACTCTTGATGTGCCTCTCTTTTTCGGGACATCGGGGAAGCGATTAATGACTAAGTATCGAGTATCGTCACATCACTCAGTCGTGGTCCAGATTTGATGGGTATTGATAATAAATCAAAAGCCCTGTCCTTCCTTTTTGTACATCGGAAAATGACCCACAATGGCGGCGAGCTGAGGGTAGCCACCAACCACAATTATAGATGTTTTTTAGGCCATTCTCAATGCTTAGATTTTGAAGCTGTATTCAGCCAAAAGATACTCGTGCGAACTCAAAGTAACTTAAAGGTTCATTCGCTAAATATAAGTGTGACATCACGGATCGTCTTGACCACCAGTCGCGTCCCCACAAAGTTTCACGACGTCATATTCACAGGACACACGCTCAATTAAACTCAAAAAATTCTCAGTTAACTTGTTTTTAACTAATTAATTTTTTTTTAAATTTTTAATGACGACAGTTGGTTGTCCTTTACAATATCCGGACTAAGAGGGGGGGGGGGAATACTAAACTATGTGATAACTGTTTCGATTGATTAACTAGCCTGTAAAATGTGGACTTTGGATTGAAAATTGGGGAATTAGATTAGAAAATGCTGTAAAAACTTGACATCTGAGCAGGTCCTGAGGGCCTTCAGATACAGTCGACATTGGAAGACGGAAGTTGGCCCTCTTATACTCATTTCTGTCTCAGTTCGTTAGAAGGGGCAACACTACGTTCTTTGAGGGACTGGATTACCTGGGTGGGGTAATTCAGCAAAAATAAAAAGGCAACGAGGGTGAGAGCGATGTTGATTAAGTAACACAATAAGGTTGTTAAACCCCTCCACCCCCTTCGACGTCGTATTGTTCGCTTCCCTGCAACCCCCTATTCAAATCCCTCTTTTCACTCACCTTTCTGTAATTAATTTATTAAGGTGTCAGGGAACGGTTGAGGGGTGTGGCGAACCTTTGATGTCGCGGACACGAATTAGGCTCACCGTTGCGAGTAGATTCACATTGAATTAAAGCTCGTTTGAAAGTCTCTTCGTGTTACTTGATTTGTTGCCCTTATTTAAATCCCGATGATTCAAAATATCGTCCACCGGTAACTGAGGAGCTTTCTTTCAAACCGGCTTATATCCACTTTTCACACTTTTAGTTTTTTTTACGGATTCTGAAATCTTTGGGATCAGGCCTATCACCTCATGAGTCGCTTTCCTTCCAAAACGGTTCCTATCCTCCTCTAAAAGCTTGATAAAAATCTGTTTTCCAACAAAATGGCTTATATCCACCCCGTTATATTCAATAAAGTCTTTTTTATCAAAGTGGCTCATATCCCTCCATTACTAGTATGTTAGTAGTTCCTTTCACATCAAAACGGCTTATATCCAAACTAATATTTTCCGCTTCGAATTTGAATGTGGTTTGCTCCCCAACTGTTAGAGGGAAACACTAGACATGACTCGAGAAAAATCAGAAATAAACGACTCTCACAACAGGTGGTGTTGCCATCACTCTTGGGCACTTCTGTTTAACACTGGGCGCGCTCAAAGCTTTTCCTGTGCGAATGGCAGTGTGGATTGTAAACAAACTACCGTCGATCATGCGTATTTTGAACTTTGATACTGTTTGGTTTCCATTCGTCGATTTCCGTGTTTTGATTTCATTTGTTGTGTCATTGTCATCGCATTCTAAGATTTGTCGTCTTATCGAACTTGATGGAGGAAGGCACTGTGAGTGACTTGAATCGGGGCTCAAGTAAGACAAGATCGACGCACGATGATCGCCGCCAACAAGAAAGGGACAAGCAATATCTGGACGTTGACCCGAATTACGTCATACACAAAAAGAAAGGTAGAAAACCGTTACTGGATCAAGAATCTGCTGAGATTGATGAGGCCAATGAATGTGACTGCCTTGACCTAGACTGCGACGAACTACTTATTTAAATACCCATTTTTTCTCGTTTAATATTTATACTAAATTTTAATATTTACTCAATTAAATGCCGATTAGAACTTCTCAAAAAATTGCTTATTGACTTGAACTTGAGCTTATTGAATTATATTTATATATCATATATGTATCCTTATATATGAATTATATTATATCATTTTCCACTGTTTTTTTACAAGTTTACATTGTATTAATATTACATAAAAAGAAATTGAAATGTGAGTTTTCTTTGAACAGCACAAATCCCTTTTTTTTTCAAAACGGCTTATATCCATCGTTTTTCATCAAACGGGCTTATATCCAAATTACAAATGGCCGTTCCTCCTCCAAAACAAGAGCCTGATTTTTGAAATTTTACGGTATAGTTGACGGTTCTTCATACAAACTATTTGGAAAATTTGGGAACTCTGGAAAATTTGCTTCGTCATGAAATCTGTTTTTCTCATTTCCCCACAAAAAGTTAAAAGTGGATATAAGCCGTTTTGAAAGAAAGCTCTTCAACTGTACTAAGGTCACAATGGCCATAAACACACATTTGCCGTATGTAAATTTCATCATCCGCTTCATATTTGGGCTCGTGAGGGTTTTGTAGAACGCTGAAGCTTCAAAATACATCTGCTCAAAATTGATTACTGAGGCTCCAAAAATGTATAAAATAAACAAACAAAAACCTTCAATTCTAATAGCAATGTTTTTATTCAATTTTTTCAATCGTACGTAGAGGGCAACTGTTTTTATTGTATAAGAGCAATTAACGATATATACCAATATTTGATCAACTCTCAATATTAAAGCACTTTCCTAATTCATATATAGAATTACTCAAGTGGTAATTGACCTTGTTGCTATCACAGATCTATTAAAACCCGTCCAAGATGGTGTTAACAGAAACTGTCAGTCTGCAAACAACACAACTAAGAAAGTAAGTACCTGTGTATGTTATACTTTTTTGCTGTGTTAGAAAAGCATGAGTACTTATTTCGTGTCCATCATCTGCAGTCGCCCTTCTTCAACAAATTAGATTACGATTAATTTGGTTGTTGCTGTTAATTTTGGTATTATCATATAATATGAATCACTAGTTAGTTCACTTACAAAGTGTGCATTACTAGGAAATGTTCGTTAGGTGGAGAAAGTCATTAATAAGTAACATTAGGTTTGCTCGGGGTTTGAGATATGGTGGGTTTGCCGAATGACAAGGTCCCACTTTTCAGAAAATTGCCGCATTGAAGGAGAAAACGCTGCAAATTCTTTCGTAGGGGTTGGTTATTCCAAGGACCAGAAGCATGGGAAAAATGGGGGAAAACAGCGTTTGTGGAATGTCCGGGAC
Source organism: Cyrtorhinus lividipennis (assembly GCA_019603395.1). Classification (NCBI taxonomy): domain Eukaryota; kingdom Metazoa; phylum Arthropoda; class Insecta; order Hemiptera; family Miridae; genus Cyrtorhinus; species Cyrtorhinus lividipennis. Next base: position 13,783,311 of record CM034007.1, on the reverse strand, counting down.
TCATTTCAATCGATTCAGCGTCCAACAATTAGTAAAAAATGATAACCAACACGCCCAGATTTCCAAAAATGGGTAGGTATGTACCCATTTTGACCTATACTAAACCCCAGTGGGCACCAATCGATCCAAAACCCATCTAAATGGAATTATCGTCCAAAATTTAGCCGAGAATAATACCCAAAGCCAGAAACGGGTCCCTGACCAAAATTTCAGATTTTTGGGAAAATTTGTCATAATGTGTATTTTGAAAATATTGGATTTTTGAGATTTTTGGCGAGTGGAGTATTGTTGTCCGCTAAATTTTGAACTCTGAATTTGGGGCGTTTTTTTCTAGACATCATGAAACGTCCAGAAAATAATCCTATGGGAGATGGTCGACCCCCCATGACCGTGGGCATGAAAACATGGGTTGATTATTTAAAGAATAACCAAGCAAGAACCTACTCCTCAGTGGACCTCATCCACTTAGGCTTAAAAAAACATTAATAGAGAAATTTCAAAATTTTTTTTCAAATTCTGAGAACTTTAAATAGGAACTTACACCGGAATGATCAAGATTATGTAAGAGCTGGTACTTATTACGTTCTGATTATCAGAGTATAATGATCGGTTAGTTCGCGTTCTCAGCATGGTTCTTGGGTGAGTCAGAATCAGTAAAATGGAGAATATTGGTTGTGTATGCGCACTAATTTGAAACCTGGCTTTTCCTTGGATTCAACAGAAGATGATGCCACATTTACAGCAAATTTGTGTGATTTAACTAATAGAATGAGCTGGGTGGTTTGAAACAGCCGGTATGCAACAGAAACCAATGCTACTAGTAAGGCGATGTTGTTTTTTGGCTTGTTCTACATGAGGGGAAATTTAGTATGTACTACTGGCACATGGGATGCGACTTGTAAGGAAACCAGCATGGGATTAATAGAAGAGATTGTTTCAAGTCAACACAAGAGATGCAACAAAGCCCAATGCCACCACAAGTGACGGGAGTTTGTTAGGAAGTTCCAACTTATAAGTTTCGTGAATTTTATAGGTGTTCACTCTGTGGGATGCAGCTAGTTAGGATGCCATCACTCAGTTAGCTCTCTTACAAGTTAGTTCAACTTGCGTTTGATGAGGAATGAAAGACAGTAGTTAAGGATAGCAGTAGGAGCTAGGAGAAAGGATGTTTGTCCCAAGCCGGCCTGTGGAGGCCTCTCAATAGCTCAGAGAGGGGTAAACTTTCACCCTCGTCACCCTTGGTAGAAGTGCTGCGTGACACCCCTCCAGGACTCCCCAGCTTGGTTCTCTGTCCCGTCTCTTTCCCATTTATTGCTTGCTTATTTTAATAATCGTCATGTTATGTTAGATGGCATAACATGTTGATATACCGGTATTTGTTTGAATAGAGCAATTCTATATGGATATAAAAATGATAACTTCTTTCTGTGTTATTGTTTAATGTTCATTTTATTTTGAGCGCAGGATGAAGATTTGCATACTATTGCTGTCAGCTGTGGCAGTGTGCCTCAGCGTCCCCACTGATTCCAATGACATCGAATGGAAGACATTTAAGGTTTGTTGCCAATCTAGTAAAATTCATAGGCGGTTGCATTCATGATCGTGTTGCTGACAACACGTCTTTATTTTCAAGGAGCAATACGGCAAACATTACGAAACTCCCGAAATTGAAAGTGAGCGCCGGAAGATATTTTTCGACAACAAAAGGAAGATCGACGAACATAACAAGCTGTACGAAGAAGGGAAACGATCTTATCAGATGGGAGTGAACAAATTCGCAGACAAGGTTACCACAACTTTCGATACCTCTGTCACATAGGACGTCTACTTTCGAGTATCAAACGTTGCCTTTTGATCTGTTGCAGACTCTCAACGAAATTCCTAAAGGTTTCCTCTACAATAGCGCTTCGTCGTTCATCGAGCCGCGATCCCTCAATGGGCCTATTCAGTTCGATGCTTCAGGTGTCAAACTTCCTGCACAAGTCGATTGGAGGGAAAAGAACGTTGTATCCAAAGTCAAAAACCAATACGTCAACGCATGCCTATCTTGCTATGCTTTTGCTGCGGTAAATGGACAGTTTTCTAAATTGAAAAATGACTTTGTCCAGATGGAGCGTAATAATATGTTAAACGAAAGTAATTTTCGTTGCAGACTGACGCCATTGAGAGTCAATACGCCATAAAATTAGGGAAACACCTTCTGCTCAGTCAACAACAAATCGTCGATTGTTCCCAAGATGAAGGAGATTTGGGTTGCGGAGGTGGCATGATTGATTGGGCTTATAAATATGTTATGAGAGTCGGAGGTTTGGAGGCGGATTCGGATTACAAATATGAGTATGCGGTACGTATTTTAATTTACAGTTGGATAGGTACATGATGTTGAGAGACACAAAGCCCAATAATAATGAAGAAAACTATTAGAAAGCAAAAAACGCTGCAAATTCTTTCGCAGGAGCATGCGAAAAATGGGGGGGGGGGGGAAACAGTGAGTGTGGAGTGTCCCAAACTCATTCCAATCGATTCAGCGTCCAAAATTTAGTGGAAAATGATACCCCACACGCTTAAGTATCAGAAATCTCGAAAACCCAACTTTGAAACAGGTAACATAGATACCCATTTTGAACCATAATCTCTTCCGATAGGCGCCGATCGTACAGGGCCCCATCTCATGGAATGTGATACTCCTCACGCCTAGATCACCAAAAATCTCAAATATCCATTTTTCAAAAAAAAACATTTTGAACTGTTGGCGCCCACTGGATGAGGTTATGTGTCAACCTAATCTACCTATTTCGAATGTATACATTTTCTTCATTTTCGGACCCTGAATCGATTGGAATGGACTTGGGACCCACCACACCCACGGTTTTTCCCCATTTTCTCCACTTTCCTGGTCCAAGAAATAGATTTTAATCATGTTTAGGGCGAATTTAATTGAAGGTATGACTATTATCGAATTACCAGCTGAATCAATCTTCAATCAGGACAAGTCCTTGGAAATTTTGAAACCGTGTACAGATTTCCCATTTTTATTGGTGCATTGTATCAATTTTTAAATTGGTTTTGTTGACAATGGCCATGCACTGACGACCTGAATTTTCTAATGTGTTATAGCAGTGGCGCCTATTTTCAACCAAATTTGGTTGGTAGCAAGTCTTTGTCAATCGATGCCATTACCAGTTCAAGTCCGGCATTTCTCTCCTCTCGAGTGTGCCCCTCAAATGTTTGAATATCCAGGGGGGTCATTTTGAACGTTTAATTACATTTACTATTCAAGCAGAAAGAGATTATTTCAGGAAAGCAAGAAGTGTGAGTGATAAGTTCACAATAAGTATGTGTGCAACGCGAATAGCGGCCTCAAATCATCACAAACTCCCTTGACAGTTTTGTTTTATTTTATTCTAATAAATTTGATATTTTTACGCTTTATTTACGTTAATTATAGGACAAGACGTGCCGATTTAATTCGACTAAAGTCGCTGCAACTATAACCAACTACGCTGAAATCAAAAATGGCAGTGAAATTGCCTTGCAAGAGGCTGTCGCATTCTACGGACCGGTTTCCGTTGCCATTGACTCAAACAGCTACGAATTCCAATATTACACAGAGGGTATGAAACATGCGATTAATTGAGATCGTTATCTGTTGGAAACAAATCACGGAATCGTTTTATTTGCGGCTAATTCACGCTCATATTACAGGAGTCTACGACAATCCTTACTGCACGACGGACGTCGATCACGCTGTGTTGGTCGTAGGATACGGAACTGAAGACGGCAAAGATTACTGGCTTGTGAAAAATTCCTACGGAGAAGAATTTGGTGCTAAAGGTTTCATCAAAATGGCCAGAAACAAGGGCAACCAGTGCGCTATTGCTAGTTACGCCAATTTCCCCATTGTGGGAGAATGGGAGCCAGTCACTGCTCAAAGTTAATTGTGAATAGACGAATGATGTGGGGAGTTTCATTTGGACAGGAATTAGTTGAATAAAATGTTTTAAAAAAGTGTACAGAACCATTAGTAGAGAATCAGAGAATATCATCTCTACCAACCAGTTTACCAGTTTTGAGTGGAGAATATTCGGTATTGCATTATTGTGTACAATTATTTCAACATAACACATTCAGCCTAATGAGAGTTTTTTGTGACCTTTCTAATTTGCAATAATGTATTTATTCAGTATTAGTTGTAAAGTACAGGCAAGACAAAAAATAAGGACAGTATTTTGTAAGTGAGAGTGATTAAGCCTGCGCTACCCCTGAACCTGCACCCCTGGAACCAACTGAGGTTCTTCATATTGCATCTTGCAAGAATCTCAAATATCATGTTTGTGCACCCTGTGCAACTGCGTGACTATGCGCAAGTTACACTAACTCTCTAATTTTAAATGGGAACCCCAATTTTTTATTGCAGAATTGGATTCTACCTAAAATTTTATGAAACTTTGCTCCCTCAACCTATTTTGAGGATCCAGATTATTTTAACTCAACATTAACAAATAATGTCGGTTATTATTTCAGAAAAATTGAGTTGAACTAAGTAACAGCTATCATCACGTGAATCAGAGCTAATAAACCATGAAATTCATGTGCCACACTTTGAACTCACTATCATCCACTTTTTAACAATTTTAGGGTTGCGCATCTTTGCGTGCGACGCGCCATTAAAAAAATCGTTGAGGAATCATATTTTTCTCAAAATTTGGGTAGAATCCGAATGTAAAATAAAAAATTGGGGTTCCCATTTGAAATAAGAATGTTAGTGTCACCTGTATTGTAGGTATTGTAGCGCATTAAGGCCTTTACATATGAATGAATTACCCATAACATAAATATAAAAAAAGTAAATAGCTAAGAATAATGGTCAGAGTGCACTTTTTGTTTCCAAGATGATGTGTTGTTCATTCATTTTTTTGTTATAGTCCTTTTATTTTTACAAATTGCCTATTAGTTTAGTAGAGAAAACCCCATCTATTTTGGGCAAATCCTTGCTTGTTTCAGCAGCCCCCCCCCCCCCTCTCAACAATCGTATTTTTCATTAGGAGGGAGAGGGGTTAGTCGCACTTTGAGCCAATAATGGGTACATTTCCAATGGTAATTTGTACAAGCCAATTCATAACTCGGTTTCACGACAAATCCATAACTGCCGGTTGTTGGCCGTAATGTCGGAGAACTACATTCATTTTACCGCTTTCCGCCATTGGGGCTGAAAAAAAAAAAAATGAAAATCCCTCTTTAAAATATCAAAAGAAGTAAACACCGCGGCTACGACCGTTTTGAAAACATAAACCGCCTCATTCGCTAGTTTCTAGCCTGTGAAGGGATGAGGGTGAAAATAAGAACGGTTTTTTCCCTCGCTGTGCACGAATTACTTTCGTGAATGTGCTCGAGTAAAAGGTAGGAATATAATTTTTTCTCCCTTACCCAAAATGAAAAAAAAAAGAGGAAACAACGCAATGATGGCCGGAGGAGAACCCCGCAGCTGAAAGTACCATAGGAGGCAGTGCGGAAAAAGCACATAAAAGCCCTACTAAGCGGCTGTTGGTTTTCTTTTAAGTAGTTAAACCTGCGCGCCTTCAAAAACTGTAAAGCTTGAGAGTGCCCTCCCCCTCCTTCCTCACATCCATCGATACCATTACTTTACCTCTTGGTACATCCTACCCCTTCAGTGCTGGAGCGAAACGAAGTAAAAAGCTATGTTTGCTTCTGTTTATTAACTCGGTAAAAAACAACATTGAGAGTTCCAGAAAGGGGAGTTTTCGAAGAGTGGAGGGAAAAAGGTTTGAAAAAAAAAAAAAAAAAAAAAAAAGTGTAGCTCGAGTTAAAAAGAAAAAAGATCCACACATTCATTTTTATTCCGGGAAGCGAAAGATGTGTATATTACCGATACTCGTATAGAAGTGGAGGAGGGGGGGTTAGGACAAATGGTGCTTTTTAAAAAACCGACTCGATGTTTCCCTGGGAAAACCCCATGCTCGTTTGAAACCCCTTTTGCGAAAAGGCCAGGGAGAGAGGGGAGGGGAGAATAGTCCTTATTGATGGACATAACGGATAGCCCCTGATCGTAGATTTATCACGAGTTTTTTTTTTTTTTTTTTTTTTTTTTTGGACCAACTCCGGCGAAAACCTTCAACCCCCTCCTTTTCTCCAGGGGTTGAGTTTTTAAAAAGCGAGAATCATACTGGGAAATCGGAAGGGTACGAATGGTTTTTTTCCCCCGAACGGGCGATGCGTCAATAAGAGCTTTGATCTATCCAATTGGCGATGATTTTTTTTTTCCCTCTTCCCTCTCGCTACTCAGCCAGATTTTTTTTCTTTTTTTTTCTCCCTGGTGGCATCCTATATCTTCGACGTCATTCGCCGATGGAGTTATTGTGTGGAACGAGGACCTAATCGACCGAATGGGTGACCATTTAAAAGAGTGGCGATGAATAACGGCAGAGACGTGTTACAGAAAGCAGAATCAAATGAAATGCAGCTACGCACCTAATTACTCGTACTTTATTACTTTTTTATTACTACATTAGTTAATTACATAGTTAACAGACGTCGAAGCAGAATTCACCAACTAATGATCCTCATAGAAGTCCAATCTCCTCTGCCACTTCACTCTGAACAGTAGTTGTTCTGCACATTGCAAATTCTTCCAATATGGCAGTATGCTTGCAGGATATAGTGTTCGGCAGCGAAACTCGTGTACAGAAATTGCAAGCAATAGAATATAGAGTACAGAAATAATGACCGGAGCTCCATGGTTAGTATAAAATCAGCATTGCACTCTGATATGGATATCACCATCGTTTCCGAGGTCATCAAAAAACCTGTAAACGTTTCAATAATTCCATGCTCAACCACCCAAATGCCTTGATTCACGAAATCGCTGAACGTCCGCCGACATAACCACCTGAAAGGAGGCTCAAGAAAAATATTTGTTCAATTTAGCTGCAAATTCTTACTCAGAGGCTGGTTACTCCTCGTACTAGGAGCATGGAGACTCATTCCAATCGATTCAGTGTCCACAATTTGGTGGAAAATGATACCCCAAACGCCTTGGTACCAGAAATCTCGAAAACGCTCATTCAAAATGGGTAGGTTGATACCCATTTTGACCCATAACCTCTTTGGTTGGGCACCAATCGTTCCGGGACCCGTCTCATTGGATTCCGCGTCTATAATTTAGTCGAAAATGATACCCTACATCCCTAGTCGCCAAAACTTTCAAAAATCCATTTTTCAAAATACACATTTTGACCCCTAAACTCCCCAAATTTGTTCCAATCGGGCTGAATAGTCCGTCGTCCACGCCGTTTTTAATAGAAAGGAAATTTCTAGTAATTTGAATTGATTCGTCAGGGACCCGTTTTAAAGTTTCCGGGGCTCTAGTTGGTTCTACAAACCCTTCCCAGCCCGAACGGACCAAATTTGTGGCGGTTGGGGTCAAAATTGGTATCTATCTACCTATTTCAAAAGAGATATCTGGTACCTGGGCGTGTGGATTATCATTTTCCACTAAATTTTGGACGCTGAATCAATTGGAATGAGTCCGGGACACATTCCCCATGTTTCCCCCATTCTGTCCATGCTCCTTGTCCAAGGAGTTCCTAACCCCTGTGAGGGGTCCCAGTACCATTCCAATCGATTCAGGATCCAAAATTTAGTGGAAAATGATACCCCACACGCCCAGGTAGCGGAAATCTCGAAGACACATATTCAAGATGGGCAATTGATACCCATTTTCACCCATAACCTCTTCCAGTGGGTGCCAATCGTTCTGCGACCCACTTCATTGGATTCAGCGTCCAAGATTTAGTGGAAAAAGATACCCCACACGCCTAGGTACCAGAAATCTCGAAAACGCATATTCAAAATGGGTAGTATATACCCAATTTGACCCATGACTTCTTCCAGTGGGTGCTGATCGTTCTGGGACCCATTTCATTGGATTCAGCGTCCAAAATTTAGTGGAAAATGATACCCCACTCGCCAAGATCGCCCAAAATCTCGAAAATCCATTTTTCAAAAAACACATTTTGACCCCTACCCCGCCCAAATTTGGTCCGATCGGGCTGAAAAGCTTGGAGGACCGTCCTAGACCGGGAACAGACCCCTGACCCAAATTTCAGATTTTTAGAAAATTTTCTACTACCAAAAACGGTGTGGACGGCGGACGGCGTACGGCGGACGGACATTGACCTTTTTTGATCAGGACATCATGAAACGTCCAGAAAAAAATTTTGAGCCGAATCGGAGAGGTTGACCATTTGCATGAAAACATAGGTTGATTATTCAAGGAATAACCAACCAAAATTTGATGCGTTTTTTGTTGATTATTCTGTTCTAGATGTCATGAAACGTCCTAAAGAAAGTTTTGGGGCCGATCGGAATTGATCGACCTCCGTGACATTGAGCATGAAAATGAACTTCCTTTTCTTCCCATTTCTACAATTCGTCAATGGTGGTGCCCTGAATTATAAATCTATGGGTATTTACAGTTGCTGCAATGTTTGAAAAATGTATTATAAAATACGAGCACTCTGCGTAATTCCCTTAAATTCGGTGGGTCGTAGAGTTTGGCGCAGAACTGATGTTATTCCCTTCAATAAACGTCCACTGGCTTGGAGATACGCGTCGACGAAAATCGGATTTCCTCTCCCCTTATAGCGAGTAAAGTCGGGTTTCTTATTTATCGCGGACATTACTCGGGCTCCGATAACCTCGGGATAAGGCATTACGTGTTACTATCGCGCGGGTATCGTTGATTCCGGAGACAACCGGTGGAAAGGAGTCAATAAGAAAGTGAGGGGAAAAAGGGGGCAAAACGTGGCATCCCTCCGAGGCGAGTAAACGAGTTTTCTCGGGCCATGTAGTATTGCCCGTAAGCTCTAAAATAACCGTCTAACTGCCGCAGAGGCTTGACAAGTTCCGTGATACTGGGAAGGTGGATAACGTTGCGGAGAAGAGAAACTGTAAATTGTGGGGTTATCCCGCGGACGGTCCTCTACCCGGGGTATTACCTCTCAGGGGGGGCACTGCCCCCTTGGGGGTCCTTGCAGAGGAGGCCCAACCGCAGGCGATCTGTTACCCGGGTGAATTTACAACCCCTCCGTTTATGGGCCGCCCTCGTATTGGCTCGATTTCCGCGACACATCCGTTGAGCCACATCCCCTTTCTTCGCTTTCTCTATCTTTTTCCCTTCCTTCTTCTTCTTTCTCGCTTTTCGCGTCCCTTTCCACCCTCATATCGGATGAGCACCATTTTATAACCAGCTTTGACAACTCATACGGATCTGACGCCTCCGAGATTCGCTCCCAACCTTATTTCCTTCGTGAGATGAACTAGAATCCAATAACTCGGGATTTACTTTCCCACCGAACCGAGGTGGTGGATTTTTGTCATCCCTCGAGCACCTTTCTGTCCTTGTTCCATTCACATCACTCAATTTGATCCAACCTTTTTGCTCGACAAAAACTTCGATTCCTTGCACGTCTAACCACGAGTTTGGGGAAAATGTTCCATTTCGAGTTAAATCATCTCGATTGGTGGCACACGGAATACACCCCCTCCAGTGCAGAAATATGATAAAGTCAGTTCAATGACGACAACCAGATTTTAGACACCCAACTAAATAAAACCACAAAGGCCACCACAATAAAATCCACTAAAGATAAATCCCAAGAGTTCCTATATTCCATACTATGATGCATCCATACATTTATTGAACTCAGTTTTCTCGGAGTGAAGAAAGGTCTTGTACCACCCCCACCCCCTCGTCATAAGAACTAACAAATTCCGCTCGCATGGGAAAGCGTATCCTGCAGGAAATAATTACACAAAATAAGGACATTACAGTTACACAAAACAACTTCGGTTCATGTAATTACTGATTTTGAAATTCCCTTCTTTACCTATATTGTGCGTCTAAGTCAGTCATCTCAATCGATTTAGCGTCTGAAATGTCGTAGAAAATGATTTTTAACACGCCTGGGTAGTCGAAAATCCTAAAACACCCATTTTACCCATGGAGTACCTACTACCCGGCCTGAAAACAAATTTGGATCAACAGAAGCAGTCTATGGGTCTAATTAAAAAGTTTCTCAGCATTAAAGCTAATTTTGGATCGGACTTAATTCGGAGTTTGAATCAACGTGCAATTTGAAACGTAAAGAACGCAGCTAATTCCTTCACAGGGGTTGGTTATTCCACGGACCAGGAGCACGGAGACTCATTCGAATCGATTCTGCGTCCAAAATCCACTAAAAAATGATACCCTACACGCCTAGATCGCCGAAAATTGCAATCCTGTTATTCTAAAGAAAATCAAAATGAACAAAATATCATCAACTGGCGTAGTTCAAATGAGCGCAAGTCCAAATACAATTTTGGGGTCAAGGAAAACTTATGGTCACCAGTTTTTTATGGTTTTCACTTGATTTGTAGTAATTAACATTTTCAAGATAAATTATTTATCTGTAGATTTAGTTGAGGAAGACACTTCACCTTAATTGTCAAAATCGGAATTTATTGTCAAGTGGCTTTTTTAAAATGAGGTAAACTGCTCCTCAATTGTGCTTAAAGTTTCAATAACAATGCTTTTAAAAAGAATTATTTATATAATTTTTCTATTTGTTTAGCATTTTAGACAAACCTTAGTTCCTTCTCTATGGCACTCAAATATAGAAAACAAGAAAAAAATATTCTTTGGGATTGAGCACATCAGGCTTGAAAACAACAATTCTATCAGTGAATTTAAATAGACAACGATTTTTCGTTTTAGCAAAGTTTGATAATTTTCAACGATTCTCACACTTATACCTGTGATTGTGTGAAGACCTTCTGCAACTAATTGATTTTGAGTGCTACTCAAATAAATGTGTGTGAAGTATGAGAAAGAAATGAAAAGATACGAATGTTTATCTTGGAGTGCGTGCCAAATTCATATTATCAACAGATTTAGCACGAGAGGTTGCTCTCATAGAATGTTAGACCAAATTTTAATTGTCGCAGGTAGACGGGTTTTTTATAGAGCCGGGATCTGGAGATTAAAACACATCAACCCATTTGATTTCTCGGTCAATATGTACAAAATTGTTGTTGTTTTCCCTTCAATAAAGTTAATGTTAGCCGTCTTGTTCCAAATAGCGGTAAACATCGTGTAGATTTGAAGGTTATGTGTACACACAAGATCCCATAATCAATATCATTTTCGTTAAATATTTTAACTTGAATTAAGAAAATAATGAGAAATTGAAGAGCTTAATTCCTAAAGGTTCTAACCACCATGTTTGTCGAAACGCGAGTTGTATCCAAAATGAAGCCAAATCCGGGAAAAACCACTCTATGACCGTCAAAAAGGACAGTGAATTCTCGTTTTTATTTCAAAAAGTACTATATCCAGACCTTGAGAAGCTACTGTATCTGTTTCAATTCAAAAGTAATGTCGATGTGCTGTTGCTGGGGGACAAATGGGACACCCTAAAACTGAAACAATAGACTTCGAACTGGAAAAAGGTATTAATCGGCAAAATTGGAAAACTAAACATGCAAAATTGCATACAATAACTCAAAATGAACCAATCGAGCCATGTGAACATCTCGAATCTGCAAACAGCTGTAAAGCTCCTATGTTTCATCAAACATAAACTGAGTCAATGTCATATATTATTACAAAATAATGTGTTATTCTTAATAAAACATATTTTTGATAACTGCATAATGGAGTAGCAATTATTTATTTATCTATCTCCAGCCATTATTTTTGTCAATCGATTGAAAAATTACTACACTCAAGAATAACTGCAAAGAGCAACAGTTTCATTCCAAAAAGTACTATAAACCAGTTTCCATTTCAGAGGGTACTATGGTATTAGATTATTCATTACTCATTACATTATTCATTATTCATTACTTAATTCACTCTCAGAATAAATTATTCCAATCCCTCATACCCAAATTCGCTTCGAAAACTCAAATTTTATTCTTCTTGAATTTAGCAAAAAAATCTGGGGTCGGTGATAGTTTTTTTTGTTGTTGAAGGTTGTTGTTTTTCTCAATTTCCCAGAGTTCCTCAAAATGGGTATAGTACTTATTGGAATCAAACTCCTCAATAATTGCACTAGGTGGATTCCACTGCAATAGGTGGAAACATCTTAATTGCTCACAGCTCTCCGCCAAGGATTAATGTCAGTACTGTGAGTCATTCTTCAAATAATTTGGATCACAGCCCTTCGAGAATGGAGTCCCACAGAAATGCAACTTCCAACAGCTTGTCAACTGTTGCTTGTTCGGCCATGAAATCCCCGTGATTCGTGACACGCAGGAACTCAGGTTGACAGAATTGGCGCCAATGAACGGGAGATCCTTCGGGGGTTGGGTTGCTGTATTTTGAAGATAAATCATCATTCAGCAAGCATTCAGCAAGAGTAGAGCATTTCACTCGTAAAATTGAAGGAAGAAAATTTGGGGAAAGCGAATAACCACGCAGTGCTCCATGAATACCTTCTCCGTGCTACATGAAGAAGACATTCTATTTTAGGTTCAGTGTGTTACAACTGCCATACATCTGAAGATGAATCCATTTTAGAAGGCACCTTTAGAAGAGTGACAGTAGGAAGACATTGAATAAGAAACGGAACGTCTTCTCAATGTCGCATGGAGTATGCGTTTTCAGACGGCTTTTTCATGTTCTTCATTGCTGTGATGTATGAAACCTTCCATTTGAATTGAAAGGGCAATGTTCACCATAACTTCAAATCATCATTCAGCAAGCATTCAGCAAGAGTAGAGTGTTTCACTCGTATAATTGTAAGAAGAAAATTGGGGAAAGCGAATAACCACGCAGTGCTTCATGAATACCTTCTCCGTGCTACATGAAGAAGACATTCTATTTTAGGTTCAGTGTTACAACTGCAATTCTTCTGAAGATGAATGCATTTTAGAAGGCACCTTTAAAAGAGTGACAGTAGGAAGACATTGAATAAGAAACAGAACGCCTTCTCAATGTCGCATGGAGTATGCGTCTTCATTGCTGTGATGTATGAAACCTTCCATTTGAATTGAAAAGGCAATGTTCACCATAACTTCAAATCATCAACGCCTTCAAATATAGCAAGATTGTCACGACTTACTCATAGTTGGCAAAGTTCACCAGTCTCTTGATCAGCGATTTTGACTCCTTATAACCAGCGGCGTCAAGAGCATCAGTCTTGAAATAGAAAACCGTCTCTGAGGCGTGCGGAGCCACTGGAATGACAAAAATGTTATCAAATTTGTGGCTCTGAGCTCGGACTTTGTACGGTTTCTCCTAACACATGCAAACCTTTTTGCCCTCTGGATGGATATTCGAAGAAGTAAAACCACTTAGGACCTTGATGAAAAAACATATTCATGACGGCCGGAAAATATATTTGTAAGTCACCGTTCATCTGAAAACAATCCAAATTAATCTTGGTTCATCAATCAACAACTGCATAGTAAGCCGTATTTACCTTGGCCAACTCCATTTTCAGGTCCTCCGGTGCCTTTGATGGAAAATAAGCAGATTCTATGGCCTGAACACTCGCTGGAATCTTCGAAGGATCAACGTACGGGGAGAGCATATTCCCCAAGTATTCCGTGATATTGTTCGTCAACTTAGCGAATCGATCCGCTGGCATGGAATCGTACACTAGCAAAGAACAGAAATTAGTTGAAATTCACCATAAACGGTGTTCATAACAGTGTCCAGACAGGCACATGATCTCCAGGAAGTCGTCTTGCTTACTGCCTAAGAAAAGCAAGTATTCCCCATTTGCAACACTAGCAATCCACGGCTTGGTTGATGGACGAAGGGCCAAATTCTCGGTGGCAAACGCCTGTTCAGAGCCTTCAGCCTCAATTACCGGACCGAATGTCACATCATCTGGAGAGTTTTGCTTGAACAGAAATAAACAATGATGTAAGAAAGAATATAACAATCCGCTCTCCTGATTCACAGGCTGATCACAACTATATTAGGTACAAGAGGAAAGTGGTCACTACTGGCAGCAGGCTCTTCAGGGTTGCGAGTTGTATAGTATCTTTAATTGGCTGTCAGGGTCGCTAAGGTGTTGTGAAGAAAACAAAAAAAGGTGTATGGTGGCAACACTGCCACCTGCCATCTCCCCAGCCGGCCATTGCATGTTTGAGCAGGCAACAGCTTACAAGTCTCCACAAGAGGGGAGTTTGGGGAAATCATCCCAAAAGACAGGCATCCCAATATAAAATAAAAAAACAGAAACCTGAGTGAAAACACCTTAATTGCGAGAAAAACATTAGCCATTAGTGAATGACATAATTCACTCAACAAAGAACATGGCAACGTGCGCATGAGTTGAAAATCACACCACAAGCTAATATAAAAACAGCAAGGGATAATTGCTTCAGCAACTACCGCCAATTGTGGTGTGTACAAAACAAATTTGCTGGTGAACAACGGCAACAAACACTGCAAAAGTTGGCAAAAGAAAAAAAAAGCATGAAGAACAGAGAATCAAAAACGTTTTTGAGAGAAGACAGTAGCAATCAAAAAGGAACAATGGCAGACCAGGGGTCCAGGCTGGAGAGATGGCAGGTGGTGGTGTGGTCACCATACACTTTTTGATTTTCTCTCCAACAGCTTAGCAAACGTCAAAGTTGATAAGTCACATTGTACTCACGACCCTAAAGAGCCTGCTGCCAATAGTCACTACTTGCCGACTATAATCATCAACAAAAGATAACAAAATTTGTAGAATTACGCTTGATCTGAAGACTTCCATCAATTTGGCTACGTCCAGTTTTTGGAGGCAGCCAAGAATTTCGTCACTGACGGTTGAAGTGCAGTTTAGAGCAGCAGCCACGCCAACAGTATTTTCTCGAATGCCTTCTGCCTCCTTCAGCGACCATAGTTTATTGATTGACCCAGAGTCTGACACAGCTCGAGATACGAGTCCTGCAGCAACATTGCGGTATTACAGATTCTTATAGGTGTTTTCCAAATAGTGTAGCAAATAGAATGAACATGGTTTCCTGTAGTGGGCCAATTTGATGATTGGGTCAAAAATCAATTCTAACCAACAACAATCCCTTGGAATATGTTCGGGGATTTTTTTTTTTCAACAAACCTTCAGTAGTTGGTGATTTTAATAAAAGGTGGGTGCTGGCTCCACCAGCAGACTCCCCAAACACGGTGATGCTGTCTGGATTGCCTCCAAACGCTGCTACATTCTCTTTCACCCACCGCAAGGCCATCACTTGGTCCTTCAGGCCAAAATTTCCCGGCAGTACCGTATCGCCCAACGTCATGAAACCTGAGGGAGAAATATTGCACATTGCTCGAAGGCGATAAGAGGAAATAGTACAATATGGACGATTTCTGTCATTTCTAGTGGGTTTACCCACCGAACAAGTTCAGCCTGTAGTGGATGGCGACCAAAATTACGTCCTCGTCCATGATGTAATCAGCATATTCAATTCCTGGAGCTGAACCTAACTGGAAAGCTCCTCCGTGCACATACACTAGCACCGGTAGGTTGCTCGTGTTGGTCTTTAAATGAATAAAAAGCGTGAGAAGACGGAAATCATTTTCTTTGCCAGGGAATTTAATTTTAGTGGGTAATATTTTTCAAATAGATAGTCACCTTTGGACGAAAGACGTTCAGGTGTAGGCAATCTTCCTGACCAACGAATTTACTGCCATTCGAGGAAACCTGAACGCAAGGCGTCATTGGTTCTGTAGCGTTCAAAATACCTTTCCACGTTTTGACTGGCTGAGGAGCCTGGCAACCCAAGATCGAACATCAGGATGAAGCATTTTCTGTTTGAAATCATTTTTTTCCTGGAAAACGTGTAGTAGAATACTTGCCTTCAGTCTCAACTGGCCCACGGGTGGTTGGGCGTATGGGATGCTCATCCACGCCTGGAAAGTTCGTCCGTCCCTGGATGAGGCTTCAAAACCAAGTACTTTGCCCGATCGTGTATCAACGACGGGTCCCACTGCCATGGCAGAGTGAAAAACCGCCAATGCACCGAGTAACACCAACATTTTCGTACTGATTTTGTCCGATACTTGCTCACATCTATATTTATATTATTCGAATACTCGCCGTCTAACTAACCGCTTGAAATGCACTCAACTACCAGTGACGTGTCGATGTCCACTTGAACTGAGGAAATCTTCCGAGGAGAAGTGCCGAATTGTCTGACCATTTGTACACAGAGTAAGCGGCACTGTGTGATGACCTCTCATTGTATTAAACGACGATAGGAAATAAATTATTATCATGAGGAAACCACGATCGTACGGAAACGTCCACTCATTCCACTTTATTTTCAGGGTTTTTGTATCCTTGCACGAGATGACAGCCGTTTTTCAGCATCTATTTTTCAATATAGACTATGAGAGCTTTTATGTAACAATCTACCTAATTCGACAATCAACTCATTGTACCCTCGATCGTAACAATGTCAATTCTAATGGAATTGCCCTCCGTTTATGACCATTCTAAAATAGAAAGTTATTAATTTTTTTGAATGGAGTGTGATTGGAAAAACCGATTGATAAACTTATCGATGCCATATTTCTTTTGAAATGTATCTATTTTTGTGATAAAAGAGCAATTTCATTTGAAGTTTGCTTGCCTGGTGGGTGTGTGTGTGCAACTGTGTTTCTTTGCTATTTGTTGAACTCTGCAAATATCCACGGATAATAATTGATGATCTGAGGTACAAAAGGCATATTGAGTGTCTTGAGGCTGCGCAAATTGTTCTATGTGTTTAGTGAGGCACGCGGTTTTCTTTCCAAAAGCCAAATTAGGACTATATACTATGGGTTGCGTTTTGGGAGGCATTTTTCTTTTTTTTTTTTTTTTGGCGATTTAAGCGTGTGGGTTATCATTTTTTACTAAATTTAGGACGCTGAATCCAACGAGACGGGTCCCGGAAGGATTGGAGCCCACCGAAAGACGTTTTGGGTCAAAATTGGTATCTATATACCTATTTTGAATGTGGATTTTCGAGATTTCTGGTACCTAGGCGTGAGGGGTGTCGTTCAAGTAATAATAATAGTTCCCGCATTATCTTGCCAGATACAAAAACAGAATTTTATAAGAGAAATTCCGTATTATACAATAAATCCATCGTTATATACTATTGTAAAATTGATTACATTGGGCCGTTTGTAAGCAGATGATATTGTTCATATATCATCAATCATCATATATCATCATGATATTGTTGTTTATACATTATACAAATTAGAACTCCTCCAAGAAGCACAAAAGTTCTTTAGAACTTATTCCCCGGTGCGCAATCGTATCCATAGTATTTACTTTCCTATATGCGTCTTATAAGAGTTTTTGAATGTTATACTAACTGCTTCTGCTTTCATCTATATTGCCAATAAACGAATGCACCCTGAATGTAAAATGGAAGAAATAATAATCACGTCACTTTACAGCCAACCGAGAATGGAGACCCACAAGTTCGACGCTTTCAACAATTCGTCAACATTTTCCTGTTCGGCCATGAAATCCCCGTGATCCGTGACACGCAGGAACTCAGTTTGCCGGAACTGGTGCCATTGTAGGGATGATCCATTGGGAGTCGGGTCACTGTTTTTTAGAATACAAATATTAATCAACAATTCAATAACAAGAGGGTTCATAGATAGGGGATTATGAGGGATAAAAGATAAATCAACACGTACTCATACTTAGCAAAGTTGACCAGTCTTTTGATCATTGTCTTCGATACTGCATGACCGTCAGAGTCAAGAGGGTAAGCTCCCTTCATCTTGAAGTAAAAAAATACCTCAGAAGCATGTGGGGCCACTAAATGAATACACATGTATTTGAGACCCAGCTGTGCTCCTGATCATTACACAAATGTTAATTTCTAATCACTACATACCATCATGCCCCATGGAAGGGTATTCGAACATGTATAACCACTTGGGGCCTTGATGGAAGTTTAGATTCATGACAGGTGGGTAGTTCATTTGTAAGTCACCGTTCATCTGCAAACAATCCCAAGTTGTTTTGGTTTGCAAGAGCAATTACTTTTCCAGTTTCAATTTACTTTATAACCGAGAGTCTTCAACAGTGTTGCAAAGCGCTTGGCTTTAATGTGCCTCTTCTCCGCCAGGCAGCGACTCCTACGTACTCTTTTCATTACCGACAAGCTAAAGCTGGTACTATCTCGTAGCTAGACGCTAGTGTTGGATACTGTCATCAACCAATCTGCCTGGGAGTTGGCTGGCAGGGGAGTCCTTACCTTGGACAATTCCATTTTTAGGTCCTCTGGTGCCTTCGATGAGAAATAAGCCGTTTCTATGGCCTGTACACTCGCTGGAATCTTTGAAGGATCAACATATGGGGCGAGCATATTCTCCAAATATTCAGTGACGTTATACTTAATCTTGTCAAATTGTTCCGTTGGCATAAGGTCAAAAACTGTAAATGAAGAAAACGTAGTGGACAATCGATAGTTATGTTTCCCAATAAGATGGAAAACATGAGTCTTCAGCACTCACATGTAATAAAAAGCAAGTATTCCCCATTCGTTATGCTCGTAATCCACGGTTTGGTCGATGGACGAAGGGCCAAATTTTCTGTGACAAAAGCCTGTTCAGAGCCTTCAGCCTCAATTACCGGAGCGAACGGCACAAGTTGAAAATCCTTGGAGAATAGATGCAGGTAATATTTTCGGTAAATTATATGACTCCAATCCGGATGATAAGTTTTACCTAAGAACCGACGCACATGTTGAGATGTTATGATTACGTTGATACCATTTCAGAGATGGCGTGCTCCAGTATGGCAGCGTCCACTTTTTGTAGGCAGTCAAGGGTTTCCTCGCTGCTGGGAAGGGAGCATTTCACGGTTTCAGCAACGCTTAATGTGACGTTTCGGACGACTTCAGCTTTCTTCAACGACCATATCTCGGTGATGACTCCAGAACCTGACACGGCACGAGATACGAGGCCTGCCAGAAGGAAATTGAGACCAATGTACGGAGGCAATGGTATCAGATTGTACGAGGTGGGACCCAAAAATAACGAGAAGCTGTGGAAGTGGCCAAGGTGTGAACTAACGGAAATGGTTGGAGAAAGGTCGTAGGGGAACTCTACCCGTGTCAGCTTTTGAAGGTAGCCCGCTGTATGAGCACTGCTTCGACCAGATACAATCAGATACCCAAGCAGAATCAGATACCAGATAAACGAAACTGCTTGACGTAAAGGGAGCCATAAGTGCGTTGAAACCACAAGAACTAGTCCCCCCTCTTGGATTAACATTAGGTTGTAGTTTGGGCAGATTTCTCGCACCTTCAGAAGCGGGCGACTTCATTAAGAGTTGAGCGCTGGCTCCTCCAGCAGAATCTCCAAAGACTGTGATGCTGTTGGGATTGCCTCCGAACGCTGCTACGTTCTCTTTCACCCACCGCAACGCCATCACTTGGTCCTTCAAGCCGAAATTTCCCGGCAGTACCGTATCGCCCAAAGACATGAAACCTGAGGGAGAAATATTGCACAAGAGAAAATGGTACAGTATGGACGAGTCTGTCCTTTCTCATCCTGACGGAAAGTAGGTCTGCTCACCAAAGCAGTTCAGCCTGTAGTGGATGACGACCAAAATCACATCCTCATCCATAATATAATCAGCCATTTCAGTACCAGGAGCTGATCCAAATTGGAATGCAGACGCGTGCACATAAAACAGAACTGGTAATCCGTTTTTGGAGATCTACAAGGTAAAAATGGCAGTGTTGGGTGATGCAATTTTATGGAAAAGAAGTGTCAGGATGTTCTTGTTTGGTTTTTACCTTTGGACGAAAAACATTCAGGTGTAGGCAATCTTCCTGACCAAAGACTTTGCCGTCCACTGTCTTTTGAACGCATGGCTTCATTGGTTCTGTAGCGTTCAAAATACCTTTCCACGTTTTGACTGGCTGAGGAGCCTGGCAACCCAAGATCGAACATCAGGATGAAGCATATTCTGTTTGAAATAATTTTCTTCCTGGAACACGTGTAGTTAGATACTTGCCTTCAGTCTCAACTGGCCCACGGGTGGTTGGGCGTACGGGATGCTCATCCACGCCTGGTAAGTTCGCCCGTCCCTGGATGAGGCTTCAAAACCAAGTACTTTGCCCGATCGTGTATCAACGATGGGTCCTACTGCCAGGGAAGAGTAGAAAAGCGCCAACGCACCGAGTAATACCATGATTTTCGTACTGACTGCCTTTTTCACGCTCACATTAGTTATACATACTCGAATACTCATCTTCTATTTCACTCTAAAATATCAACTTTTGCTATGGGATCTAAAATTGTCTATTTCACTCTAAAATATCAACTTTCGCTATGGGATCTATTCCCGGCCCGTCCGTACCAAAAGCATCGACTCACATGACTACCCAGTTGAATGTATTCCAACGAACAGTATGTAAATGTTGCGGAAGCGATGATAGCTGCTATTCGTTGTGGTAAACAGTGATAGATATGCAATCTTCAGGCGTATAAATACGTGGCAGATTCCGCTGTTGATTGTGAATGGCATGTCATTTCCCTCAGAAACGAAGGTTTCCCCTTAAAGTGAGGAGTTGATATTCAGGAAGTAGAATATACGGACGGTACAGAGGAAATGCTTGTTTTTCAATATTGTATTAATGGGAAACAATGAGTACTGTCCCAGTAATTCAATATTGGAAAACAATATTTTCCTCTACACCACCCAATAGAACGGTTTTGTTTTCTTTTTTTTTTTTTTTATTAGAGAAATTTATACGAGCGCTAGAACCAATGCATTTCAATGTAGAAGAGAAACTCTTTTTTATGAATTGAAGATCGTTGTTGGGAGATGATTAAATCTCAACAAATAACGTCGCAATGTCAATCGATGCCTGCCTCGATATTTACTGTCGATTTAGCCTAAGATTGACCGTACAAAAACGTGCAAATTCTTGCATAATACCCTTTGAAGCAAGACTCAGTAAACAGTGAATGTTGAGTGTCCCGGACTCATTCCAGTCGATTCAGCGTCCAACATCAAGTGGAAAATGATACCAAACACACCTGCTATTCAAAAATCCCCTTTCGAAACAGGTAAGTAGGTACCCATTTTGACCCACATCCATCTCCAGTAGGCACCAATCGGTCAGGGGCCCATTGTAATCATTCTGCTATAAAAATTTGGTGAAAAATTACCCTCCACTCTTTTCAATAGGTTCTCGGATATTTCTAAAAAAACAGTATATTTTCAAAATACTATCTGTCACCAATGACCTGCCTCTGCTTGCGGCAAGAGGGGTGAAAATGAATTGAGAATGACTAAAAGCCACATTGAGAGAATGTGCAAACGTTTTTTCATAATTTCAGAGGCATATTTCGGACCTCAAGACTGTGGCAGTCAGGAATTTCAGATAGATTATTGTACTGCGCATCTCTTCTGGATACCATCTACAGTGTTTTCTCCCTCTAAAAATCCTGTAAAACAGCTACGTTACATCTTCCTTGCATTAATTGGAGGCGTGCTATCAAACGGGGAAAGCGTACCTTGGCACATGCATGCGGGTTCAGTCCAGCTTTTAATTTCAGCTACTACGTTTGTCTTGAAACGCCACATAATGGAGCCATAAAAGGAAAACGGTGACGTGTTGAAATGAAGATAGTGTTAACCGAGCGCTACTTAAGAGATTGGGGCCACGCCCAAGTTGTAATGGTTCGGCTATTACCACCAATCAAAAGCCAAAAGAAGAAAAATAGAGAACGAGAAAATCCCTAGGTGGCGTTCATTTTTTCCGTTTTAATCAAATAAAATGGAAGTGCCTTCTTCTCCCTCAAAACAGAAACTGAAAGGCTCTGCACGACCGAGTGAAATGAAGCAGGCACATTGGTGGATGCTCTGATGAATCTGGAACGTGCATTTCTCGCGTGACTCGAATAATTATTCGATGGTTTCATCCTGACAAGGCTCAGTAGAACTTATGGTTTTCTGAACGATCGAAACGTCACGAGCCAACCACACATTTGCGAGCCTAGTGATGAGATGGGCGCTCGCCGTCGGTCGTAGGACAAGAATGGTCAGCTTTAAAATGGGTGGGTTTTTCACGACTTTATGATTCTCTTGACGAAACTATCTGTGACTAAAACACCCATGTTCCCAAGTAAGTAGTTTCATAATTGGAAAAAAAAGTGGACGGTACAAACTTTTTTAGTGGAGTGCCCGATTTCAGAATACCTTGAGCAAAGTTTCATTTTTTAAAATAAAAATCTCTGTTGACAATAAGGCGGACCTTTCGATTATATGGAGACACAAAATGTAACTGTTTTGGGCCAATCAGAAAGGTTGGCCTCTATCATGATTGCCTAAGTTGATTATTCGAGGAATAATTAAATAAACACCCGAATATCCTAAAAACCCACCTTTGAAATAGGAACCAACGTAGGTGCCCATCTCAACTCTTTTCAACCCCCAATGGGCACCAATAGATCCGGGACCCCTCTTGATGGATTCACCGTCCAAAATTTAGTAGGAAATGATACCCCGCACGCCTAAAACGCCGAAAATCTCGAAAAACAATTGCTCAAAAAACGCATTTTGACTCCCTCTATGCCAATTTGACTCGATTGGGCTGAAATGTTTCGAGAAACTAGAGCCGGGAACCCTGACTCAAATTTCAGGTTTTTAGAAATGTTTCTACTGTCAAAATTGGCGTTATTATCATTACACAACCCCACAAAAAAAAAAAGTCAAAGTCCATGAAAGCGACCTGTGGGGTTTCATGTTTTTCGGGTCGCTGATTTCGAATCGATTGCCAGTTTTTTCAGATCAGATCGCTTTCAAGGTCATTTGAAGGTCAAATGTAGAAAATATCGCTTAAAAAATCTGAAAAAATTCAGGCATGATCGAACCAACCCTGGATTTGGATTCAGCGACCCTTGAAACACATACATAAATTTAGACAATTTTTTTTTAGGTTATTTTTTTGGGTTGACCTTCAAATGACCTTGACCTTGACCTCATGAAGGTCAACTGACACCGGATTTGGATTCAGAGTTTTAAAAAACCTATGTCTGAATTTTTTCAGATTTTTTAACCGATATTTTTTTTAGCTATATTTTCTCCATTTGACTGTCAAATGACCTTGAAAGCGATCTGATCTGAAAAACTGGCAAAACATTCAAAATCAGCGACCCAAAAAACATAAAACCCCACAGTTTGCTTTCATGGACTTTGACTTTTTTTTTTTTGGAGTTGTGTTATTATTCAATCATTTTACTGGTGCTTATATAACTTATTAGTATTAATCCCTAATTCATTGTACACAATCCTTATTTTCCCCCGAAGCGGCTAATCTCCAAGAGCCCTAAAAGAGTTTACAACTCAACATGACGTCACTGGTGTGGCACATTTCCCTTGCTCGGCTCTAATGGAGTGTCCTAACTTTTATTGCTAAATTATGAAACACCTCGTGCACATTCGTAGCACATAGCGTCGGAAAATGCATGACACACCGAGCAAACACCCCTGATGTGACGTGTATGCACATCCCTCGGCAATCCAGGTGATTTAAGGAAATCTACTGACAGTCAAGAAAAGGGGATAACGAGCCGGAATGAGGAATAGCTAGCAGTTGCAAGACAAAACTCCATGCGACTGGTAAATGGAGATTCGGCATACAAAGGTGCATGTCGCGCTCACATAGGTTTACCGCGTCGTCGCCCATTCGTTTCATGAGATGGTTTTCTACTTACCTACCCGAGAACGTGTTTTTTTTCTTTTGATACGAGATACACCCATAACACGAAGCCATAAATCCAGGCGCTAACGACTGTTCCTAATCGGGAATCCCACCCAGGGGAGGCGTACGTCTCAATATGTCTGATGAAAAAGAGAAAAGTTCGAAACCCGAAAACGAGTCGGTACGGGCTCGGGGGTCGTGTAAATTAATAATGTACCGCGCGAATAAAGAGTAAATATCAATTTCCCTCGTATGGGAACGACGGTAAATTCAGACAGATGGTCAGGTTGGTCGTGTGTCATTGTTACAAGTCTGGGGACGTTAGCCATGTTGTTTCCACCTGTGGAAGAGCTTTTCCTGCCTATCCATCGGATTTTTACTGGTAACTGAGGAAAATGAGAAAAAACAAGTTCACACAAACAATTTGAAAACCCACTTTCCTGACGATTATAATAAATTTACCTGCCAATGGGGTAAAACAGACGGAAACACGATATGTCTCAGTTAAGGGAGAGACGGGGCATAACGCGTCTGGGGGAACAACCGAAAGTTTTGGAACAGTTGAGGGTTGTAATTGAACACACTGAAATGAACCAGAATGAAAAGAGGGGAAAACAGTGAGTGTGGAGTGTCCAAACAATTTAGCGTCCAAAATGAAGCGGAAAATACGCTGGGTACAGTGACCGTTTTTTGTAGTGGCAAATTTTCAGAAAATCTAACATTTTGGGCAGAGACTCGTTATTTCAAATTGTTTTAGTCCAATCGAGCTCGAAATTCAAAATCTTTTTGGAAAAGCCCTGCCGTTAGCTACATTCCCGAATTGCACGAACGAATGAAGTCTTATTTGGAAAACTCCGGTTTTCGCCGGTTTCTGACTATATAGCTCTTCAGAGTTATTTGGGGCATTGTTTCAAAATCTTGAAAATCATTTATGGTGAAAGCTAACCTCAGAAATCCTTGAAGAAAAACCCTCTTCCTGGTTCGTACGAACGAAAAGACGAGAGTATCGCCAAGGATGCATTCCCAAATAACTCAACTTTCGGTTACCCATTCCCGATAAGAAACATGATATCAAAGCCAATTTCAAAGATAGATTATTGCAAAATGTGTATTTCGAAAAATGGATTTTCGATATTTTTGGCGACCTATGCGTGTGAGGTATCATTTTTGGACACTAAATCGGTTGGAATGCGCCAGGCCCCAGGATTAACCAACCCCTGTGAAAGATTTGCAGCGTTTTTCTTATTGTAAGCCTTTATAAGCGTCAATGAGGGGTTGTTTTTGACAATTAAGATCACTCGGGCCGAAAACGGGGTAGTAGGCTTGTTTATGTTCGCCCAAAAATCATGTCATTCAAACTGCGTCCACATTTTTCAACTCGGAAACATGTCTAGCTTACTTGTATGGTCACCTATCACTCAAAATTTTTATGTGTTCCTGGTAGAAGAAGTTTACATTAGAGTGTTAAGGCATACGGAATCAGACTACAACTTTTACAGTCATAAGGTAATATTGTATTTATTGATCAAATAGATTTATACACACGTATTGTCTACACACATTCACCCACAACAACAGCAAATCTAAAGACTAAAGCAGTACATAAAAATTCGGAGCATATCAATTAATCTAGAGTGGGTCGAGGACTTCGAATAATATTTTACCAGATGAAACTTGTTTAATATACACCAACATTAATAAAGGAGAGAACGTGATATGAATCCGTGGAGGATGGAATTACAGAAAATAGTCGAGCTCGTAGCGCAAATAGGTATTTTTTGGGTCGTTGTTTATCCGCGGGTAGCCGCCAACGAGTGAGTCTTGTCCACCGATGTAGAGGGAGTTGTAAATCTTCCAATATACGTCGCGCACTTTACGTGCCGGGTGGAACAAACCCTGGAAAATAAGCAGACAAATTGTAATTATTTTTGTGTTAAAATAGAGAGGGGTACAAATAATTGACCAACTTTCCCTTGAACTGTTTTCTCTATAAGCTGATGATGTTCAAGTTAGTCACAGATAATTTTTCAATAAGCTTTTGGGTTTGCCGAGCTCTGTGAGGGCGATTTTAGTGCATCAGCACACCCTTAGAATCCAAATGGGTCTCTTCCGTTTTATTGCCTACTTCAAACGTTGGAGGACATCACAGTACCTGGGGGCATTAATTGTTCAACTATGATCGAGGTAGTCAATTAGTAAAACTCCTTTCGAATCCCCCCCCAAAAAAAAAGTAGCCATGACATTCCCTGGGGAGAACGCAACTCTTTTTGGGGGGCTGGCTCGTCCTTCTTTTTCTCTTTCCCCTCCAGATTTTGCCCTGGTTTTTTGTTTAGGGATTGGCAAAAGGATCCCAGTTTAAGGGATATCTAGGGGAATGGAATGCACTTCAGGAGCGACAAGCAGCTCAAGACGACTCAGCAATTACCTCAGGGATCTGGGCACGCCGAACTACGAAGAGGGGATCCAAAAACTTGATTTGATTGAAAAATGTCCACCATGTTTTTATAGCCCTGCGCGCCTTACTTTTGGCACAGCCCTCGTATTTTCCGGCTTCAGCGAAGTCAATTTTTGAGAGACTCTGTAGCAATCGCGATGACTAGAAAGAATCGGCCCACTTTTTTGAGCTGCCGTCAAGGTTATCAGAGTCGACTAATGTCAAACATTCACGGACTTACACCGTGTAAGTGACAACTATTAATATCATTTCTACACTCCATCTTGCTATAGTAGGGCAGAAGTATGGGCGGACAATCTGAATGTCAATTGTCACCAAAAACGGATGCTCATAATGCAAAGATTTGGAGAGCGCTTTGGACTGTGAGCGCCTGTAAGAAAGTATCAGAACCAGACGTGCTCCTGGCAGGAGTGATACCAAAACATCTGTTTTTCTAGGGAAAGGAAAAGGATCTGCGGTGTCGGGGGGAGGAGCCTTAGTTAGCCAAACTTGAGCGTTAACACACACTCAATTCTTGGTAGGAAATTCGGGAACATAGAGACGAGAGGATGATGATCGGCTCGACTGGTGCCTAATGTTCGTCTCTGGCTAGAGAGGAAACACGGTGAAGTAAATCATAATATAACGCGATCCCTCTGGGTCACTGGCTTTTCTATCAATACCTTCGTAGGATGTGTATTATGGAATCTCCAGTCTTCACTGTGCCAACGAAGAGGACAGCGCTCAACACACATTTTTCAAATGCGAAAGGTGGGAGAGAGAGCGTCAGCAGATTGAAAGCGAGCTTGAGAACAAGTCAAAGTAGAATGCCGTGGCAGGGTACGTACAAATTATCAAGGAAGGCAAGCTCGTCGAGGAAAGGGCCCAGCAACAGGAACTGCAGGCAAAGAGGACCGGCTAGCAGGCAGAAATCCGAACCCAGCCTGAAGTACCTTATATGTATGCCAAACAGTTCCGGGCTGAGCCCCAACCTGGGAAAAAGAGTGTAAAAATCTCCAAACGCCCAGGTATTGCCCCCCCCTACCACGAAGTTTTAAGACAATTTTCTAATTGATTTGGATAACGAGGAGGATCAACATCTTCAAAAAGATAGGTGAATCAGATGGATTCTAAGTTGCTACTCTGGGAATGACTGGAATACATCAATATTGTTAGACCTACCTGGAGAGCATACTGGAGGATCTTAATGGGGCCCAAGGCAACTCGCAGACCTTCGACCGCGTCCATGAAGGCCTGAACAAGGTGAGGGGACGTTTCGAAAATATTGGGCCAAACGTGGTTGAGCAGATGTACCAGGGCGTCTTCGCAACCAAAACCGTACACACCGAGCGCCATATGTTTGATGGCAGCGCAGGCAGTTTGCCGGTGAACCAAGTCTCTGCAACAAATAAAATGAAGATGAAAATAAATTAAAGGAATAACCAACCAAAATGGAAATCGTAGTCAAACTCACGAATACTGGACTAACACGGTAGGGGCCACAGGCTGAGGACTTGAGGAAAATACTGCAGGGCAATCGGAAGATGACGTCGTACTAACCTAACTCCATTTAGTTGCTGCTGAGGAATTTTCACTAATTGACCAAGATTGGGATCAACATACAAATTCGAATCCTAATGCACCTCAAGGTATAAAAGCTGTCACTGGTCGGAAGAGCCATCCGCAGCAGTGATTTTTCTAACAGCAGAAAATATCAAACCAAAGTAAAAAATTTAATCTTAAAACAAGAGCTAGAATTTGCTAAACATGAAATCTCTCGTCTCAAAAATGTTTCCAGTATTTTCGACAAAAAGTTTTTTGTGTCAGCAGCAGAAATTAGTCAAAGGAGTGAAGGTCCAGTGGCGATGTAGCTATGGCTGTAACCCTGAGATGCATTTCATTCAAAGCTCTTCTCTAGCTAGTTGGTCAGGAATGTAATGGAAATTCCTCTTCCACTAAACGACATACACACCAAATTAAAATCCAGCCCGGATTTCTCAATGAGTTTCCGACTATTCACCGCTCAATTGTCCATGGTCTCTGATTTTGAGTTTTGACGAAACGAAGGTCGCGATGAAGGATGAGAACTCATCAAAGGCAATTACAACAATTCAAGTTCAGGCAACTTCGACCATAACATCTTCCGGTGGGTGCCAATCGTTCTGGTACTAATTTCATTGGATTCAGCGTCCAAAATTTAGTGGAAAATGACACCCATTGCATGCATGCCGGCACTACAATGCGCTACAAATCCAACTAAATCGATCTAAATGAGGGGTTGTCAACTGCGAGCATTCAGGTTCAATTCAACAGCTCAAGCAATGATAGTAAGTAGGCAAGTGGATACAACCGAGATTCTTCGGTTTAGACACCCCAGTTATCAAGGAACTTTTGTTCAGAGAAATTGAACTGATCGAAAATACTGGCTTTCAAATAATACGAATAGTAAGAGTGACTGGGGTCTCCTTCAAACAGAAAGCTTTTACGAGAACAGGGCATAAGATAGCATCACCGTTCATAGGGAATCCCAACAGTAACAGCCGAAAAATTTAGGTTTTTTTGTGACTTGCCACATGTATTGAGGTTATTTCTTGGTTGAAGCCGATGATATGAACGGAATGGTTGAAACCGAATTAAAAATGCTCGAGAGTAAATGAGAAGAACGAAGGGCCGCTGGGGCGGACAAAGCGAGGGTCTGTGTAACGTCACATCTCATGATCCCTACCGTGTTAGTCTG
Organism: Cyrtorhinus lividipennis; assembly: GCA_019603395.1. Taxonomy (NCBI): domain Eukaryota; kingdom Metazoa; phylum Arthropoda; class Insecta; order Hemiptera; family Miridae; genus Cyrtorhinus; species Cyrtorhinus lividipennis. The sequence goes on along the minus strand of CM034007.1, from coordinate 13,754,404 downwards.
ATATCCGTGTGGTCAAACTGATAAACCCATACTCGATTCCATTTCTTTCGGGGAATGCCTTGGAAAACAGCAATTTGAGGTATGGTTATCGCCCTAATAAAGTCCAACTAAACGAAAAGATTGAATTTCACCCTTAAACATCAACACCGACTGACCTGTCCATCAGTGCATCTTCAAGGAGGGGCGTTACAGCGTAGATGTAGTCCTTCCCCATTTCACCGATGTACTCGAACAGGAACGACAAGGATTTGAGGACGCCGTTTTGAACGTTCAATTCCGGAACGCGATATTCGTTCATGAGAGCTGGAAGGACCGTGAAAGGCGAGCAGGTTTCAGCGACGATGGCGATGGCGACGGTAGTACACACACGGTTCTGTCGCTCTTGAACTTTCAAGTTGTTGAGGAGAGTGGCCAATACGTCGTGTGGGCTGAAAAGTAGAGACAATTCCATATAACACTTAGGTGGCGGAGAGGAAGTGAAATTTGAGCAACTTATTTCTTAAGCCTACAGTTCCCAAATCGGACCCAGCAATGGAATTCAAATGGTTCCTGCATTTGGTATCGTATATCAGAAAAAACATTTTTTTTTCTTTTTATTGAATCGCCTTTGGGCTGAGTTACAGGACCGGTAGAAGCAAACATTACATTTTTATGAAACAACTGATGTTGTCTCACTGCAGTACCATTTAAATGCCGTTAAGGTGCAGGGAAGTCGCCAAAAGAGCCTTTGTGATTTTTCCAGCGCATTGGTAACTAGCGGGTTAGGATCTCATCAATTTTCACGAAAATGATTTGAGTGATTCTGATGAAATCAAATCAAGCTGTAGTTAGTTTGCTTGTATTCATTGGGGCAGCCGACATGGTCTCGTCGATTAAGTACTCCCTAATTAAGCATAAAATATAGCCTCATTCAATTAAAACCTAAACTCACCCGATAGCTTTCGCAATGTAACCAAACGTGTTGACGGTCGCTCTTCTGATAGCTTTTTTGTGGGCTTTGAGAAGTTCTAGAAGTTCGAAACAAATTCTCATCCATTCCCTAGCAGAAACGTACTCGGGACCTCGATCTGCTATACGACCAACCAAATCGATGCAGTTTTCTTGTACCTGAGAACAACCGCAGAGAAAAATTGGTTAGATTTTGGAAAAAATGTTGAAACAGACTGAGTCACTTAGAAAGAGCTTTTACCTTCTCGTGTCGATTTTTGAGGATGGGCGTCAGTCTGGGGAGAAGATCTTTTATAGGTGGAGTCATTTTCGTCATACCAATGACGTTGACGATCGCTTTCAATGCTCCGAGAATACTGCCGAGGACTTCTGGGTATTCTTCTCCGAGGTATTCGTAGAGGACGACGCCAAGATGGCCCATGAGTTTTTCCTAAAATTTGAAACATTTACAGGTTTTTGGTGAAATTCACAAAACTCTTCGGCACCTGGCCTAGCTTATCATTCCCACCATTCTGTTGAGTCATCAAGAGCGTCCACAACCAACTTGACATGGGACTATAAGCTTATATTGTGTAAATGGAGATCTCATGCTTTTTATTGATGAATGAGATGGGCAGGTCAAAGAAAAGTCCATTTCCATATTCAAAATATTGAAGCGTGAAATTAATAAATGGATCTAATTTCGTTCATATGAGGGCCTACCATTTACCCTCCCTCCCACCACTCATTTTTGTCTCTTTGATGTACCACTCGATCCATCGTTTCTTTCGAATCTCAGCTGTGGGCTGATGGACTCCCCCTAGACTTGAATTGAGGTCAAAATTTTGAGGGAAAAACTGTAACGTTTGGGTGAGGGAAATTGAAATCCCTGTTAAAATGAACATGGAGAGCTTCACGCACATTGGTAGTGCGGGTCATGTCGCTACTTTTGCTCACCCAAATTCCAGGAGGGAATTAAGCTAATCTCATATGTACGTGCTATGCATGTATTCTCCAAATGCTCAACCAGGAAATTCGGTGTCGGGCTTCAAAAATATCCAGTCACAAAAAAACGACACCCACAAAATGGGTTAGGTCACAAAATGGCAGGTCAAACGCCCAATGAAGCCACTTTCCTTCTGGTTTACACTGGATATGACGTAACAAACGATACCCACACCCAATTTTGACGCGGAGTTAACGATAGCAGCCATGTTTTCATCCAGCTCTTCTGGCATCAAGACGGGCATTACCGTTTACTACCTCGCATTTGAGCCTGTGAGGGTGAAGGCTAATAACTCAAGACACAGGTTTATGTTCTAAATCCTCGGACCTTGGACGATTTAAAAGATTCTGTCAGAATGGAATTGGCATCCATGGAGGAAGCCCTACAGGAGAGCGTTCACCAAAACTTCTTGAGTTGACAACATGGACAACATTTGACGTTTTCAAGACACGAAATTGCATGTATTTCCCTACAGAAAATGTAGATACAATGGTTGTACGACTGAAACTTTCATTTCTATGACTATTTGATTCTGAGGACGTTCCCGATAACGACCCTATATAGTGGTGGTTTACGCTTTTACACGCCATGCTCCACTTTTTAGCCAGATACGCATTGAGATTTAGGGTGAAGGAGGATCAGCCCACCCGGTAAAACATACCTCTTGACACATCTTCATGACAACGGCAATTCTCGATATCAAATCAGCCGCTTGCTGCCTAACTTTGGCCGACTTATTGTTCAACCGCCAAAGAATAGTACCGCAAATCTGTGGCAGGTAGGGCTTCACTCGCTTGCCGAGTTGATTGACGATGGTTCCGAAGCCATTGAGCATAACAACGTCCTGAGGAGGTCAAAAAAGAACTACGTTAAAACTACGACATTGCAGAAGTTGTTGGTAAGATAAGACGTAAGGAACGACAGGTTAACTGGTTTGAAGCGTTGATAAGACTCACTTCTGTCGTCTGCTCTTGGAAGGCATACAAAATACCGTCGATAAGCTGCTCTTCAAGTCGGCTGTCGATATCAGCGGCGCCCAAATTGCCCATCGTCTTTTCTATACTTTCCATCACCATCTTTCTGTACTGCTCGTTTTCGTCTTTCAAATCGTCGACGACTCTGTTGATAATTTCGCTGGCGCCAACTTTGTTGGCAATTTCGACCGTGGTGTCAACGAGTTGGCGATAATTACGACGATCCAACGCCATTCGATGGTTCCAAAAGTGTTTGAAGAAATGCGGGAGGATTTCGTCTTTAATGTATTGTGATTCCACACCGTCTGTACCGCAACATTGTTTTACTACCTGCAATCAAGAACAAAAGATGCATTTAAAAAAAGGGCAGAAAAAATGTTCATAATACCATTCCCTTAGCGAGCACACTTCTTTACGCCTCTGACGTCAATACTCACTTTCAACACAATTTTCTTCATTTCTTCATCAGGCGACTGGAACTCTCGAATCAAGATCAACATCACTTCCTTGGTGTAGTAGTTGGCGTATTCAGCGTCCATAAGTGGGATCAAGTAACCGATAGCTTTGAGGAAGGCAGCCAATCCCTGAAATAACACGATATAGTAATAAGTTTCCTTTTTCTCGTTTAACGCCGTTTTAGACCAATATAGCGGGAATAATTATTTTCCGGTTAATAAAGGTCTCCGAGAGGAGTTTCTTGAGCAGATTGGAAGCGACAAGGAAGTTGGTGTGGCCCACAAAACGATCCAAACATTGGAGGAACCCATTAGTAGTGAGGTCCGTCACAATTTCCAAGTGTAAAACACATATATGGCAAGGTAGACTTCAACAGCACGAGCACCACGAAGCCAAGCATCAGAAACGGTCCACTAGAGTCAACTCCTTATTGTTCAAAAGCAAATGTGCGGTTAACTCTTTCTTCTGGGAGCTGCCCCATTGGCGGCTGGAATGGACTGGGCCCAATGGATAAACAATGTGTGCAACCAGCGAAAATTATATTAACGGCATGACCCAGTAACTGGTGAGCAAATGCGCCAATGTGGCACTATGTCCAGCAAGCAGGCATGAGACGTGAGGATGACGCTTCGGAAGCGAGATAGTAAATCGGATGGAGATCAATATTGGGTGACATATCTCACGTTGTCCAGGCGGCCACCGATGCCATAACCTCATTAGCATACTAGAAAATCGCCAACTGCTTCATAAGTTTTGTAAGTGGGGTGTTGAAAATCTGAGACTATTATCCTGAGAGCGGCGAACGAGTAAGAGATCGGCCTTCAATTCGCAGGTGGTCAATGAAGATCTGATTGAGCCAGAAAGCCAGGTCCTCTGATTTTACAGTTGTCAACGAAACGGATCATCCAAGCAGTGCTCCTGAGCAGGAGGGAGTACGAACTATAACGGGCTTCCCAGTGAATTTTGATAACAACTGTAGCAGGGATTATAGAATTTCTTCTGAAACAGGTGCAAGCTTCAAATCTAGACGAATTCGCTTCATTGGCCACATCCACCTTTCAGATTTCAACTAGACTGGACCGTCCAAGCAGAAGAAACAATCAACCAATAGATCGGGTCGAGCACCACGAGAGGCTAGATCAGCAGGGTTATCTGCAGAGCAGCCATTGAACCAGTGGTCTTTTGGAAGATAGAACGAAGTCCTGTCTGCGATTGCCAAAAAGTAACTTCCATGTGGGTTCGGTAGAGAGCCAAGACAGAGCAATCGTACTAACGGAATAGACCACAACTGAAGAAGCAGGAATGAGCGGGTACTCATCTCGTACCTTAGACAAATAACTCACCAGATAACCGTTCCAGATTGATTCAGGTTTCATCTGAGCAATTTCGGCACGAGCTAAGACTAACCGACTGGCTTGTATGTGTTTATAAGGGAATAGAAAGAGATGATCAATCAGTATCAGTTACCTTTCCTCTATGAGTCCTGATACCCTTCCACAGGGGTTTGAGCACGGAGTCGAAACTTTCAATACCGTACGGAGTGGCAGCCTCAGCGAGAGCAGCCATGGCCAAAGCAGTGATGGTGCGAACTTTCTGCTGCTCGTCAACGAGACCGTGTTCAATGATTTCGACGAGAGACTTCAAGTGAGGCAAAATGGCGCAGCCCATCAAAATTGCGATTTGCTGAACGATTTTTATACCTGCACATAGCGAACGGGTTAATTTATAGCATGTTCAGCGAGAAAAAGAACATAAACAAGATATGAAAAAAACTTACCCGTATGCCTCGCCTGCCATGACTTCTTGCTCCTACAAACGGCTTTCAAAAAGGGTAGCAGCGAAGGGATACCTAAAGCCGACGCGACGACGGCAAAAGCTCTGGCCGTCGTATTACGGACGTATTCGTCGATGTTGTCAATATCGGGTCTCATCGTGGAAATCATAGTGGCGAGACCGGCAGCTTTAGCCAAATTTGAGATGATCTCACGACCCTCAACACGGGCGTAGTAATCCTCGTCGATCAACAGGGGTTCAATCACGACGAGAATCTGAAACGGAACAGGAGTAATGTGTCATTTAGGGCAAAAAGCTGGACATTTCCTATAACCAGGCCAAATGCCTTAAATCATCGAGTGAACATTCAGCTTACAGGGGAAAAAACAGGTCTTCCGAGCGCTGCCAGGGAAGAACCAGGTAATGTTCTCTCCTCGCTTCTCCTACCACTCATTTTTTCAACAGGTACTCTGAACTACGTACTTCACTTACTGTTAACTTGTAGTTTATTGATAATAGGGCATTCGTATCTCAAATGCGATAAGGATATGGGTTTGATGAACCAAAAAGCATAATAGGAAGTCCCTGCCGAATGGTTGAATGTTCTCAAATCAGCAATATGCGAACCATGTCCCTTCAACGTAGAAGAAGAGTACATGGTGAGAGAATGGACCTCAATTTTGAATCATTGCTACCCGCTGAAAGCTCCAATAAAGAAAAACTCCATCGTGGGATTAAAAATAGATGTTTCTCACCCAAGGGTGAGACCGAGATACCCCAAATCTGGTCTGGCTGAGACGTTTGAGGACCAACAAAAGCCAAAAACAGGCCCCTGACCAAAATTTCGGATCTTTAGACAAATTTATATTACTAAAAACGGCGTGGACGGCGGAATGATACTTTTTGCTCATTTTGATCTGCTCCTCTGGCTTACGTAGCTAAGCTTTCGATTTCTAAAGAAGAATACGTAGACCTGAATCATCTGAAGAATTTTCGTGGGCGACAAGCGCTGAATCATTGAAAAACTCTCCCAGAAAAAATAAAAGTGACAAGTGTCCCTGCAGTACCAAAGTAGATCGTGAACTTGTCTGGTTTTCCCCCCGTTTTCAGGAGTTTGATCATTTGCTTTTAAAAAAATCAATGAAACTTTCTATTTTTCGGTGTTCGATTACTGGATTTTATTTGCCTTTACTCCAAATTGAATTAGATAAGATTATTTTTTTTTTTTTTTTTTTTTTACCCCGAAATGTGAGAAATTGGAATTACTTGGTTATTCCCCTGGGATCTTGAAATATAAAAGCGATGTCGGATTGTTTAGGTGAAAACATAGATTTGACCGGTCCAAGTGTGTATGCCTCTCACCTTGTGAACGTAGGGGCGAACCAAATCGTCCAATTTGTACAAAATACGGTCAATAACTTTGACGAGAAGATGCCGCTCTTGGTCCTCCAACGTGGGGCTCATGAGAAGTGGAAGGATCTGATTGAAAAGCGGTCCAGCTCCGAATTCACGGGCTTTGTCCGTAATTTGCCGAAGAGCCGCTTTCCTCATAGGTGGCGTACCGTTTTTGATTTTCAGAAGAAGGCGCATAATCTTCCTCTCCTTCTGCTCTTCAGGCGACAGCGACTCCTCATCGACGTCGACCTGCGAAGAAAATAGACAACAAATTAACAAAAATATGAAAGGAGCAGTCGTATTGTAGAAAACGGGCGTAATAAATGAAACTGACGAGGAGTTTGTCGAAATACTGAGCGTCCTCTGGTTTGAGAAATGGCAAATTGCCCTTTGGTTGGTTGTCAACATATTTGGCGGATTTGTCTTCCGTTTGCATGAAGAATCCAGTAGGAGTGCCAGCAACAGGAGTTGGAGTGGCCGTAAGCCGTCTAGCTGGAGTCCTGATAGGAATGTAGCCTGAAAACAGTACATCAGCATCAGATCACACGTTATTTAAAAAAAGGCTGTAAATTTTTACACAGGGGTTGGTTATTCCTCGGACTAAGCGCTTGGTGACTCATTCCAATCAATTTAGCGACCAGTTTAGTGGAAAATGATACCCCACACGCTTAAGTGCCAGAAATCTTGAAAACCCATATTCAAAATAGGTAGATAGATACCCATTATAGGCATTTGGATTCAGCGTCCTAAATTTAGTCGAAAATGATACCCCACAGGCCTAAATCACCAAAAATCATAAAAATTCTTAAAAGGTATTATTCCCAGTTATTTTGTTGACACTCAATCCATTGAGACGGGTCCCGTACCCATTGGGACCCAATGGGGATGGGTATGTGTTAAAATTTACTAATAATGGGGTCTTATAATCGATTCTTTTCAAAACTAGGCGTGTGGGGTATCGTTTTCCACTTGATCTTGGACGCTGACTCCTTTGGATTGAGTCCAGGCACTCCACATTCACCCTTTTCCCCATAATCTTGCTAAGAATAATCAATTTGAAGCGTTTTCGATAAGGAAATGTCCAGAAACAAAATTCGGGGCGCATTCCGAGTCGGAATTTCCGACCCCCTATGACATTGAGCATGAAGACATAGGTCATTTTTTCAAGGAGTGATCAACCAATAAACATTATATCAGAACTTGATCACGACGTGTGTGTCTGACTTGAAGAAATGAGACAGATGTAGAATCTTCTAGACTCACCAGCAGGCGGCGGTAGGACCTTGTAACCCGGCGGAAACATCGCTTCGAGCTCGTCGTCGGTCAGAGGCCTATTCCGTTCATCGATCTCCCTCTCCCATCTGTACGCTTGCAACTGCTCGGGCGTCATCGTCATCAGATGGCCAGGAGTCGGTGTGGCCATCGCCATGGCTTTCTGCCCAGTCGGTGTCACGGAAGGCATCAGCGGCGTCGCAACGGCAGCAGGAGTTGAAGGAGTCATCGCTCCAGCTGGCGTTGCTGACGGCGTTTCGTCCCATCTGGAACGCCTCTTGCTGGCTGACGGCGTTGGAGTGTCCTGGATGAGGTCAGGTCCACCGGTGCGGTCCGTGCGCGGAGTTTCGGCCCATCCGCTGTGACCAGGAGTTTCTGAAAAATGACGCGGCTATCATTTTTGAGGGTCAGCACAACCATGATTTGGTCAATTCCATAAACTCAAACTTATTCTGGATCAAGTTTCGGTTTGATATTAACATGTGATGCCTAAACGTTGACAAGACAGCGGTACATCATTTTCTGTGGGTGATAGACGCTTCCTTGAGCGCTTTAGATGACTTCCAGGAGACTTGGAACTTTCAAAACGGGTTTTCTCAAAAACTACCTCAAACGAATTCCTGGTCCGTGGTTTTTCCTCTGTAGGTACCCCTAAAATAGTCCAAAGCACGTACCACGCTCTGTTTTGGGCGTTTCATCCCATCTGTTCCTCCTCGAAGTGCCCTGAGCAGGAGTTTCCCTTCCTGGAGTCGCATGTCCAGGAGTCGCGTGGCCAGGAGTCGCGTCCCACATCCTCGCGCTGGGCGTTGCACCTGGCGTCTCACTCCCTTTGGCGTGCCCTGGAGTTTCATCCCAGCGAAGAGCAGCCGCTGGCGTTGCTTGCTAAACACAAAACAAACCAAACCAGCTACAACTTGTCACAACAGATAAAATTCGTCAATTTGCAAGAAGAAAACAATTCTCACTTCATCTTTCTCCCAGGTAGTAGGAGTCGTCGCTTCGGCCTTCTTCTTTGCAGCGACTTCGTTGTCCACAGTTTGATCCCAACGTCCTCTCTTCTTGGCCGTCTTGGTCGAGTCGCCGTTACTCTGTTGAACGACTTTGAGAGTTCCGTCTTTGGCCTTTTCCACCATCTTTTTCCGGATCTAAAAACAAACGCAACTGACTTGTCACAGAGGTTCGAACGCCTTTCAACGCCAACCTTGTGCTCGACGAGTTATGATCAACAATTGCCTAAATTCACGAAACTCGGAATCAATAAAAATTCCTTTATGAATCGAGTCAGCAAGAGATCCAACAAGGCAACGAACTCGATCCCAGAAAGCCAAATTGAAAGCTCTGGGAGCCTCATTGAGGAGACGGTAATGTCATCTCAAAAGCGTGGGTGAAAATGTGTTTTCTTAAGTGGAAATTTTTTAGGTTTAAGGCGTACGGGTCAGATCGGCCCCAAAATGTTTTTCTGGACGTTTCATGATGTCTAAATAAAAACTTCGGACCAGGAGCATGGAAAAATGGGGAAAACCAGTGAGTGCGGAGGGTCCCGGACTTATTCAAATCGCATCAGCATCCAAAATTTAGCGGAAAATGATATCCAACAAGCTTATATAACCGATAATCTCGAAAACCCACATTCAAAATAAGTAGGCAAATTGCCATTATGACCAAAACCCACCTCCAGTTGGCAGCGATCGTTATGGGACCCATCTTAATAGATTCAGCGTCCAAAATTAACAGGAAAATAATACCCCACACGCCTAGATCGCCAAAAAAAAACTCGGAAAATCCATTTTTCGAAAGACACATTTTGACCCCACTCCCCTCAAATTTGGTCCGATCGGGCCAAACGAATAACTAACCGAAAAGGTACCATGTAAATCCGCGGCCCACGCCGTTTTGGGTAGTAGAATATTTTCTATAAATCTGAAATTCTGGTCAACGACTCGTTTCTGGCTTTAATCGGTCCTCAAAACATTTAGAGCCCGATCGGACCAAAAGGGGGGGGGGGGGCTTAATGTTTTTCTTTTTAAACAAAAAACAATGTATTTTTGAGATGTTTGACGATCTAGGCGTGTGGGGTATCATTTTCCACCACATTTTGGACTCTGAATCCATTGAGATAGGCCCGAGCCACTCCACACTGACTATGCCAATCAATGTGTCCAGTCAATTTGGGCCTCCAATTCTTGTTATCCTTCATCTACTTTTTCATTCATTTGAATTAGTTCTTTCTCTTCATTATTAAAGGAACGTAAATGGATATCATTTGGGAATAAATATGCATACCCTCAATCAACTAATGTCGAACTAATGCCGGTTCTCCACGTTGCCTCTATAAATAAATAATTACCTCAGATTCTTCTCCACGAAGTAACTGCTCCTTCATAATTTCCGTGTAAGTTCTCGAGCCCACATCCGGAGTTTTCCCACCTAAAATGTCCAAAGCAAAGACAAATCCACCATCAATCGGAGGAACGTAATGTATTTTGCGCGATTCAAGCCGCGTCAGCCTAATAAAATATACAGAAGGAAAGTCCTCAACAAAGTGGTTTTGAATAGAGGATGAACCAAAAAAATTAAAACGTGAATGGAAGAAGAGGAACAATCTAGAAGAGGACTTTGAAAATAAAATCAACTAAAATATGGAGCGTCCAATGGCCCTGAACATTACTGTTTTCTGTATTGAGGACTTTTTGTTAATCAATGCATTGAGTTTATCATCAATATAATTATTGTTCCATCGATTCGGGGAAGCTCGTTTGACCTGCCCAAATTACTCTCGAAGAACAACGCAGTCATCCGTTTCAGACCTGTCAATTGACTATAAACAAATCTTATCTGGACACAAAAACGGAGACCACCCATCTTGCCCTGACAATCCGAATTAGAGATGCTTGGATCATTTATTGGAGATGACTAAATTTTTACTGTAATTATTACTGCCCATGCATTAATGAAAATGTTTTTTATAGTTATGCTATTTATAAGTAGGGGATTCGGAAACTTCAATTCCATCAGAAAAAGGCTGTAAAAATGGCCCAAATTTTAAGGATATTTTCAAAGCTAAACAAAACCTAAGACTGCCACTAAAGCAAAAACCAATGAGACAAATAAATTGATCAAAAGCATGACTACATTTTGTTACTTCATTATAGCGAAAAAGTCTTAGGTTAAGTTCAGCTTCAAAAAATGTCCTAACAAAGTGGGTCATATAGGATTTTTACAGCTTTTTCCCGTTGGAATTCAAATTTATTTTAAAAGGGCAATAATATTTTTTTAAATAAGTCCAAGTATTTGATTAGTATTTTAACCCCGATTTTCGTAGTTTTTCTTAATTCTTTTTTCTCTTATTATAAATGTCCATATTTATAACTTGTGAGTATGGCCTATATTTTTAATACTTTTTTATTAAATGTATTGTGGAGGTATAAGGGGCTATACTAAAGTCTGCATAACTGTTAAGGCCTAGCTTTAAAAAAAAATTCAAGCCCAAATTAGAATAAATACGTTTGCGTCAAGAAGACGAATTCAGTTTGATGTGCCTTCCAGATTCCCATGTGACAGCTATAATTTATTGTTGTTTTGATAAGATTCAGCTTAAACATTTGGAAATGATGCGGGGAAGGTAGTGCAAAATCCCGACGAACGTCATAATAATTGAACTAACGGAATAATGTTGATTCCTGATTTGAAGCTTTGGATAGCATGAGAAGCCTAGAACCCAAATCAGCGAACATCAGTTAGTAACCACGTGATGGATGCGATGATGTTATCTCGCTACAATTATCAAATTTACATCAAATTAGCGAGCCTGAACAAGAATTTACGTGTTTTGGAGACACGGTTACTACACTGTCATCTCCCCCTCATCAACCCCTATGAACCCGATAAACTCAATGCATTGAGCCAAACTTATATACATACGTACGTAGTTCTTCTGCTCAGCTCCATTTCTTCTTCCAAAATCTCACCAAGAGCAACCTGGAAATAGCTTGGGGCGATTAATACGTACGTGTCTACCCTTCGCATTCACACTCATTCGCTCGCAATACTCATTAAAAAAGAAAAAAAAAACAACTCGGGAGGTTCGTTATGTTTTTGCTCTTTTTTTTTTTTTTTACCGTGAAGGCATCACAAAAACTCCACACTGGCCAACTGTGAAGAACTGAAATGCGACAGAAACCCATTAGAAGTCGAAGATAATTTGGTGAGTCACTTAACCTAGTGTTGAATTTTGAACGGCATTTGTTCTTTTTTACTAGGAAGGGGTAGAATAACCGGATTTGGACTTAAATTGACTCTTAAATTGAAAAGAGTATGCAGGAGGAAAATGGAGGTTTTAACCGCCTCATCGACCAGATTACGACTTACGACGCGAAGCCAGTAGTGAATAATAGTACCCATACTTGAAACGGTTACTCACTGCAAGAATAGGCTTATAAACATTATCATACGTTACATTTTTACAGAAATAATGCTTTTTTCTGAAAGAAACAAGCAACCCAAACCTAAAACAAGGCAGGCGAAAAAGCCTTTTATTGATTAAAATTATCATTTTTTGGGTAAAAGTTCAATCCAATCCAATGTTGTAGGGGTAGAAACATGAAAAATTAGAAGTGGCTTCATTTCCCAGAATGTATATAGTCAAGCCAGTAGTTCTTCCAGAATATAATTCTTCTGTTCTTCAGAATTGTTCTGTTCTTCAGGGTGTTCAACATGCTTCTTGGCTAGTGTACTAACCCTTGCTCACATTGATTATGGTTACGCAGAAACTTCTCCAAGGTTGTCTGTATTGATTCTGCATATCAGAGATAGGCGTTAATCGATTAACGAATACATTGGCAAATACAATCACGAATCGGACCGTTCGCGGGGGTCGTGGTTGAGGCATACCCTAGGCGGAGGGCTTCACCCAGTGATGGTGCCAATAAAGGGGAGGCCTGTGCTGCATACATCCGTGCAGGATGTACCAATACAAACCGGTTCTGGGAGTTGAGATGCAACACTCGGGAACCACTCTGCTTAAGTGGTAGTCCAAGCTAGAATGCACAAATTACCACTATTCGGTACTTAAAGGGAGCAGTTTACTACTCCCTATCTAAGCCCTGCTGAAGGGACAATCATTCCAGCCATTTAAGGCTGTGTCCTTAAGCATAATCCGTGGGGTGAGCTCACTTTATAATTGTGGCTCATTTCCTTTCATTGGGGTGTGAAACACATTGGACACTGTATTCGAATGCACCTACCCTGTAGGGACCGCATACTGCGGCGAGCCATCCCCTGGGCAGGACAGGAGATTACTGGTCACGAGGGAGGGGGGTAACCTCTGGAGCGCCACAAAACGGTAGCTACAGGTACAAAGCCTCTGTCACAGGGCTACTAGCCAGTTTGCCCTATGAGGAAGCATGGACGACAGTAAAATGACCATTCCTGTATCCTTCCAAACTGGTACTGCGGGTGGGGGGGAGGGAGCCCCTGGCCACTGAAGCACGAACACTTTTGTAATTGTTAATCGTTCAACCCCATGAATAACAATTACTTCAAAAGTAAACGTGATTGACGATTACTTGTGGCGATTACGTTAGAATTCGCACAAGTATTCGTTAATCGATTACCTTCCATCTCTACTGCATATACACATAACAACAATGGGATGTCAAAGTTAGTGGAGGTACTGAGGTCAAGAAACGAAGCACGATTTGAAATGAGCTGCTGAGCGTGAGACAAGTCGTATGACGTCACAGAGGAAGGTCTGAATAGGGTCGCTGCTTTGAAACCAATGAGAATCATTCTACACCCAGCAGCAAGGGTACAAAAGAAGCGACAGTGGAATCTGAGCGCCCCTTAACCCCCATCTGCAGTGTCAAGCCTCTGAGGTAGAGACAAGAGAGTTAAAATGACCTTCATAGTGATGGAACTGCATTGTTCATCGAATGAGAGTGGAATCCACTTATTCTCGGTGTATCAAGTGATGTTGATCTATCTCCTTCCCATTCTATTTTCTCCACTTGGCTCACACAAATTCAATTTCTGATTTTAGACAATCTTGAACGTATACATTCGGAATGCAAAATCTGTGCAAATCCACTCATTTGGTGGTGGTCCGACGTTTAGATGATATCTGCTCTCAAGCATTATTGAACCTGTCTGCACTATTAGTAGCGATTGGATATGATAAGTACGGCTTTCTACCCCTTCCATAGACACACTTTTGTCTTTAACTACTCCCTCTAGTAGAAAACAAACTAGTCGAGTAATCACAATGCACTCCTTCAAGTGCATTAATGCAATGACGAATTTCCACGCTGGTGTCGGGAGATCCATCGGGCATCCAGGAGAGAATGGACCTCTCAAAGAAAGAAACCCTCTATTAGTAAGTGATAGGTACAAGTAATTCCGACGTGTTCAAATCTTAACTAGAAGTGCAGCAAAAAACTTTCCAATTGATTTGAGATTGAAAGATTTGAATAAAAATTTCAAGTATAAGACTGTAATTATTGGAGAGAGTGGATTTAGTTAAAAAATTGAGGATCAAGATAAGGTGATAACTATGAGTGATATAGAAGAACGGTGAAGATGAGTGGCGGAAGGGGACGATGAGCTCGCAGATTGGAAACAATTTCAACAATCATTTCAGTCGAAAACTCTGTCAAGTCTACGAAGAGACCACAAACGCGCAGAACCATGGGAAGACCGCAAGGAGTATCGGAGACTTCAACGTTTACATACATTCTCTCATCAGACATTCTCGAAAAAAGAGCCGGTAACTGTCGAAAAAATCATTCAAACGAAACAACCAAACCATTCGCAACACACAATCGTTCAGAATTTGACGAAAAGCGGGGAATGTGTAATTAACTGTGTCAACTTATAGTTAAAAAATCACTCAGCGATAAACTTTATTAACAAGTGGGAAGCTTTTTGCTGCACCAAACACGATTGTCAAGCTTAAAACTAAATCGTGCAACTGAATTGTGTCTCGTTCACGCTCGCGCTCGCTCTGTCTCTTCCATACAAACATACCCCATTAGCAATGAAGTTCGAGGAGGGACTGTTGGAAGGAACATTTCAATCATACAATTCTACAAGGTGTAAACTAATTTAGGAATCCCAGAGAACTATGCCCCGCTGTTAAAGGACAGTCCTGGTCTCTGTGGCCAGTAGGGATGGGTATCGAATACTTGATGTTTGAAAAACATCGAATGTTTTGACATCGATGTTTTGCTTCCGTTTTTCTAGACATCGACGTTTTTACTTTCTCCCAAAATACCTACATTAAAAAAAAAATCCAACAAAACGTCTTGGGATATTGGATTTCAATGAAGGATACGTATCCCAACTTGTACGAATTCTCTTCAAGCATGTACCAACGAGGCCAACGCTAAATATTGGTGAATTAATACCTAATTTACCTATACTTACCTAATAAAAATGATGAATGAATTTTATAAGTTTGTTACTTTGTTGCTCAACCCATTTTTAAAGATTATTATTTATTACATATTTCGTGTTCAAATTTTTAAGATAAGATCGTCAGTATCGAAATTTACCTGCAATTTATCAATATTGAGGCTTCCAATCTGAATTTTAATAAGTAGGTACCTAGGTATCTGAATCCCACTCAAATTCCAAGGAGTAGACAACCAAAAAAGTTGCCTATGTACTTGCACTTACTCAAGTGCTTACTATCACCTCGTAAACTCGTAATAATATTTGTTAAAAACCTCGATGTTTTTCATACGATTTTTTACACACCGATGTTCGAAGTTGAAAAAACATCGAATAGTAAACATCGATGTTTTTCAATCCGATACCCATCCCTAGTGGCCAGGTGGCAAAGCCTCAGAGAATACTTGCAAATGTGCTTTTTGACGGCACATTTCGACTAAATATCAGCGTTTAAGGTAGGTACATAAAACGTAAAATTAATTATGAATCACAGGATTCAAATTCAAATTGTGATAGTGATGGATCCTTGAAATTAACATAATTACGATTTCTTAACTTCATTTTTCACCTATTGTCATTCTCTCTACTGCGAAACAGCAATCGCAGTCAGCCATCTTAGGTTCCCCATAGACCCTAAGTTTGGTTGCAGCTCTTTTTGACGCCTAACCGACCATTCGCTGCTTGACAAGTTTCTGGGTGACAATAATTCAGTACTATACGTAGCTTGAACGTTAGAAGAGGATCATGTCGAAAGAAGTTTGAACTAAAACTGCGTTAAATGTAATCTTCACCTATCGTTTTCCACGTCAGTCCCTCCTTGACGACTCACGGTACGTACATTTAAGCTACGTTTACATTTACAGTACGAAAACACCAAATAGTGAGACCCACCTTCTGCGAAAGGGTCGACTCGCTCGGGAGAAATGATCATCCTTCTCCTCTTTTGACGGTATTCATCTTCCTTCTCGGCAATCGTTTGCCGCCTGCGGTCAGCAAACGGTTCGTAATCTTTGTCACTCTGAAAGGATTTAATAAGTTGATCAGATTCGTGAATCTTGAATAGATCAATAAAGCAGGCAAAGGGCGAGCGAATTTGTCTCGTGGCCCGAATGATCTTACCTGAGCAACATCATTGAGGAGTGCTGCCGGAGCGGTGTAGCCCGGCCGCTTATTCTGATTGGGGAACGATGTGGTTTCGAATTCGTCATCCTGTAACGGAAAGTGGAAGCCATTAAAATAAAAGGAACACGATATTGGCAACGAAAACCCCACACAAGTTAGGTCATCACTACTTTTCGACCTGTATCAAGAGATGGTTGGCGTTTGGCGACCCAGAAATACCTAATTCATGGTCACCATGGAACATGTATGAAGTGAATACGTAGGGAAAAAAATCTGTTGACTTGCTAATTATTCCTTAGCAAAAATTCCTTTGTGGTTCATGAGTTTTTGGCAGCTTAGTTTTGTCCAGGAAGCCTCCTCTCGCAAGCTTTCTAACCGTTCGACCTGGCTCTGATAAGTTTATATGTGTTACACATCCATTCAGCTCCAATATAAACCTTGGATGATCAAGAAAAAATGTTGCTTCGTTTAGTAGCTTAGACGAATTTATCAAAAAATGGGAAGTTTGAGGAACAACAATGTGTTCGCCCTCGTTTTTCTGTAGAAATCGGTTGTATTCTTCCTGTATGGCCATGCCCCCTTCTAGATTCTTGTATAATTATTTGGTTGTTTCACATGTTCTAGAGATGCCTGAGAAGAACCGAAGAGGCCATCCTTATTAAAACTACTCAGACGAACTCCTCAACGTCCCCTAGTGATAAGACCAACCTAACAGTAGTTAATTTTAAGAATCCGCTTGAAGGAATCCAAATCCTTCTTCATTCTTCAGTCCAAGTCCTCCTTATTGCTCACTTTCAATGAGAGTGGCAATGTTGATTGAGTGGCAATTGAAAATTTGAATTGGTTCAAGGTTAAAAGAAAGGCAATAATTCATTTGCAAGTTCCGCTTTGGGAGTCAGAATTGAAAGATTGTTTCTAGTAAAAACATTTAAAAAATGACTACATTTGTGCACTTTCATGTTTCTAATGGAACATGGTGATTTTAACTGGAAATTCTGAAATTTAAAAATCAAAATTAGGCCAAAAAAGGATTTTATTTTTCTTTTTGCTTCTGTTTCGATAGGAGAATGTGTTGGCAGATGGAAAAGCAGGACATCAATGGGCCAGGCAGGGGTTTCATAGTTTCACTTCATGCGAACATCTATGTGCCACGGAAGAAATTCCTCCTCCTCACCAATTCAAGATAGATTGTTCTTCAATGCACGAACAGAAAGCCAAGATATGTCTGTACGCTAATTAAAATCAACGAAGATGTAGACAACTTATTGACGGAGTTATTCAAGAAAACCCTTGAAAAGTAGTTCTTAGTTGTACTGTTTTATGGTACCTCGTACGTACCTCTACTTCGTCATTAGCCGCGATAGACGTCACGTAGCCCTCAAATTTGCCTCCTCCACCGTAGATATCTCTGTCGAAATATCCACTTTCTCCAAGACCAACACCCGCTTTGGGCTCACCATCTTCATCAGTCAAAACTTTCTTCCTTGACTGGAGCTCCCGAATTTGCGCCTCGATATCTGAAAAAACACAAGATAGGTAACAGATTATGCTTGAAGGCAGGAAATTTAATCGAGTTGGGTCGTAACGCGCTACAGTCTAGGTAAGTAGGTACCCAAATAAGTACATGATGGACCACCAGGAAGGCATGGCAGTACAACCAGAACGGATATTGTGATTCTTATGAGGGTGATCCTACAGCTCTACTGGTTCCAATTAATTGAGTGTTGAAATGCGCATCAAGTTCCGCTCCTCTCACCTGTTTAGATTAATGAATGGTGAAACTATTCCAAAAATTCGCCAAGGTGCATAATGAAGCACCCGATGACGCAGAAACGAGACCCACAACTAATTGGTAGATCCGCTCAGAGAAGTGTATTCAGGAAAGGAGGTAGTGTCGCTCATGAAATCTCTGCTAACAGCTCAATTACATCTCCTGACTCTCAGATGGAGACATTTTCATCTCATATTGGGTTGCGGACAGGAAAATTAAAGACTGGAAAAAAGGTCGGGACAATCAACAACCAAAGCGACCCACTGAACATGGAGCACGGACCACATCTGGACCCAAAACATTGCAACCATTCATGAAATATTTCAATACAAATGTTGAAGCTCGACGTAAACATAATCTGCGAACTTTTTTATTAATCGTAATAACTCCGTATTTCTATCATCGTCATCAAACAAGATGCGAATACCAATGGCCTCATTGCGCACTCAAGAATGAGCAATATTATCGGCATTCATTAGAGTCGGGGGTTGTTCATTTTTTACGTAAAGAACAATGAATCTTTCAAGAATGTTCTATCCTACTTGATACTGAGGTGGAGGGAATTATAAACAACAAAATATTCTCAAAAATACCTTCGTGCGTCTTCGGGATGTTCGCCATGTTTGATTGAATCGATGTCGCCAACTCAGTGTTGCCAGATCGACATGAAACCGACCAGTTTCAGTGTTGCCACTTCGTAAATAAAACTTCATGAAATGAGAGTTTTAACTTCGAGAAGCTCATACTATAGTAATAATAATGGGTTTTCTGTATCTACTAGTACCTATTTTAATTTCTATATTATTAGGGTATTCCATAAACCTGGGGTACTGACATACACATCAACTATCGATATTAAAATATCGATAACATTCCTTGATTATCACGGAGCATCGATTTTTCCTTGTTATAAAATAAAGACAATACATTAGGAAGGTAGGTAAGCATTTCAGAAATTAATGGATGAGTTGCATAATTAAAGAATTAATGCTTCATTCAGTCAATTTTAGAAGGGACTTCATGTTTATAAAATGAAGATTTAAGCATTTTCAAAAAAGAACTCTCCTCGGACTGAATGGAGGAAAAGAAGTTGTTCAGGAATTTCCCTTTGAGCCGATTCCTCAAAAGGCCTTTGCTGATAAGTTCTCAGCCTCCCCTGAAATAAAATTCTCTCTGATGGAACTGACGTCGATGTGGTGGACAAGTATCATTTGGACAATTCACTGGATATGTTTCAGATGCGTTGCAAATGACCGAGGGCACATACCTAGAGTCTGGTTCCGCTGGAGATCGCAAAAAAAAAAAAAATAAAAATAAATCTTGAGGGAGATGAGAGGCTGTTACACTAGTAAAGAGAAAACTGAAACTGCGTTCTTTCCATGTTTTCTGAACCATTTCCGCATGCTTCCCCAAAAGAGCTATCTCGATGCAGACGTAGGTTCTCCGGATTCTGAATCAGAGCTTTTTACTTACAATTTTTGATCAAAACTAAATTTTCTCATATTATTAACTGATAAATCGGATTGATGTTTTAGTTTTAAATATTATAGTGTATATCGATAATAACGCTTAATACATCATACATCATTCAGTCCAATATCGATACTATCCTTTCGATATCTCTTCCCTACATACCCTCAAATTTTATGGTTATGAGATGAAACCTTGCTGAAAAAATAGTAGTTGTTTCTGTAAAAGTTAGTTTTATAATCTTGAGTGTTTTGCATTTATTTATAAATTATGTAGTCAGTTATGTCCGTTTGCTATAATGAATTCACAGCACAACAAGAGGATAAAGAAGAAGATAAACCGGAGGCTGAAACCGAACCCAACAACAACCACTACAGTTGGCTTGTTTTCATTACGATCTCCTGTATTGCTTCTTGGTCGTCGTAGCTATAGATAAAAATCGAATTTTTAAGTACTTTCAATCATTGCAATCAATCCACCTTTCTTCTCCATTAAGAGATATAGCGTTTTTCATTGTCGATATTGACGCGCACTATTCTACGGATATTGAGGTAAAGTTGTTCGTTCGAGTTCTTGAACTCAAAGTATGTACCTCATTGGTGTCTTACTGTTCACGCCCTTTTCGAATTTCTTGTCGGCTCGCCGAATTGAACATTCACTAGAATTTAGAGAAAATATTACTACTGCCCGTTACCCGTTATTGATAAGTTCCGTATAGGTTTGTTGTATTGGAATTATTCCAGTTCTTTATTGTACCTATCGCCTTTTCCTTGCAGATGCTCGAGGAATATTGTGTGAACTAATTTCTTCTGCCAATTTCAAGAATATATTGTGTAAGTATACCTGTGCTACCAAAATTACAGTATTTAACGTATACATTACGTCGAGCAGCAACAGCGGGCGAGCTGTGTTCTAGAGCCAATCGATAAACTGTTATTATTATTAGTCAGATCCGATGCTTCCTACGAGTGCCTCAAGGTTGCAGTATTATTATGCGTTAAACTGGGTGTGCATCGCAGGACATGGCTTAGTGTAATATTTATTAGAGATGGGTTATGATGCCTTTTTCCAGTCAGGTGCAGCACGTTCGTGATCCTATTTAGTATCTGACACACTTTCCAGTTAGAAGTTAAAATGTTCCTTAGCCTTGGAGCAACCTGTGGATCGTGGATCAAGATAAAGTGGGCAAATCAATGTCAAAACTTGTACAAAAAAACTTAGTGTGCTGGTCCCTAGCCTCCGTACCTTAACATTCGAATCCATCTTATAAGCCATGTGTTAATAGTTACCTACATAGCTTATTTTCTATTCAAAATTTGTTTTAAAAAACTACACCTTATGAGCTTGTGCCCATTAAACCTACTGGTTAACCATTTTTTCCACTAAATTCTTGACCACAACTCGCCCAGGATTGGAGCAGTTTACCTGGAAGCAGATGGTGGTGAAGAGAGGATAGCAACGGAAAGTGAGCACAGGCGCAGGCAAGGATGTTCCTTGTTGTGACAAGAAGTAAGCTTTGTGACAACAATGGAAAATGTGACTGGACCCCCCTCCCCCCCTGGTGGAACAGAAGCATTTCTAGGAACTAGGAACAATTGAGGATCAACCTGTGCCTGGAGTCATTGACATTTTTTGCTTGTCACAGCTAAGACTCCCAGTTACTTTTCTGTACTTACCTGATATAAAGGACCATAATAATCCATCTCTAATATTATGACAATTGGAGGATGTGGAATGGTGAAAGGGGGTCATAGGACTATTCCAGAGCTTCAGATACAATGGAAATTGCTATGCTGGGTGTCAATGGCAGCACAAAAGGCTTCAGAGCAGCGGGTTGGAGTAAGGACCCTCCTAACAGGTCTACCAGTTGAATTAGACCTTGTAAGAGTCCTTGAACCCTTTTTGAGTAGATCATTTCAATTTTTTTCTGTTTTCTTAGTGTCTTTATGCAGTAGGAGCCGGATTGCCACGTCCAGAACAATCCGTCATAAGTTAGCATTACACGGATAATGAATTTACGGGTATATAGTAGTTTTTTTTTTTTTTTAATTCGTACATAATCTCCCTGGTTGTTAGTGTGATTGCTCGCTTTCCGTGATAGTTCAAAAACAGAGCAGCTAGAGTAGGTTGCACCAACGTTAAGCGTTTTGGGCCAAAGTAGACCATCTGGATATCAATGACTGTCTAGACCTTTTCTGTTATCGTTCAGTCGTTCAGCCAGCTTGATAAACTATATTATTAATGTTAATGAACGGTAATTTTAAAAAAATATATACGATAATATAACGGTTTATTTTAAATACATAATTGGATACATATTTATATCTAATTGTGGTTGAAGGCAAAAGATGGTAATCTCGTCAGAGGGGTCCACTTTTTGAGCTTTAACGGTCTGGCGGCTAATCGAGGAGACTTCAGTTGATGCCCCATTGCAAATGTAATTGCAAATTGGGAGTACCAATGCGCAATGTTGAGTTTGCGCACGCCTCGTGCTTATGATTGCACCAATCAACTACTGTTTGTATTGATAAGCAACATAGAAATGACCTATGATGTGAATAAAGGAAAAAAACATCACAAATATGACCTCTGATATTACCAATGAAGGAAAGAGTATCATTTTTGAAGAGTTGGCTGAGACGCCTGGCTGAACGATAAGGGGAAAGATCCCCAAATTTTGCCGTTAAATAAAAAATATGTGCTAGATTTAGGATTGTTCCAAGAAGAAATGGAAAATGTTTTGTGGATGACTCGCATTAAATTATGTGTGCGTGAAATAAGTTTCATAAATTGTGGCAATTCCGTTTACCAAAAGCGA
Source organism: Cyrtorhinus lividipennis (assembly GCA_019603395.1). Taxonomy (NCBI): domain Eukaryota; kingdom Metazoa; phylum Arthropoda; class Insecta; order Hemiptera; family Miridae; genus Cyrtorhinus; species Cyrtorhinus lividipennis. The sequence continues at coordinate 13,731,974 of CM034007.1, read as the reverse complement.
TATTTCTTCAAATGAAGTGTACTCGTAATACAATGAATTCGACAAAACGTTACACATTCAAGTTGTCATTGTTCACAACTTCACTACTCTTCTTGGAACAAACGTATTGTGTCTTATGTCGTGGTCACATTTCTAATTTTCTGCAGGTTTTTGCAATGCCTAAGAAGTTCGCGTCAGAAAACACAAAAGCAGCTGCTGCCAGGGAACGTAAAGCGGTTGCAAAAGAACTAGACAAAAAGAAGAAACAACAGGCCGAAGAGGACGCGTATTGGCAAGATGACGACCAAAAATTGAAGAAGAAACAACAAAAGAAGGAGGAAGATGAGCGGAAAAAGGTGGAAAAACTTCAGAAGAAAGCAGAGGCGAACGCTCTGCTCGAAAAAGAAGTATGTAGCGTTGTGAACGTTAGAAAGCAACCTGTAGCGAAAATCACAAGAGCTCAAATCGAAGAGGAGAAAGAAAAACGGCAAGCCGCCGCTATGGGAGCATCAGGAGCGCCATCTAAACCCAAAATAGAAACTCACCTGACGAAACCGTTGGAGGAAAATATTAACCACCTCGTCGTTGAGGGCGAAGAAGCCAGAAGTGTTGAAGATGCCATCAAAGTCCTCTCTCTCGATTCAGAAACGGGTGATAAACATCCTGAAAAGAGGAGAAAAGCCGCTTATAACGCTTACGAAGAAAAAATGTTACCAGTCGTCAAAGCGGAAAACCCTTCTCTACGGTTGACTCAGCTTAAACAGTTGATTTTCAAAAAATGGCAAACCGCCCCAGAAAATCCTGTTGCAGCAGCTCGGACCTGAATTTTAATTTTTTTTTAAATTGATTGATTTTTCAAGCTTAATTAAGTCACAAGTCGAGAGCCTTAATTTATGATTGACGTAACAAATAAATCCGAAAATAAACGAGATGATCATCAATGGAGAAATCTATAAACCCTAACAACCACAAGTGCTAGTCGATTTCAAGGTCAGGAAGTTGGATAATCAATTGATATTGTGTTTATCATCATCAAATATCATCTCTAATGGAACTGTCACCAATGCTCCAAAATACTGATTATTATTATTGTTATTATATTATAAAACAGCAAAATATCGTGCAATTCCACATTGTGATTTGATTTTTCGATATTTTTCCTTTTGATAATGTTATTGTACTTAAAATTTCATTGAGATGCCTGGAAGTACGGTCGTAGATCAATGTAGTGCGTGGAAACTCCAAAACCATCAGCGTTACATAGTTCTAAATATTCTGTATTAGTTACCTTCTGATTAACTGTTTTGAAAATGTGGTGAACTGTTCGATATTTTTGTTTGGATACTATTAGACATTACAGTAGACCAAAGTAGAAGAAAACAGTATTGTCAATAGACAATATCATAATTTTACGAGTATTTGATGTTACAAAGTTAACTTTGCAAATGATCTCTACGACTTTATTGAAGGGAGAAGAACAATAAAAATTGTATTCAAAAGAAATGATTTCTAGCCGGTTTTGCAGCTTTGTCACAAATGGTGTGATATTTCTTTTCTTGCACTAATAACTATCCTATCGATTGTAATAACTTATTGAATTACATCAATATTGTAAGTTAAGTCGGATCTGAGTATTTTTCGAGGTATTCTAGAAACAACCTCGCTCAAGTGGTTTGTAGCTTCTTTTACAATAAATCTGCAGTGCAGCCCAGTTAACGCTTGTTTCCACTGTAGACAAAAGCCTGGCTCTACAGGTAGGCCATGTAGTGGAAATTAGTTCTCATAATTGCAGCTCAGAGTCGTACTGAAGGGCTTTTGTGCGTTGTTGCATTGCTCAACAGTGTGTCCAAGGCAACAACTGGACCACAACACTCGCTATCACGTTTAGCGTTAGTTGTTTTGTTAGCTTTTGCATCTTCGTTTTTGGTTATGAGCAATTTCTTTAGCTTGTCTCTTCTCTGAAATTTGAAATTTCTATTACCCGTTCCCAAATTTATAAGACAGTGATCCATTATTGTGACAATTCTGTTAGGTTCTTAATGCAGAAATTGATAGACGAAAGGAAATCACACCAATAGCAGACGAACCCATTGGCTACGGCTACCGGCTTAGGTGTAAAGTTAGCTTCATGGCCTCAGTGCAGCTGCAGCCTTATTGTGTTGTGATTCAATTATTGGAATCACTCCTCATGGTAAAATAAACGTTCACACGAAACTCTAACAGCTCGTATTAGGGCAATACATATACCTAAAAATTTGAAATTTAGGTCAGGGGTCCATTCCCAATTGGTCCTCGAAACTTTTCAGCCCGATCGGACCAAATTTGAGCAGAGTAGGGGTCAAATGTGTATTTTGAAAAATGGATTTTTGAGATTTTTTGCGATCTAGGCGTGCGGTGTATCATTTTCCACTAAATTTTGGACCCTGAATCCATTGGAATGGGTCCGGGACCCGCCAAACCCACTGTTTCCCCCATGTTTGAAGATGAGCGTTGTCTCGAGAGGAAGAACACAAGCAATGATTGGCTTCTGCTGTAAATTAATTGCTCCATCAATACATACGAGTTTTATTCAACGGAGTTGAATTACGCCGTCAAATCTCCACAATTGAGGAATTTTCGTTTCAGGAAAGCGTCATGGACGATTACCAACCAGAACTGAGCAAGTGGGAGTACTATTACCTTCTGTTCCTCGTGATCATCCCCGTCAAACTATTTTGCGACCTGTGGGCCTGGATGGGTTGGGAGCTTTTCAAGAATAATTGAACTAAAAGCCATCATCCAGTTGGAATGATCAATATAATGTGAAAGCTGAAGCTGTTAACATTAAATAGTATTTTGTTATTATTGTACGCGTCAAGGGAATCTATCACCTAAAATAGACATGTTATGTATGTCGTTTATATTTATTTGACTCAATTAATTTTGACATTTATGATATCAAAGTAAAGCCTAGGGGGATTTCTCAATTTATTTGGTTGCGGACCGCATCTCTCCTGTGTTATCGTCGCCGCAAGGAAACGGGTCACGAGGATGACATCACGCTGCTAGAAACGACCAGCGTATATGGGGAATAGGGATGGAAGTGAGAAGTCGTGAATCAGTCAGGACAACGACTACGAGTGGATTAATGAATGAAGAACATGTTATTTACTTAATATAACACCAGTACGTACGCTATGTGTTAGCCGGTGGAAAAAATCATGTTTTAGCGCTTATATTTGCACCCAAAATTTAATAGATTTTTTGTTGACAATTCTTTATTTTTCTGTTATTAAAAGAGAAAAAAAACTTACACAATAGTGTGTGCAAACGATTAGGTGGATTTAAAAAGAAATACACTCGCTAAAAAATGTGATTTTGGTTGGTTATTCTTCGAATAATCAACCTATGTTTTCATGATAATGGTCAACCTCTCCGATTTGGCTCAAAATTTTTTTCTGGACGTTTCATGATGTCCTGATCAAAAAAGGTCGATGTCCGTCCGCCGTACGCCGTACGTTGTACGTTGTACGCCGTACGCCGTCCATGTTCCGCGCCGTTTTTGGTAGTAGAAAATTTTCTAAAAATCTGAAATTTGGGTCAGGGGTGTGTCCCCAGCCGAGATGGGTCCTCGAAACTTTTCAGCCCGATCGGACCAAATTTGGAGGGGGTAGGGGTTTTTGAAAAATGGATTTTCGAGATTTTGGGTGACTTAGGCGAGTGGGGTGTCATTTTCCACTAAATTTTGGACGCTGAATCCAATAAAATGGGTCCCAGAACAATTGGGACCCACTTGAAGAAGTAATGGGTCAAATTGAGTATTTATTACCCATTTTGAATATGTGTTTTCGGGATTTCTGCTACCTAGGCGAGTAGGGTGTCATTTTCCACTAAATTTTGGACGCTGAATCCAATAAAATGGGTCCCAGAACAATTGGCACCCACTTGAAGAAGTAATGGGTCAAATTGGGTATTTATTACCCAATTTGATTATGTGTTTTCGGGATTTCTGCTACCTAGGCGTGTGGGATATCATTTTCCACTAAATTTTGGACGCTGAATTCAATGATGTGTGTCCCAGAACGATTGGCACCCACCGGAAGAGGTTATGGGTCAAAATGGGTATGTATCCATTCATTTTGTATGTGTCAGGATTTCTGGTGCCTAGGCGTGTGGGGTATCATATTCCACTAAATTTTGGACCCTGAATCGATTGGAATGGGTCTGGGACCCGCCACACCCACTGTTTCCCCCATTCGAGGAATAACCAACCCGTGTGTAAGAATTTGCAGATTTTTTTTAAAAGTAATATAAACAAATTAAGGTCATAATTCTACGAAAATTGAGTCGAATCAAGAAACAAAAAGCATGACGTAAATCAGCATTGAAGAACAAGGACGATTTATGTGCCACAGTTTGGAGTTCATCATCTACTATTTGGCAATTTTTCGAACTGTAAATTCAAAAAATGGATCTAGGCGTGTGGGGTCTTATTTTCGACTAAATTCTGGACCCTGGATCGATTGGAATGGGTCTGGGACCCGCCACACCCACTGTTTCCCCCATTTTCCTCATGTTTGAATATGTGTTTTCGACATTTCTGCTACCTAGGCGTGTAGGGCATGATTTTTCACTAACTTTTGGACTCTGAATCCAATGAGACGGGTCCCGGAACGATTGGTGCCCTCTGGATGAGGCTATGAGTCAAAATGGGTGCCTATCTACCCTTTTCGAATGTGTGTTTTCGAGATTTCCTTAACCTCATTGGATGCTATTGATTAAAATTAGCCCAGACACCCCTCACCCACTGTTTTTTCCATGCTCCTGATCTGAAGAACAACTAACCCCTGTGGCAAAATTTGCAGTTTTTTTTCTTCAAATTAGCGGCAAAAGGCGAGTTTTAAGCTAGGGTGAAATGGTTATCACGCATGAAAACACAATTAGAGTAGGTACCTCTTCACAATTCATTTTTCAACGTTTGGCTGCTAATGTTTTATTTAAGGTTAATTATAATCGTGTAAAATTTGAATAATAATAAACATCTAGAAGTAAATAGTTACATTTGAAATAGGAACTCGTAAACAACATGAAAGGGAACTCATAAGAATGTAAGAACTTCTTCCTAAACCGACTTCAAGAATATTGTAAAACGGAAATTAGGAGAAGCTCTTGATTGGAAAGAAAAACGCTACAAATTCTTTCAGAAGGGTTGGTTACTCCTTGGAGTTTAGTTTTAGTTTAGATGGTTACTACCTTAGATGGTTCTAATTGGACGTTGTCATCCAATTTCAGCATAAATTACTCAGACGAACACACAATTTGGTACTTACTATTTAACTACCGAAAATTGTCGTCGAAAAATAGTTATTTCGCGAGCAATGTGAACCACACGCCGTCTCTCATGGAACTTTCAACTTAATATAATAATATTATGATGTACGATATACTTCATTTTAATTGATGAGTACGCAATCGTGTTACCACCTCTTTTTATACAAGGGTCAATGGAAACTTCCTCCATACCTAGTTGAGTTCCTATTTTCTGAAAAAACAAATTTTGCAAAAAGTTGGGTCTTCCCCTTCTTAGCGGCTGAATTACCAAATTTCTCAATAAACACGAGGAATTTGAGGATAATATTGAATACATATTAAGACCGCAGTTAATGGATTTTGAGAAATTATCCACAGATCAGGGTGTGATTTTGGAGAGTAGGGAAATTAATTTAATAAAATAGTTTTGCTTAATAAGCAGGTTGCGCATTTTCAACGAGGCTTCCTTCAAATTGAATCAAAAAGTCATCATTCAGTCATCAATCGTTCAAATTATTCATGAGTGTCTTTGGAAATTAGCTCAACTTGATACTTCCCTGATATAAAATTGGAATATTCTACTGAGATCTTATATTTGGGTGTGTAGGTAGAGCTTCTGTAATATTTAAACGTTAACAGTATTAAATAATAAAACATTTTATTCGTGATATCACAGTATTCTAGTATCTAGAATACTACACCGCAAGACTGCCATGTCGTGAAGGATGGGTTTCGCAGCCCCTCAATCCTGTTCAGAAGTAGGTAGATTTTGATACTACGTGTGAGTTTGATAATGCACATCGGTACTCAGTACGAGTTGGATGTGATTGCCGTGGCTCAGGTAGCAGACGATTTGTAAAAGCACCTTCAGATTGGCGCCCAAAGGCGTCATTATTTTGAGGCCTAGAATCTTTCAACTTTGCCGAAAATGTGGTGGTTGCCGGCTAACAATGCTTGGTGGTGCCGATCAATAAATTCGCAGAGGTCGTCGGTAAAACCCCGCCCCCCCCCCCCCCTGACATCGCGCGGTTTAATATAGAGGCTTGGTAAACATCAAAATCAATAGAGTAATCCAATGAATTCACGATAAGAACCCAAAATGGATCTCATGTTTATTCAACATCTTGACAAAGATAATCAATCATCTCGTCAAAAAAGGGCGTTTTTTCATAACAAGGCCGGCGAATTCAGCTTTATTTGAATCTTAAAAGTCGAAGCACTGTTTACACAAATGAAGTTCTCTTGTTTGAGAACATCCTCGATCATCCACATAAATCTTGAGATTCTCATTATAATAAGTAAGGTTGGTGGTCGCCGAATTCTCAACAAATCTACGCACCGGTTGGAGTTTTGGCTGAATGTTTGAAATTTGGAGGGTGAGCTTGTCTAAATCCTCCCCAAGTCGCATAATCGTGCTCTTTTTCGAGCTTTAAGAAAATCACTGAAATTTTGATAGACGTAATATGTACCTTATATAAAAACCCATTTACATCCGTCTAGTAGGAGCGTAGCGTGGCTCTGAAATTGAGGGTTTCCGGTTAAACTGATATACATCGATTTATGTACTGGTAACTATCATGGCGAGATGCTCAAATGAGCTGGAGGTAGATAAAAGCTAAGCATGAAACATCAAACGTGATTTCCCAACAATTGCGAATTTTGAGTTGTCTCAGTATTCGAGGACGAGTGCGATTTATACATACGTTATATTTATTGTATTATATTTATTGTATATTCATTTATTAATTTATTGTATTTTTATTGTATTGTATTATATTATATTTATATTTATTGTGTCATTATATTTATTGTACGTAATCAACGTCTTTTCTTCTTTTAAATGAACAGGTGAACTCTATCAGGCTTCCTTAATTCGTTTTTTCGAGTATGGTTATATTTATATAGAATGTTTTGCCCAAAGGCTCCGGCTTAGAGCTGAAGAATGAGGAAAGACTACAACATTTTTTCTTTTATCATCTCATTACATCGTCATTTCCTCAGTCAGCGAGCGTAAACTGAGTCGGGAAATTTGGCGAATTTTTCTCTCGTCACCGGTCAGGAAGTGTCTACTCATTTTTGAAGGAGACCCCCCTCCCCCCGAGCCTCGTCGAGTACTATTAATTAGGATTCCCCTCGCGTGGTCCCTGTATATGGAAATGAGTACGAGGTGGAGGCGGCACCTCCCGCCCCTTGTCCGCCACCCCCACTTGGCCTCCCGGGGGTGGGAGCTGGTTGAACCTCTCGAGCGAGTAGAGCGTTCGAAGTACTTGCTGCGACAACTACAATATGACTGCCATGGTAGAGGCATGCACCACCTAGCAGGAGCACTGGCTGTCGTCATACTGGCAGGCAAAGTGAGTCTATTCTTACAAGTTTTTTCACTATTCCCCATCGGACACTTTCTCACCATCTTAAAATTGTGTCGTTTCAAAAATTTCCAAAAACACCAGAGTTTTAAAAACACAAGTTTTGTTGAAAATTGGTCTTAAAATTTCCGTATTTAATCACAACTGACTAAACCAATCGCGCACAAACGAATCACCACTCACACGTTGTCCCAAGGTACCTTCAACACCTAAACTACATAATTGTTCAAGTCCTGATTGATAGAAGATTTTTTTTAACTGATTCATTCAGGCCGGGAACGACCCTTGACCCAAATTTCAGATTTTTAGAAAATTTTCTACTACCAAAAACGGCGTGGACGGCGGACGGCGGACGGCGTACGGCGGACGGACATTGACCTTTTGGTTGGTTATTCCTTGAATAATCAACCTATGTTTTCATGCAAATGGTCCACCTCTCCGATTCGGCTCAAAATTTTTTTCTGGACGTTTCATGGTGTCCTGATCAAAAAAGGTCAATTTCCGTCCGCCGTCCGCCGACCGCCGTTTTTGTGTAGTAGAAAATTTTCTAAAATCTGAAATTGGGTCAGGGGTCTGTCCGGCCTGGACGGTCCTCCAAGCTTTTCAGCCCATCGGACCAAATTTGGGGGGGTAGGGGTCAAAATGTGTTTTTTGAAAAATGGATTTTCGAGATTTTGGGCATTAGGCGAGTGGGGTATCATTTTCCACTAAATTTTGGACGCTGAATCAAATGAAATGTGTCTCAGACATTGGCACCCACTGGAAGAAGTTATGGGTCAAATTGGGTATATATTACCCATTTTGAATATGTTTTTTTGAGATTTCTGGAACCTAGCCGTGTGGGGTATCATTTTCCCTAAATTGGAGCTGAATCCAATGAAGTGGGTCTCAGGACGATTGGCACCCACTGGAAGAAGTTAGGTGCAAATTGGGTATACATCACCCATTTTAAATATGTGTTTTGAGATTTCTGGTACCTGGGCGTGTGGGGTATCATTTTCCACTAAATCTGGACATGAATCGATTGGAATGGTCTGGGACCCGCCGCACCGACCGTTTTCCCCATTTCCCCCTGTTTTTAATAGTTTCACGCCTGGTGTGACGAATAACCCCCCTGTAAGAATTTGCAGCGTTTTTTGATCTAACATCATGAAACGTCCAGAAAAAATTTTGAGCCGAATCGGAGAGGTTGACCATTTGCATGAAAACATAGGTTGATTATTCAAGGAATAACCAACCAAACGTCAAAAGAATTGGGTAATTGGATAGGCACTAAAGGTTCTTTACCGAGGCATCTTGATTGATTCACAACCAAATATCGTTAGCTTCCAAAATATTGATTTTGGTAATCCATAGCTGTTTGTTGGTCGAATAATGAAGGTGTAGGTAATTAGTAATTTTATACCAACGGATCCAAACAAAACTTATCCGTATTTGAGTTCTACTGAACTCACCGTGAGTTTCATCATAACCTGGTTGTGAGTCAGTAGTTATGGGTGGTCACGCCTCAAATTAATGCGGTGGAAGGTCGCAAGCTTTATTTTATTCTTTTTTTCATCTTCTCTACCTCACTCTTGATGGGATATTTTTTTTTTTTCGGCGTCCCGTTTTACTACAGTTTCTCTCGTATTTTTCGAAATGAATGCAGAAAATAAAACAAGGTTTGAGCTGCTCAATCCTGAGACGTGACCGTGTTCCCATTGTGTCGTAGCGGGCATTTTATACCATTTGCCTTGGAAGATTAGTAGGGCTGTACCTTTGTGCTGACATTTTTCATAAAAGTAAGTTAGAGGTTCCTAAGAAAAACTAAGGTTGTAACGAGAATTATTAAGGACATACATTTTAGTCGCTCCCTGCAAAGAATTCATTTATATCCACGGCAGTTATAATTGTGCGCTCTGAAACTCAACCTTTTCTTCGGAGAATCTTTATACGTTTCTCAGTTTTCTACTAACGAGTTAACGGAAGTGGTAGAATCGAAATCCATCCACTATAGTATACAGGACGTATGAAGTCGAAGTGGCATTCTTTGATCAAAACCAGGCCTCCAACTAACCAGAACGTTTATTTTCAAGCGCACGATCTTTCACTAAGACGCGATTTGGAAGTTAAATTTCATCTATACAAGTTCTTTGTGCATTTCATGAGGCGTACAATATTAATATTATTCACAAGTTTCTTTATCTATTTAAAGAATAATACATATTAGCGGAAAGCTCTCCGTTTGTCCTCCATGAATCAACAGTAAGACTCCCTTTGCGCAATTCCGACGTGTCACGTCCATTTGTCATTTGCTAAGTGCGGAAACACAAGAGGCAATTAACTCTGTGATGAATATGCTCGTAATTGTGAGAGTAATTCCGACCCCCCCCCCCCCCCCGTCTAGTGTATTTAACTTCTAAGCCACTCACGAGTTTGGAGTACATATCTGCTATTACTGCACATTGATCTTTATAGTTCTTTATTAAATTATATTTACGGCGGCTACCACACTGAATGTGGAAAAAATATAATAATACAACGTGGAATAATTTGAAATACTTTTTCCACCTTGAGGTTTTATAGCAACCGCCATAATTTAATCAATGAATTTCAATAACGAGAAGTGAAGATCGACTTTTATAAGGCCTTTCAATTCCATTATAGACCCATCACATTTTAAAGGGTGGTGTGAAGAGGAGGAATCGTAAAGAATCATTGAGTGGAGTTTTCATTCCTTTACGATCGTCTGTATTTCATTTGTACCGCTCCCGTCACGTTGACAATATTGAGAGCAATAAAGGATAAAGCCGCCTGGAGCATAAAGCGGTAATAGCTTAGCACTAATCATTATTAATGAAGAAACCCTGCTGGCACCGTAAACTCCTAGTGTCTTTTAATTGGATATGAAACAATGAACTAAAATAGCAATCCAACAGTTACCTACCGTAACATAAATTTCTTTGGTAATTATTTTGAGATAATACTCGGAGTATTCTTGAGCTAAGTATGCACATGTAAACCGAATAAAACTTCGGTAAAAGTCAAGAATAGGGACCATTGTCGCGTTATCAGCTGATATCGATAGTACGCTCAGTCGATATGCACTATCGATATATTATACACGAAATATTTATCCCTGTCGGCCATATTTGTTTTTATAAAAAGAGGGAATACTAATTGAAATGAACTAAAATAAAGGTACTTTGTATTATACGACCCACACCAAAGTATCGACATTAAATTACTTATGTATATACCGACCACACCAATAAGGAACTCTATAGAAACAACATTATATCATAAAAACAACTCTTTAATTACAGAACTACAAGGATTATTTGTCATGTCATGCCCATTCAAGCATATTTTTAATTTAGGCAACAAGTCATGATCTTGTAAAAAACGAATTGCATCCTCCTCACTTCTGGGCAAATCCCAAATTCTCATAACATCACTCATCACTAATTTATTACAGTCAAAGCACAACACGAATTCCAAAATAAACGAATTTTAAACGAAACGAACCGAGACAATTTATAAACAAAGCACGTTGCACTTTCACTAGCAAGCACTCACTGGATAAGGTTATGTTAGGAGTGAACAGAAATCGATACTTTAATATCGATACTTTGGTGTGGTCGGTATAATACATAAATACTTTAATGTCGATACTTAGGTGTGGTCGGTATAATACATAAGTACCAAAATAAATAAATAATTAAATAATAAATAAAAAAAATAATAAATAAATTGAAATAAACTTACCTCGTGCTCACTAAGCTTCACTAAGCCTCTCACTCCCACAAAAACTTTCGATTATCGATTATCGACCGTATGCGCAATATCATTGCTATCAGTTGATAACGCGACAACGGTCCCTATACTTGACTTTAGCCAAAACTTCTCTAAGAAAGTCACAATTCCTGGTCAATTATAAATTCGGGAATTATAATAGGTATTCCACTTATTCTGGATATAGTTATTCTCATTGCGCAAGACGGTTTACTCCGCTACCGTTGTCCTCAGCATGGTAAACAATGAATATGCGTTAGTGATGATCTGAAAAAAAAAAAAAATCGAATTCAAGAGGCCGCATGACGAGTTGTTCAAACACCCACAAATACAGTTTTCTTACACTTCTTAAAAGGTACCTATTTAACGAGTTTGAGTGAAAGAGTTTTCCCGCATTTTCAGCGGTTTGGTTGTCATGTTGGTTGTTATTTGGACATGTGTAAAGAAGAGTGGATGATTGGTGATTTACCTAATAGAGGAGGTAAGTAACTTCTCAAACGATTTAAGTAGTGCGTCAATATCGTAGGTTCCACTTTTAGTAGGAATTACGTAGAAGAACCTCTTTTCCTTTCTCTAGCATTCTAGGAATATCCATAATTAGCCTATTGCTTGTCTTCCAGAGCCATTCTTAAATGAAACGTACTTCCATATAGTTTTCCAAATTCATCGGCCAACCACCGTGGAAGTTGATGCCGATGGGTTTCTGAGCGTGGATGATCATCATTGTGAAGTCCCTCCTCAAGGATGGCAGGTATTCGTGCCACGGCAGTTCGTTTAAAAATACGTAAACGTCATCACCCTGTAGGAATATTCAACCTTCTTAAATGCAACTGATACGCACCAATGTGAAAAGTAGGAGATAATTATTTAAGGTTATGCCTGTGACAAGATGTGGCTTCTTTGAAGGTATAGGTGGATCATCCAATCTCTGGATCAATTAGAGGCACGTTATTGCAAAGGTAGTAAGCAATACGGACAGAGGATGCCTCACAACAATATTACGTTGAAGTGAACTGAACAAATTTGGGTAAAAGTCAAGAATAGGGACCGTTGTCGCGTTATCAGCTGATATCGATAGTACGCTCAGTCGATATGCACTATCGATAATTACACGAAATATTTATCCCGTCGGCCATATTTGTTTTAAAAAAAGGAGGAAAAATACTAAATTGAAATGAACTAAAATAAATAAATAATTAAATAATAAATAATAAATAAATTGAAATAAACTTACCTCGTGCTCACTAAGCTTCACTAAGCCTCTCACTCCCACAAAAACTTTCGATTATCGATTATCGACCGTGTGCGCGATATCATTGCTATCAGTTGATAATGCGACAACGGTCCCTATACTTGACTTTAGCCCAAATTTGATTTACCACATTTCGGGCCTTATGTCTCGCACTGGGTCCGCGTCACCAGCTGGAAAAGTCATATTACGGGCCATACTTTTTAACCAACTCTGGACTTACTTCGTTTTCCAAAAGTTGCCCAACGGCTGTGTATGAAAAGCCTATCGAAGCGTACAGAACCACACCGTAAAAGCTCAACAGCGATGTGGTGAAATTCGGACTCTAGAAAGATAAGAAGAACGAAATTAGCAAACATTATGTACATTGCTTGAAACTGTTTAGAATCACTTACCAATAACGCAGCAAAAGCGTTCATTGTCACAGATAGCGTG
>CM034007.1:13688341-13718857 GCA_019603395.1 Cyrtorhinus lividipennis | reverse complement strand
AAAACGCAAAGGAAGGCGCATGTAAATCCGAAGAAGGCTTTCATGTCGCTGTTCAATCTGGAAGAACAGTAATGAATTGTGTCAAACACTTTTGAGCCCATTCCCCGAATTCCATGATAGGAGCTGGAGATCGTGAGACATGAGAACGGAGATATTGAATGCTCTGAAAGCCTAGGTATCAATAAACGTTTTATTGAATAATTAAAATCCAATCTTTTCATTTTCTTTAGCATGCTCAGATGCCTCATTATCCGTTAGTGGAACTCCTGATTTTGTTGGAGAGTGTCAAAATTCAAGAGCTGTTTGATTTTTCAAGAACATCAAAATTTCATCAGACCCAGATCCCACGACTTCGTAAAGCGACTTCGGAGGTTATCGTTGACTCACTTTGTTAGATCGCTGTGCCATGTTATCGCCTGACGGAGGAACTGCAGCTTATCACCTTCAGAACCGCTCTCGTTAAGTCCCTTAGTGCGCAAAAATTCTTTGAACATTCGTAATTCAATAATGTGAAACGCGAGAAATAGCACGTATTCTATGAACTGTGTTTGTGTTATTCCGGTGGCTTCCAACACAAACCACCATCCAAGCACGGTCATGATGTAATATTCCCAGTTCCATGTGGACAGGTCAGTTATTGCAGTGAACGCGTGTGGAAAGAAAAACGGTTTTTCCAGGACGTCGAAGCCAGTATGAAGAATTAAATCAACGGCGAAGGGGCCGATGATGTATCCCATGGCCATACCCGTCATGAAATTTGAAAGAAAGTTAACAATCTTCCATAGCTTTTTGGAATGAACTTGACGAAAATCAGTCATCCATGGCTCATCATAGGTGGAGACTAACTTGTTGTAATTCCGCATCAAATCATTGTGATAGTTTTTCGACAAAACCCACCAAGTACACACTGTACCCATTTGAACTGTGATCAACATGAGTGTTACGGTCGCGTCAAACAACCCGAACCCTTCTTTGAATCGTAAGCTATTTGCCAGAAGGGCAGTCACCACAAGAAATATCGCTGGGCGGGAGTTGACGTACAATTTTAAGACGTGGTAAAATAATGTTTTTGGATAATCGTCAGAGTACCAAGTCCCTCGCGCTCTGAGGTAACTTAGATATTTTTCTAAATTTTCAGACATGAGGGTGCAAGGGTTTTCAATATTTACCTTTAATACAATAACGGTTTGAATAAAACTTCATAGAAGTAGGAAATTGATTTTCAAATATCCGATTTTCTCGAACCTGTTCCAGTGAATTGTACCGATAGATATGTGTTGTCATCACAACTGACGACTATAGGTGGTCTAGTCACTCGTGTACAGCTCATGAAGTTCTCATCGCGTTCTTGTATCAGCCCCGTGATTGTGGTCGCGTAATGCACCATTATTACGTTACTGGGTGTTACAGTACCCAACACTGTCGTGTCGAAGGATAACCACCTCACAGGCGACTTTTTAGATGAATGAATAACACATCATATCCTTCAGACTACTCAAATGTAGGGTTGGCGGCGAAATGATTTGGTAATTTGTATCATCAATGCATTTTTACATTTTTGAGGTGTTCAGCCCTGAGTTCGAATCTTTCAACTACACGTCTTTTGGCTTGAAACTATTTTTTTTAAATGCTCAAGTTCTACCTACAGTTCTACTAGGAATTTTTCATTTGAGCTTCTAACTGGTAATTAGATCTGCATATTTATATTCTTCAGAAACAGAACAAATACCAAAAAAAAAAATAAAATAAATACTCCTATTAGTTTTGATTTTATGGTTGATTCCTGAAAAAGCGCGCCTCATAGTGAAAAAGTTGTTCGTCGTGGGAAGAGAGGTGCCGACAGAATGTACCGCGTCAATCATTCCCAGCGTTGAAGAGAGATAATTAGCGAGTAATTGTATTTTCAACTAGATTCATTTTCGATGTTTTGAAACCCCTTGCTTTACCGGTACAGGGGAATCATTAACCACTATTTGATAGAGCTCGCGGGGTTATAAGCATGAGAGAAGAGTGGAAAATGTTACTAATTCATTCAGAGTGAAGAAAAATAACAAATGTGAAATTTATTTAACAATGCAAGTCGATTTTGTGTGAAAAAAGCCTATCCAACCCTACAAAGCCACATTTTTCTCATTAAAACATCATTCCTCCCCCTTGAAGAAAGTACCACAATAAGTAGGATGAAGAAATGTATTGCTCCTTTCGAAATATCCTCTGATTTGAAATTAAAATTGAGAGAGGGTTATAAGTGTAAGATAAGATCAGAAATACAATAAAAATCGGGCATGTTAAATACTCGTATCCCAAGAATAGTGCTTTCTACAACAAATGTTTGCCAGAAAGAGCTGGAGAATCGACTTTTAGGAGGAAAGAAATTTTTGCAATAGCAAACTCCCTGTACATATAAGCAAAAACTAATAACTAAAAATTCCCTTCCCTTCCCCAGTCAAACTAAATGCGTTCGTCGATCCATCGTCTGAACTTACCGCATCCGTCCTCGAATACTGGGACAACTCAAAAAATGCCAATTTCGAGTTAGGACCACCTTTGGGCCTGAACCACAAAACTTTAAATAGGTAGTACATCTATTTATGTATTGGTAAAAAAAAAAAATAAATAAATAAATAAAAAAAAAATGCTGGCGGTGGAGAAGAGCAAGGCAGAAACTTCAAACGTGATTTTCCAACAATTGCGAATTTTGAGTTGTCCCAGTATTTGAGGACGGTGCGTATGTTCACAATGAACTAGGATGAGTTAGATTCTCGAGTGACATCATTAGAGAGTAATATGATTTTGTAGGTATTGGGAATGAAGGGGTGCAAATAATGCAAATCAATTGTCCACATAATTGCGTTTTCATTGCAAATAAAATGTGCACGTGTGCATTTACTATTGCAATACTATTGATTTATAGCGGTTAACCCGGAACATGATTTAAGAATGATGTACAAGGTACAATCTAAAGCCAAACTTTTTCATTTTTCATCTGCACAAGTAAAATGATGTATAATTCGAGTAATAATAATAAATTCGTACGACAGGAGTATTGAAATTCCAACAAAATCGACCCAACGGGGTCATGACTATGTAAATATTATATAGAAAAAGAGGAGTGGCATTTTTTTTCCTCCTATGCCAAGAATACATTGCCGAATGATCACTCCACGAGGGTAGAAAGCATGGCGAAGAACGAGTAAGCTGACGTTATCATCTGTAACAAGTGAACAAAATTGTCTCCTGTCTTCCTTCTGTGGGTTTGGACTTACTGTTGACGTGTTGTTGGGATTTTATCGATGTCATTTATGTAGCGGGTATGAACTAAAACGACTCATTGAATGAATAATATTTGTATCGTGCGGTTTGCAAGACGAGCCTCTCCAAGGTTTTGTGTTAATGAAGAATCTACTTTCATCCTGATTGCTACATACCTACTTGGTCTTGCTATGACAAGCCTCTGTCAGCATAAATACGCAAATGCATAACTTGAATCTTGCATTACATTGATTAAGGTGCTCAAACTCACGTCCATGAAGCTCTCTAAATTCATCTGCCACCGGCCGTGGAAGTCAATAACAAGTGGCTTCCTTGCATGGCCGATCATCATAACGACTTCTCTCCGAAATTTGGGTGGGTAGCTGTACCAAGGCAACTCGTAGATGTACTCGTACACTTCCATACTCTTGAAAAAAAAAAAAAAAGTATTCAGACAATAAATTTCCCAAATTTTGTAGTTTTGGTTGGTTATTCCTCGAATAATCAACCTATGTTTTCATGATAATGGTCAACCTCTCCGATTCGGCTCAAAAATTTTTTCTGGACGTTTCATGGTGTCTAGATCAAAAAATCTGCAAATTCTTACACACGGGTTGGTTATTCCTCGAATGGGGGAAACAGTGGGTGTGGCGGGTCTCAGACCCATTCCAATCGATTCAGCGTCCAAAATTTAGTGGAAAATGATACCCCACACGCCTAGGTAGCAGAAATCCCGAAAACACATAGGTATTCAAGATGGGTGTATCTATGGGGCACTACGACACTAATTTACTAATATAATATTGAGAAAACGTAGGTAATTTAGAAGGCTATAATAATTGTATTAAATTGAATTGAATGGTACGAATAAAAAGCTCGGACAGTAAAATGAATTGTAGGCAACTGCTCAAAATTGGTTGCTAAGTTTCACAGCTGGTTATAAACAACAGGATATGACGATGTGTTTTGTTTGTCTATTCGGCTGAAGTCACCCACATGGGTAATAAATACCCAATTTGACCCATTACTTCTTCCAGTGGGTGCCAATTGTTCTGGGACCCATTTTATTGGATTCAGCGTCCAAAATTTAGTGGAAAATGACACCCCACTCGCCTAAATCACCCAAAATCTCGAAAATCCATTTTTCAAAAAACACATTTTGACCCCTACCCCCTCCAAATTTGGTCCGATCGGGCTGAAAAGTTTCGAGGACCCATCTCGGCTGGGAACAGACCCCTGACCCAAATTTCAGATTTTTAGAACATTTTCTACTACCAAAAACGGCGTGGACAATGGACGGCGGACGGACATTGACCTTTTTTGATCAGGACATCATGAAACGTCCAGAAAAAAATTTTGAGCCGAATCGGAGAGGTTGACCATTATCATGAAAACATAGGTTGATTATTCAAGGAATAACCAACCAAAAGGTCAATGTCCGTCCGCCGTCCGCCGTCCACGCCGTTTTTGGTAGTAGAAAATTTTCTAAAAATCTGAAATTTGGGTCAGGGGTCTGTTCCCGGTCTAGGACGGTCCTCCAAGCTTTTCAGCCCAATCGGACCAAATTTGGGCGGGGTAGGGGTCAAAATGTGTTTTTTGAAAAGTGGATGTTCGAGATTTTGGGCGATCTTGGCGAGTGGGGTATCATTTTCCACTAAATTTTGGTCGCTGAATCAAATGAAATGGATCTCAGGACGATTGGCACCCACTGGAAGAAGTTATGGGTCAAATTGGGGATATATTACCCATTTTGAATATGTGTTTTCGAGATTTCTGGAACCTGGGCGTGTGGGGTATCATTTTCCACTAAATTTTGGATCCTGAATCGATTGGAATGGGTCTGGGACCCGCCGCACCCACTGTTTCCCCATTTCCCCCATGTTGAAGAAATGAGTCTCCATGCGCCTGGTCCAAGGAATAACAACCCCTGTGTAAGAATTTGCAGCGTTTTTTGATTATTGCTAACCGACCAGAGACTACCCAAGAAATGAACATCTCATGTCCAGCGCATACACATTATGTACTCACTTCATTCTCTAGTATCTGCCCGATAGAAGTAAACGCCAGTGCAATAATTGTGTAATAGACCATCCCGAAACCGGAGGCGAGGATTGTCGTGAAATCTGAGCCCTGAACGAGATTTAGTTATTATTTCATTTTGTAACGACATTGGATTACGTAAGCTCAATAATACTTTTGAATACAATACCTTCGTGGAGACGAATGTGGTCAGCGTGAGAACGACAGTCGAGAATAAGGTAAGAAAGGCGCATGGAAACCCGAAGAAGGCTTTTAGGTCCTTGTTCAACCTGTGTTATTATTAGGGTTCATAAGTAATGACATAATTCACTATGTAGTAGGTACTTTTTAATGTATCACGAACGATTGTTTAACGTTCTATTAATTTGACAAATTTTCAGCTGCTTGACGCATTTTTTCTAATTGAAAAATGTTATTTGGTAAAAATTTTTGAAACCACGATTTTGAGAACTTTTATGATTGATGTAAGAGACAATAGCGAATGAAAAATGGTCCAATGGTACAAATAATATCATTTGATGATTCACATTATGACAACGATGGTAGTGTAATTGTTGATTTAGAATTTGGAACCTTTAGTTGAGCATATCCCCCATTTGACTTACTCAGTGAGCTCGCTGTGCCATTTGATCGCTCGCCCCAAAAATGATCTCCTATTTCGGCCTGGTTTCACGCTTTTGATCATTTGAAGAAATTTTTTGTACAGTCGCAACTCGATCACGTAAAAGGAAATAAACAGCGTGTAGCTCCCAAATTGCATTTGTGTGCTCCCTACACATTCTATGAGAAACCACCATCCGCCCACATTCATCATGAAATAGCCAACGCTCCTGGATTTTGTGTCACCGACGGACTCAAATAGTTGGGGGAAGACGATCGGTTTTTCTAAAAGGTTGAATCCATAATGAAGAATTGCATCTATCGTAAAAGGAACAAACGCGTACGTGAGTGCCAACGACAGGAAGATTTTTTCAACTATGGCAGAATATTTCCAAACCCGTGTTGTGAAATTTGAGCGGAATGAGCTCATGTGAGGCTCGTTGTAGGTCGTGAACATGTAGTTGAACGTCTCTAATAACTTTTCCTGCTCTTTTTGCGAGTAAATCCACCAACTCGCATAAACCAATAGTTGCATCGTAGCCATAATAAAAGGTAAAGAGGCGTCGAACAACCCGTAGGCCTCTTTATATCGGAGACTGTTAACCAGGACGGATGTCCACGACAAGAAAACTAATGGTCTAGACAGCGAGTAGATTTTGTATAATAGCCAAGGAACAGTTTTTGGCAGATGGTCGAAATTATACCAATTGTTTTGTCTCCTAGCAAAATGCCAGTATTTGATGATATTGTCGGAGGTTTTGGGATCAGCTTCAGCCGAGCTGAACATTTTGTTAAAGCGAAAAGAATAACCTTGAAGGAAATATTGATAATTCAACTCAAAACTAGCATTCAAAATGACCGCACAAGATTGGAAACCGGTGTGAACTGACAGGCGTTGACAAGCGCGGCGGCCATTTTATATTTCATGATCAGCGTCGTACGGACTACTATGATAACTAACCATTAGATATCGCTCA
The DNA here is from genome assembly GCA_019603395.1 of Cyrtorhinus lividipennis. NCBI lineage: Eukaryota > Metazoa > Arthropoda > Insecta > Hemiptera > Miridae > Cyrtorhinus > Cyrtorhinus lividipennis. The sequence goes on along the minus strand of CM034007.1, from coordinate 13,711,988 downwards.
AAGTATGAAAAATTACACGTTAGTTCAAGGTCTGAATAGCGTGTGGGATTACGGGTGAAGAATTTATTGATAACGAGAGAGGCTCGAGATGTTTGTGGTTAAATTGATCACCGAAAGCCGTAGAATCTGGCGAATGCTACGACATTTGTAGAAATGTTGAAACTTATGTTTCATTCATTTGATTGAAATATTTTCAAGCGTAGTAATCATCAAGCGTTAATTTCCATGTTTCAGAGAAGGAACAGGCAACAACAACCCCATAAGGATGCTCGCCAAGGTATCTATCGGACCCGTTTCAGTGGCTGGAGTAATCGCGGTCCTGGCGATACTTGCGTTGGCTGCTGCCCACCCAAGCGTCGACAAGGAGAAGCTTTTCAACGAGCTTGAGGTATGACTTATATACTTTTTTATTTGCTCTATTTAATTAACATTATTTTCCTTCAAAGTATGCGGGTACGGGTTATCAAAAAGATTTATTTATTTTTTTATTTATTTATTTAAAGAGGAACGGGACAAGCCCAATTACAAAATGAATGCAGGTAGTAGTAAATGTACAGCGACAGAGAAAATGACATCAATGAAAAGGGGAAGAAAGCAGAATCTAAGCTGAAGGCCAAAAGTAACCTAGCACTGCACTGATCACACGAATTGGTTAGGTAACGAAGATGATGGTCGGTTCAGAGTTCGAAAGAGAGTGGACCTAATACGTGGAGAGGAGGTTCACCTGTCGGGGAAGACGACACATTGGGCGGTTGTACAAGTAGTTTGTAGCTGAGAAAGGGATGGCAAAGGGCACAACAGAACGAGAAGCGGCGCGGGGTACGTGGAAGCCAATACAGGCGAGAAGATCCGGAGCGTCATGGCGACCAGATAGCAAGCCGTGGAAGAACGAGACGTCAGAGCACAGCCGTCGATCACGCGGAAACAGCAAGTCGAAACGGCGTGCAAGCTCATCGTAGGCCAGGTTCTCACGGGGAATTGAGAGCTTGTAGGCGAGATAGCGGAGGAAAGCTCTAAAAACTCGGTCGATCTGTACGGCGTGGCAATCGTAGTGAGGGCTCCAGATCACAGACGCATACTCCAGGATTGGTTGCACGAGAGTTTTGTAGAGCGTCACGAGAGCCGATGCTTGAGTGAACTCTCTGGTGTTCCTCTTCACAAAACCCAGAGCCCGCATCCCACGGGACGCTACCTGAGCGATGTGAGTAGAGAAGGAGAGTTGCGAGTCCAAGAGTACACCCAAGTCCACAATGCTGTCCCCGCGTGAGAGCGGAACACCGTCGATCAGATAGAGGTGGTTGACTGGAGAGTGTGAGCGGTGGAACGAGGTGACCGCACATTTGGACGGGTTCAGCAACAGACCATTTTGTTCACACCAGAGAGAGAGGGCGTCGAGGTTCCGCTGGAGGAGCAGGCAGTCTGAGGGGTCGCGTGTGGAGATGAAGAGCTTTAGGTCGTCGGCATAGATCAGGAACTTAATATGTTGGAGAGAGGAGATGACACCGTTGATCACTAGGTTGAAGAGAAGAGGTCCGAGGTGAGAGCCTTGGGGAACACCGGAAGTGGCAGAAAACGGGCTGGAAACAACCCCGTTTACGCGCACTGAGAGCTGTCTGGTGGCAAGGTAGCTGGCAATCCATGCGTGAAAAGGTCCAAAGACCCCAAGGGATGAGAGAACATCCAGTACTGTGCTATGGGGTAGTCAAGATAATAATTTACGACCTTTTCCTCTAAAATGGATATTTTTCAACCGATTTGAGGGTCTTCGTTAGGCCAAATAGGGCAACAAGGCCAACTCATCATATTCTTGATAACGAGAAAAAAAAGTACAATTGAGTCATTGGTAAATTTTTCTGGACGGTTCACTCCCTATTTGTAGTATGGAGGAGCCATGTCATTTAATGGCTGTTTAGCTCATACGACCGTTTTTATTCAGAAAATATCATCAATTCTTGAAATAAAACAAAAAACCAGCAGTTCAAATTAGAGTGTGACAAGAAAAATACCCAACAGTGTTCACTTCATGGGGTATCGTCGAACAACCCCCAGAGAGATGCGATGCACGTTTAATGCGTCCGAGCCGAGTAAAACCGGTTCGGCTGAAGAAGAGAAATGTTTCGATTAATCAAGCACCGTCCGGCGTTCGGCTGGTCGGAAATTATCTCTAAATTCTCGGATCGGATACACAAGCTAACTGGGTTTTTAGGTGAAAAGCATCAACCGCTTCGAATTCCTCGTGAATTCCAGACTGTCTGATTAATTTGATGTCGTTAAAAATGCTCGCGTTTCGTTTGGTTGATATGATGGGATTAGGTGATCTGGATCACATCTCTTTACGTACAAGGCATTTCTTGTGGCCGGCTGACCGGGCGACCCCTCCATCATTACGTTCAAGTCTTGCAGGCTTAGGAAACTTTCACGCCGCGATCTACTATTACTATATAACGAAATGAATTAAACTTAGTCCCGTCCTCTTCACATGATACGCTTAGGAAAAGTTGAGTTCACTTTCCCAAAGCTCGAGGAAATCCCATTGCAAGTTGATAGGAAATGGAAACACGACAACCTCTTAATCTTGACGCCTCAATCTTCCTTTTTAGGTAGGTGCGTCGGTTACGAAGATTGTGTACGTCAACGGGTGCGAGGATATGGACGCAAGAGCGTAACTTTCGCGCGTTATTCTGAACGATAAAGGGAACCCTCTCAAGTACCATATTTCCAAATGAAAAGACGCTTTAGAAAAAGACTTATCATTCACTATGATTTATTATTCGAAAACCTATTTTGAATAACACAGGGACGCATTTCAGTCGATTCAGTGTACGACTTAGTGGATATCTACACAACTAGATCCTCATGAACTGCCCCGGTTTTCGTCTGAAATGCCTAAAATGTATTAGAAGCAACTGGAGCTCTGTAGTGCTTAGGACGTAAAATTTCAGATTTTTCGGAGCATTATTATTCTCTCTTAAAATCCCATCAGAGGTAATAGTTAAAATGTCAAGCATGAAAGTAGTTACGGCTCAAACTAATTGAGATGAATTCACTTTTTCTCCTTCATTGCTATGTATATTGTTCCATATTAGTTTTGGCTATTTGATTTCAGAGCTTATTGTACATAAAATAGTTGTTACATTCAAAAAGAAGCACGAAACTGAGTGAAAACCAGCTATGATAGCCACGAGCGTTATCAACAGTCGTTGACCTCTGCCTCTGTGATATCAAAAACCACAGCAAACCTATCGTACGGGAGAGTATTTATGAAACCGAGACTTTTAAGCCTTCAATAATAAATTCAAATGTATACACGATACATATTCGGTATAAAACGTCACCATGTAGCTCTGGAATGACCTTTCTCGCCGAACACGAAAATAATTGACCAGTATTCGAGTTAACGTGAAGATCCCATTGGGTCACACAACACGTCCTCGAAACTCCTGTTTACCTTATCAATAAACTAATAACGTAACTACGTCGGGCTATTACACGGTTCACGGGAAGTACTAATGATATCAGTTGTGACGGTTACGATTTAGCCTCCTCGTACCGACCACTATTCACTATATTTTGGGAAAATACACTAGCTACTGGATTACCGGGTTTTGATCGAAATGCAAATCGTTTGTTGTGTTGGAAAACGAAAATTATAGCAACGACGAAGGAGGAAACATCCAGGAAATTGCGCGGAAACCGTAGAAAAGCGTCATCTTGGTCTTGCCTGTCCTTGTAAAAGAATGTTTCCGCAATTTACAAGCCCGACGTACCTTCTGAGTCTGAGCGTGGCAATTTATCATCGTCACCACTATTCTGGCTTTGTTTTCGTCAAGCAAGGTATGGCTCATTTTCGACCAGGGAAGACAAGGACTGCTCTAAAATGTCCAAATTAGAACAAAATTCTCCAATGCAAAAAGCCACCAGTTTTTGAAATGCGTTAGTTGTATGTACTTCTCTCTTGACAGGACGCGTTGCTTCTCCTTAAAGATACTCAGAAGCTATCCATTCCACAACATACAAATATGTTATTTGTCCTTCTCAGCATTCGCAAATACAGGTACTTTGTAGGAAAATGGATTCCTCCGGTTTCCTCTGAGCCTAGGAAACGAATATAATAAGCTAACGAATAATCCTCGATGTGGAAGTTTAATTCATCTCAAGGAAAAAAATCTGCAAATTCTTACACACGGGTTGGTTATTCCTCGAATGGGAAAACAGTGGGTGTGGCGGGTCCCAGACCCATTCCAATCGATTCAGGGTCCAAAATTTAGTGGAATATGATACCCCACACGCCTAGGCACCAGAAATCCTGACACATACAAAATGGGTGGATACATACCCATTTTGACCCATAACTTCTTCCGGTGGGTGCCAATCGTTCTGGGACACACACCATTGAATTCAGCGTCCAAAATTTAGTGGAAAATGATACCCCACACGCCTAGGTAGCAGAAATCCCGAAAACACATAATCAAATTGGGTAATAAATACCCAATTTGACCCATAACTTCTTCCAGTGGGTGCCAATTGTTCTGGGACCCATTTTATTGGATTCAGCGTCCAAAATTTAGTGGAAAATGACACCCCACTCGCCTAAATCACCCAAAATCTCGAAAATCCATTTTTCAAAAAACTCCTACCCCCTCCAAATTTGGTCTGATCGGGCTGAAAAGTTTCGAGGACCCATCTCGGCTGGGAACAGACCCCTGACCCAAATTTCAGATTTTTAGAAAATTTTCTACTACCAAAAACGGCGTGGACAATGGACGGCGGACGGCGGACGGCGTACGGCGTACGGCGGACGGACATTGACCTTTTTTGATCAGGACATCATGAAACGTCCAGAAAAAAATTTTGAGCCGAATCGGAGAGGTTGACCATTATCATGAAAACATAGGTTGATTATTCAAGGAATAACCAACCAAAATGACACTGTGTGGATTCAATGAGCATTATCGCAATCCCTCTTCGAGTAGAACTCTGATATTGAGGATGCTTGAGTGTAAGTCGTGCTTTATTGTGGTTAGGACCGACAGCGTAAGATGTACATCTGGAGAAAAAGGATGTAGCAATCTACGAAGTAAGCTGCTTGGGCTAACCGAAGAGCCGCACGCCTATTGTGTACGAAAAATCGAATGAGCAATAGATTTCCCTCGTGGCTCTATTGAAACAAAGTCAAGAGGCATTCATCTACCGATGAAAGGGATTACCACCATTTCGTGAAATTCAATCGCTTTTGTTGCGTGGGAGTCGATATTTTAGATTCAAGACACCTAGGTCATAGGTTTCACCTCGGTTTGATTACGTACAACCCGAATCGGCATCAATGAACATCGTAATGCTTCTAGACACCAACGAAGAGGTTGTCCAACACACTGATGATTTGCTCAGAAGACTCAACGGAACCCAACCGCGTGAGCTGAATTAGTTGGTGTGAGCCTGAACAGGCTTAGAGTTTGGTGGACTTTATTAAATCGAAGCAAATAAATATAATGAACAGACAACTAGTGGTAGGTACAAGATTACCAAGTCACAGTATATTATACTTCAATCGAGAGAAAAACCATCCGTTCTCCGGAAAAGCGCAGGGCAGCAGATTCCTGGTTCCTCAATGCGCCGCTAGAGGGCATGGTTAGGGCGCGTTACTGGAGCACTAGTGCGTAATGCTCTGAAGAATTAGTTATTTAAAGTAATTAAAGTGATCTCAGTCTCGATTAATTGATGCATAAATCATCAGGATAATATTGCTTGCAACTGGATGACGAATTAACTTACAATAAATACCTACAAGCAGTTACTTGGTGCAAAAAATTTTTTTTATTGAGTTATTGAGTTAGGCTATAAGGTTTCTCAAACAGATCCTTACTTTGAAAAAAAACTTTCTGCGATATTCAATTGGAGGAAGAGAGTTTTTACTTTATTTTATGACGCCTCGAAAATAATACCCCTACCCAGTAAATAAGCCACTCAAACGAAGTAAAATTTAAAAGGAGCATCTCACAAAAAGTGAATGAGTACAAGCTCTTGCTTCACTTGGCAAACATATAGAAGAAGGGGCAGGCATCCGGTTTTGGTTGGTTATTCCTTGAATAATCAATCTATGTTTTCATGCAAATGGTCAACCGCTCCGATTCGGCTCAAAATTTTTTTCTGGACGTTTCATGGTGTCTAGATCAAAAAAGGTCAATGTCCGTCCGCCGTACGCCGTCCACGCCGTTTTTGGTAGTAGAAAATTTTCTAAAAATCTGAAATTTGGGTCAGGGGTCTGTAACCGGCCTGGGACGGTCCTCCAAGCTTTTCAGCCCGATCGGACCAAATTTGGGTGGGGTAGGGGTCAAAATGTGTTTTTTGAAAAATGGATTTTCGAGATTTTGGGCGATCTAGGCGAGTGGGGTATCATTTTCCACTAAATTTTGGACGCTGAATCAAATGAAATGGATCTCAGGACGATTGGCACCCACTGGAAGAAGTTATGGGTCAAATTGGGTATATATTACCCATTTTGAATATGTGTTTTTGAGATTTCTGGAACCTAGGCGTGTGGGGTATCATTTTCCGCTAAATCTTGGAAGCTGAATCCAATGAAGTGGGCCTCAGGACGATTGGCACCCACTGGAAGAAGTTATGGGTCAAATTGGGTATACATCACCCATTTTAAATATGTGTTTATGAGATTTCCGGTACCTGGGCGTGTGGGGTATCATTTTCCACTAAATCATGGACACTGAATCGATTGGAATGGGTCTGGGACCCGCCGCACCCACCATTTTTCCCATTTCCCCCATGTTTTTAAATAAGTTTCCATGCGCCTGGTCTGACGAATAACCAACCCCTGTGTAAGAATTTGCAGCGTTTTTCATACAACTCGTATCTCCGCCTCGATTGATCGGATGAACAAGTGAGTAATTTGGTGACTGCAGTCCAATCTCAAATTCAATTTTAGGTCACTCTTAAAAAAAAAAGTGAATGAAAAAAACCTTGAACCTGGTCGGAAAATACACAGACCGTTCATTCGGGGTTTGCACAATTTTATGTTTCTTAAACATCATTCAAAATTTTGAGAATTAGGCAAGTTAACATTTAAAGGTTTTTTCAAAAACAGGGCAAAATTTGAAACTCCATGATTTTACGATCCTGGCTGCCGAGTAATTCTGTTAATCCTATAAAGCACCTTTTTCAAAAATGTCCTTTTTTGCCTTCAAAGCAATGAGATCTCTTGAAATGGTTGTTTAAATACTTGAAAACCCTGGTTTTATCTATTTTTCAATGAGATGTCTTTAATATACCGATTTCCTCAACCACATTGCTCGAATTATAATGCGAGAGTATTTCCTAGACCCAAGTAAAGACGGATGTGTGCTGTAAAATACCATTACGTATATATTCCCTTGAAATGCGGCCCACTATCCTTCTCCGATACGCATCTATTGAATTCTCCAATGGGCCGAAATCACGAATCGTAAATCAGAATGGAATTTCCTAGATGAAAATCTAGTGCTATTGCGATAGGATCAATGAGAAAGCGAAACCTAACACTCCGCGGGTTGTGGGCCCCGAGTCATTGTTGACCTCAGGATCCCGTTGGGAACATTCAATCCATCGTATTGTTGTCTTTCCATCATTTCGCGAAATACGCGGGACACATCCGTATTCAACTCTGACGAAGAACTGGTATTCCAAGAACATCTAATTTGCAGATGATTTGGAATTCGAGATGGCGAGTATCAGTTTGATGCGACAGCGGGAGTTGGTATAATTAATCGATACGTCAAAACTGTTTTGAATGCAATACAATCGTATTTGAGACCGATTGCCTACAAAATACGTTATTGGGGGTTGCGCGCGTGTTTCTTGGTCTAGTCACTTCCGCAGTAAGAGATAATATACGTACATAAATATTATCGTAGAGCAAGGGGCTTGACGAGAACGTAAGCTCGAATATCATTTCAGTCTTCTCTTCACGCTAAATACACTATAGTCGCTATTCGCAGGGATCTTCTCGCCTCCAATTGCGTCATTTTCTAGTGGCGCTGTGTTCAGGATGCCTATGTAACTATTCCCCAAGTTGTCAACCTTGGAACTCCATCTAATGTGGCCTGGGATGTATGAGGTTAATAGCGACAAGTTTCAAAAATTTACTGATCAGCCCACCTGATGGGCAGGCTGATCACAATTATATTAGGTATAAGAGGAAATTCGGGAGACTCGTGTGACATCCTTCCACTGAAACAGAAAACTCGGGGTAACGAAAAATAACCTTGATTGAAAAAGCGGCACAACACACGCCGTGATAAATGGCCGACACAACAACCACTGGTTGTGCAAACAAATTAAATTATCGCACAATTGCGAAACGAAACTGTCGGCGCACAAAGAAATATAAGTAAAAGGGTAAAACGCGGTCGAAACGAGAATATCTTGAGAGGAGACGTTTTACTCAAGCGAACAAAAAAGACAATGGCGGACCAGAGGAGGGTGACGATGCTGGGAGAAGGTGGCAGTGTTACCACTGCACACCTTATTATTATTTTTTTCTTCAACAGCTTAGCGACCATTGCGGTCGATAAGCCTTTAAAGACGTTGTACTCGCGTGTTTATAACATTATAATAAATAAATAAATAAATAAATAATGAATAAAACTCATCAAATTTTATTTCATCTTGTTAACTTCATTGTTTCCCACATTTTCTACCATTTCCATAAAAAGGTTGTATTCGAGAAACAAAAGAATTATTATGTACGCTGAAAAATATTTAAATTAAGATGGGTTTTATTCAATTTTGAAGATGATTCTTACTTGATTCGGAAAAAATAACGTTTGACCCAGAGAATGTTTATTTGACTTGGGACAGGATTTGACCGGTTTGGAAAAATATAACTTGACTTATTGAAAGGAATCAAATTATTCACGAATTGAATAATTTAATTTTACATGAAGAGAGATTCTTCCGATTAGGAAAAAGACACGGAACATTCGACTCGGAAGCGAATTCATTCACCTGAGAATAAGATTAATTTAATTTGAAAAGGATTTATTTGACTTGAAAAAAGATTTACTTCATTCAAGGAAAGGATCAATTTATTTGACTTGAAATAGGTTTCATATGACTTAGGATGGGATTGGTTCGATTTGAACTTTAGTTCAATTTAACTTGAGTGTTTCATTTGATTGAGGATACGGGGGGATTCCCTGGTCAAATCATTTTATTGAACTTGTGTAGAATCAATTTGATTTGATACAGGTTTTATTCGATTCGACAGTACCACATGAGCAGGAAGAGCAATGCCTGTTTTCATTAGCAAAAAAGTTAGGTTTTTTAGAGGAATTCGACAAGGAGTGTATTGTAGTAGTCGAATACGTAGTGTTCGAGGGGCGGAAAAAAAATGGCGCGTAGTGTGGATTTGTCAAACGTTGGGATCACGGTTATTCGCACTCTATTTCGCCTCGTGATGATTCTATTACCCCTTCACCGTCCAGGCTTCTATTACTCCCCCCTCCTTTCCTCGTATCTCTCCACTCGTGCTTTTTCTGTCTCCCCTCGTCCGCTCGGCTCATCAGCGGTATATTGTGTTAGGCTCGCCGTCATCCGGTACCTCATAACCTCCTTTCCTAACTTATTGTGGGGAGTTTCAGACCGCGAATCCCCAATGTCCTTCTGGCTCGACAAGAAGAACATAGAAAAATCGAAGATTTCCCTTATATTCGGCTCCTTTGTCCCGAACCGACAGATTTTGGTGTTCGTAATAAAATTGTGCAAATTGTACAAACTATATCAATTTTTTTTTGTTAATATCAGTCAGAAGAAAAAATCTGCAAATTCTTACACACGGGTTGGTTATTCCTCGAATGGGGGAAACAGTGGGTGTCGCGGGTCCCAGACCCATTCCAATCGATTCAGGGTCCAAAATTTAGTGGAATATGATACCCCACACGCCTAGGCACCAGAAATCCTGACACATACAAAATGGGTGGATACATACACATTTTGACCCATAACTTCTTCCAGTGGGTGCCAATTGTTCTGGGACCCATTTTATTGGATTCAGCGTCCAAAATTTAGTGGAAAATGACACCCTACTCGCCTAGGTACCAGAAATCCCGAAAACACATATTCAAAATGGGTAATAAATACCCAATTTGACCCATTACTTCTTCAAGTGGGTGCCAATTGTTCTGGGACCCATTTTATTGGATTCAGCGTCCAAAATTTAGTGGAAAATGACTCCCTACTCGCCTAGGTACCAGAAATCCCGAAAACACATATTCAAAATGGGTAATAAATACCCAATTTGACCCATTACTTCTTCAAGTAGGTGCAAATTGTTCTGGGACCAATTTTATTGGATTCAGCGTCCAAAATTTAGTGGAAAATGACACCCCACTCGCCTAAATCACCCAAAATCTCGAAAATCCATTTTTCAAAAAACCCCTACCCCCTCCAAATTTGGTCCGATCGGGCTGAAAAGTTTCGAGGACCCATCTCGGCTGGGAACAGACCCCTGACCCAAATTTCCAATTTTTAGAAAATTTCTACTACCAAAAACGGCGTGGACAATGGACGGCGGACGGCGGACGGCGTACGGCGGACGGCGGACGGCGTACGGCGTACGGCGTACGGCGGACGGACATTGACCTTTTTTGATCAGGACATAATGAAACATCCAGAAAAAAATTTTGAGCCGAATCGGAGAGGTTGACCATTATCATGAAAACATAGGTTGATTATTCGAGGAATAACCAACCAAAATCGGGTAGAAACGGAGGATTTTTATGATTGCTTGATATTGAAAGTAATGAAAAAAAAAATAAGCTGAAATTGAGCTGAATTCGAGGAAACCTGTAGCAGATTGAGCTCTTCCCCTGGCAGAAGTTCTCTGCAGGATGCTCTTTACTGGGCCGAGCAAGATAATCACCTTGTTATTGGTTCCATGACCTGGTCGTCGTATTACCTCTAACTAATCACGTTCCTCCGTTTTTTCCCAGCTCGTGGAAGATGACGGAGCCATCGACCCGGCATTGATGAACAACATATTCATCCAGAGGATGCTTAACCGGTTGAGGGCTCAACAGGATTTCTCGGATCTCCAACTTCAAAGGAAACGAAGCTACTGGAAACAGTGCGCCTTCAACGCCGTTTCATGTTTCGGCAAGTAGAACCCAAAGTCCTAAAACTCTCTCTGTAATCAACTAATCAAAAACACCCCTCACAGTTCAGTAGCTTCTGCCGCATTAATCAGAAACACTTGAATCGTTCAAACTTCCAGTTAGAACATACTTCAAGACACTTCGGAATTCGACTTGTTATTACAATTATATAACATTATTATCCAAAATAGGTGTTGTTTATTGACTTACTAATTCCCCTAATACATTAATGTTGCCACCTAACCCCTGTCACTACCTTTTCATTCATATTTCACTTCGATTACATTTTAAATTATGTAAGCATGTTTGATTTTGGAAAAGAAATAAAATTTATTTTACTTGGAGCACAGTGTGTAGTTGTCATGTTAATTTATTCTTCCCGTCTTCCTTCTTTTCCACCAAGGAAATGATCATGGGAGAAGAGAGAACGATGACAAGAAAAGGTGAGACAATTGTTGCCAAGTGTAGTGCCAATTAATGAGTTAACCACGCCAGTTCTATTCCGTACGCGTTATTTTTCCGTACTCTCGGATAACATAGGAGCAACCTATCACCGAACACTTGAATCGCCGTGCATTCAAGTATTTTGAAATCAAGTGCTCAGAACACAGGGTGAGCTCATTATTGTCTTTTCCTTATAATCTTTCTTCTCCCATGAGCTTTCCGCGTTTCCACTTAATGAGCTTTCCTGTTATGAATAGACGCTCACCTATAATAGGCGCATCACTCAATTGGAACTCAAGCTTTAGAAAGAACAAACAATGTGCTTTCGCTTGGCCCAATAATTTCCTCCGTGTATGCTTCAGTTATGCTGTATTTAATTTCCCTTAATGCTTTAGTCCAGAATACAACTCCCCCGCCCTCTCAAAGATTTCATCACTTTTTTAAACTTTTAATTTCATTATTCTGAGTGAATGCGTTTCCATTTTTTCCCCCTACTGGGAGAATGAATTATTGATTTAAATTCCTTTCAACTCCCCTCAATGAAAAATCCTCAAAAATCTGAGTAAGGAAATTCATAAATAATTCTTTTTCGTGCCTCATGGGGACATGAATAGCTGAAAAAAAGTTGGCCATCTTCACTCGAGCTTTCTCTCTTGCCGGTTAATCGATTTGACTCTTTTTCAATGAGTTTGTTCATCACCTGCATGACACCCAATTTCATACGTTTTTATTACATTTGGGAATTCAATCATTGAAGGAAGTGAACGGTGACTCGGACAGGTTATGAAGATTAAATTTGGAAGGCTTCAATTCGCTTGCTGTGCTCACTTTGGCTTAATGGCTGACGACAGAAAATTTTATCTTATATTCATGTTAAATTTTGTATATACTTCTTAGGACACCCGAAATTCTGATATAGATACCTACATTGTTCGTAGAACATTGATTTAGACAAAAATGTTCATTTACGAAACAAAATAAGCACCGACACAACATCTTTTTTGAATAGAACAATGAGTAATATAAACTTGATTCGTCCACTATAACCCACCTGAACTCGCCTTTAGTCGTTCAATAATATTGTCAGTGCATGGTTTTTAATTGGAAATGACCTAACTTTCAATTTTGTTTTTCCTCTATCTCCTTTCTCTTTCTTCTTATGATTTATTTTCTTGTTTCGCTAGGTCAAAAACGAGAAAGCAGAAGAAGAAACCTTGTCCAAGATTACGGTCGATGGGATTTCTTTACTAAGCTCTTCTCCTTCTAAAACAAACGCTCATCCGGGAGAAAAATTATAATTTGACTCAATAGCCACAAGGACTTGTTATTCGTTATTTTAGTTCTAATCATCAGTAATAAGATACGAAACAATAAATAGGTCATTTGAAGTACATTTCAATTATATTTTGGAAATAAAAATAATTTCTCAAAACTGCCCTATTAGCAAAATTAGTTTTTTCAGCCTCTGAGTTCATCCTAGCGTTAAGGGTTGTACAGTGAGCCGTAAAAATATGTAACAATACTACTATTATTCCCTCATTAATGTGAAATTTCTGTAACAGGAAAGCTCATATCAGTATTAGGTTTTTTTTAAAAAGAGTATTTTACCTTTTAGAATTCTATGTCATTTTCGCTTCTTACTATGACGGTCCAAAAGTTGAATCATAACCTATTATTGTTTTTGCGTTTACACGTAATATACACATGGAACCGGATTGTATCAGTCGTATATTCACGGAAGAATGGGTGAGTGAAAGAGGTAATTAAACTAAAGCACCGCTATAAGCAACTATATATACATTTATCACAAAACTATAAGCACAACATTTTTCAGTGGGTCCAAAAATCTCGGTCCTATGGGTGATTTTTTCGCAACTGACGTATAGAATAAATTATTAGAACAGACAACGTGTTCATTATTCAGCTATAAAAATGCAATTGATGCCACAACACTGTTGCAAAAGGGTGGAAAAACGGATGTGACGTTAAAATGTAGTGTTTTATCTCGATAGAGTGCGTTGAGATTCACCGTTTTGATGGAAGATAAGATCCTGTACGTTGAATTGAAAATAATATCTCGCGGCTCTTTGCCTCATAACATTATTTTGTGTACTGTGGCTCTTTGCCATGTTTGGATTTTGTTTTAGATTTCGTCTTTCGATACTCATTCCTATGTCACAAGTTAGTGGAAAAAGAAACCTCTCTCAAGGTGTAAAGTGTGCTTTCAAACTTGGATAAACTAAACGTGGACTGCAGGGGAAATTAAAAACTCTTCCTGAGTGTTGACACAAAGTATTCATTCTCCTTTGTAAACAAGTTGAAGCTTTTTAAAGGACACATTCAAAACAGCGATCTATCCCACTTTCCTTCTTTGCGCAGCACCCTGCAGAAGACTGGTGTTGAAACAGGTATAACTGGATACGCGAAACAACTTCACCGCAAAATACCACAGATCACTTTTCTCATCGACCCGTTTAATGTTGACACCGAATGCGTGAAACCCCCACTTGTTACTGATGAGGCAGCGAGTGAACTAGAAATGATTGAGCTACGTGAGGACGATAGACTGAAATCTCTTTTGGAGGAAGGCCGTATTACGTTTTGGAGAGCTGCGCCATTTGAAAAATACCCGTGTAAAAAAAGACACTACTACTACCCGCTCTCAGGCTTCTGCCTATGTTCTCGTCATCATTCGTCTGTGAAAAGCTGTTTTCTAGTTTGAAACCCGTAAAATCAAAGCACCGGTTCAGAAACTGCTCCGAGTGTCTACAACTGAATACTAAACTGATTTGCAGAAGATTACTGAAAACAAAAGAACCAGAAATCTCATAGAGATTATTATCCCATCACTCCAACAAAGTAACAAAAACACCTGATTGAGCATGTTAATTATGTATTTAATTTATTATTGTTTATGTTCTATGCTTTTGTGTGGTGTGGCTCTCTGACTGTCACAGTTTAAATTTTGGCACTTTTTGTCGATCTTGTTCGCCACCCCTGCTATAGAGGATGTGACTGTTGGTTAAGGAAGAGATTGAGTCAAGGTGGATCTACCTACGGGGTAAAAACATTCATAAAATTCATTTAAAAAACATGAACAGTAGTTAATCGAGAAGGAGTTTCTTAAGGCTGATAGTATTCAAACTCATTCATATTCTACTAGGAACATGGTACACAGAACAGTGGGAGAAACGAGAGCGTGACTCAACACAGGTTTCTTGTTGTAGGCAGCTACATAATTCCCTTTTTTCGTCGCGATATAATATACGTGAACCCGGTGAAGAAAGGAACCCTTTTCACAAGCGTGGGAGTTTACTCCTCTTAAATGAGGATCAGAAATGTGGCTCATATAATGTCGTTAGCGCCAGTTAATGAACCTCAAAATCTCTTTTTTCCCGCAAGGTATAATACCGTGAAATTAAGTGGGATATATATAAAATGGGAAGAGAGAAGGAAGGGGGGAATTAGAGAAGGGCAAAGATGGAATCGGAGGCACATTACGAAATTGGCGGTATTGCCATTCTGGAATCTCACCACGATCGTCAGTGAAAATTAATCAAAAAATCTGCAAATTCTTACACACGGGTTGGTTATTCCTCGAATGGGGGAAACACTGGGTGTGGCGGGTCCCAGACCCATTCCAATCGATTCAGGGTCCAAAATTTAGTGGAATATGATACCCCACACGCCTAGGCACCAGAAATCCTGACACACACAAAATGGGTGGATACATACCCATTTTGACCCATAACTTCTTCCGGTGGGTGCCAATCGTTTTGGGACCCATTTTATTGGATTCAGCGTCCAAAATTTAGTGGAAAACTATACCCCACACGCCTAGGTAGCAGAAATCCCCAAAACACATCCAAAATGGGTAATATATACCCAATTTGACGCATAACTTCTTCCAGTGGGTGCCAATTGTTCTGGGACCCATTTTATTGGATTCAGCGTCCCAAATTTAGTGGAAAACTATACCCCACACGCCTAGGTAGCAGAAATCCCGAAAACACATATTCAAAATGGGTAATAAATACCCAATTTGACCCATAACTTCTTCCAGTGGGTGCCAATCGTTCTGGGACCCGTTTCATTGGATTCAGCGTCCAAAATTTAGTGGAAAATGACACCCTACTCGCCTAGATCGCCCAAAATCTCGAAAATCCATTTTTCAAAAAACACATTTTGACCCCTACTTCCCCCCCCCCCCCAAATTTGGTCCGATCGGGCTGAAAAGTTTCGAGGACCCGTCTCGGCTGGGAACAGACACCTGACCCAAATTTCAGATTTTTAGAAAATTTTCTACTACCAAAAAGGGCGCGGACGATGGACGGCGTACGGCGGACGGACATCGACCTTTTTTGATCAGGACATCATGAAACGTCCAGAAAAAAATGTTGAGCCGAATCGGAGAGGTTGACCATTATCATGAAAACATAGGTTGATTATTCAAGGAATAACCAACCAAAACATCAAACTAGTAAATTTCTAATTCGGATCATTTCTAAACTTTTGTGCTACGAAAAGGTCGACCCAACCAATTGTGGTCACAGAAGTCTCTCATTGAAGCATTGCAAACAGGAGGAGAAAATAATCATGTTCACGTCGAGCCGTAAGTATAGTAATTAACGCGGCTTTACTCTGACGGTAGGTGGTTTGCACGGTGTTGGTGCTTCACGGGTAAGGTTGTTGAGAGAAACTCGACCTCCCACTAATCTCAGCCCTTTTTTGAGCTCAGAGCACGCGAAATGGCTTAAGACGCTTTGTGCTAAATGACACTCGCCTTCTGCCGGAAGCCCTCGTGAAAATCTCAAGCTCCTCGTTGTTAGTTGAGTCTCACCTCCCAAGCGCACTTCCTCTAATAATGACGGCCATTTTTTCTCGGCTCTCTTCACTCGAGCAAGTATATTGTGCGACACTTACATGACCAAGCTCGTCGAAATGAGTCTCGATTCTATCGTCTAATACGGAGGAAGAAATAAATTCTCGTGAAATTTCCTTGACAGGTAGGAATCACCCACATTTCAAGTGAATGGACGAACCTTCTCACAAATGAGTGAGATGCATACGAAAATAATTATTATCCTCTCCTACTGAAAATATTCCTGCGTATACTGCATTGTCGTCTGTATCGGAGGTGTGAGGGACACTGTGGAGCGACCCAGTTTGGTTTTAGGTCGTGTTTTGGGACACGTGAGGCGATATTTAGTCTCCAGGTCCTCACGCAGAACTGCCTTGATTATCGTAAGGATGTGTGGCTGTGCTTTCTAGACTATGAAAAGGCCTTTGACAGTGTCCGGCATGGCAAAATGATCGATTCGTTAAAGCAGATCGGGGTTGATGAGAAGGACACCCGAATCATTGAAGACCTGTATTGGAACCAGAGGGCAGTGGTGAAGCTCCCAGATGGTTCTGTGACAGACGAATTCGACATCCAGCGAGGGGTCCGCCAGGGATGCATCCTTTCTCCATTGCTATACAACATCTACATGGAGCAAGCGTTCGCTTCTCTCCCTGATGTGGAGCTTGGCATCAAGGTAAATGGTGTATTTGTCAATAATATTCGGTACGCAGATGACACCATCCTTATAGCCGACTCCCAGAATAGCCTGCAGCAACTCGTTAACATCGTGGCTGAGGAGAGCCTGTTGATTGGCCTAAGGATCAACATTTCAAAGACAAAATGGATGGTGGTCTCGCGTGGCGATGAGCTCCGTACGGGGCGGATCGATGTCGGGGGCATCTCATAAGAGCGCGTTCAGAACTTCAAGTATCTTGGAGTCGTCGTGAACGAGAAATGGAATCCTGAGGTCGAGATTCGTGCCAGGATTGAGCAGGCCAGAGCGGCTTTTGTCCGGATGAAGTCGTTCTTCTGCAATAAGCATTTGGGCTTTGACATTCGCTATCGTACGCTTCGGTGCTACGTTTGGTCAGTTCTGCTCTACGGCGTTGAGACATGGACACTGAAGATTGCCTCTGTAAATCGCCTGGAGGCATTTGAGATGTGGTGCCTCCGCAGGATGTATCGGATCTCGTGGGTCCAGAGGGTTCGAACACTGAGGTTCTGCGCCGAGCAGGCCTTGAGGATCGCGAGCTCTTCAAGGATGTGAAAAGGCGGAAGATAGGGTACCTCAGTCACGTCTTCAGAGGAGATCGCTATGTTTTCCAGCGTTTGATTCTGGAAGGAAAAATAGAGGGGAGACGTGGAATCGGCCGTAAACAGCTCTCTTGGCTTCGAGACATACGGAGATGGACGGGTGTCCGGGATTTTGCCGCTCTCAAGAATGGGGCTATTGAGCGAACACTGCGGGCTGTGTAGGAGAAGAAGAAGGATTGGTCGCCAACGGATGGTTCAAACGTCTACGGCACCCACAGAAGAAGATCCTCTTAAGATCCATACAAAACCGAATCATTTAGAAATTTCTAGTTCTTGCGAAGTTGAGTTATATGTGCCAAACCATCAATCGCTTTGCTTCCTTTTATTTAGGATAACGTTTCGGACAAATCGCACCCCACCGCAGTCCGGAAACCATATTTACTTAACCAAAAATGTATATTTCATCCCGTAACATTTGAAAAACGCTGCAAATTCTTACACAGGGGTTGGTTATTCCTTGTACCAGGCGCATGGAGACTCATTTCTTCAACATGGGGGAAATGGGGAAAAAAGTGGGTGCGGCGGGTCCCAGACCCATTCCAATCGATTCAGTGTCCAAAATTTAGTGGAAAATGATACCCCACACGCCTAGGTTCAAGAAATCTCAAAAACACATATTCAAAATGGGTAATATATACCCAATTTGACCCATAACTTCTTCCAGTGGGCGCCGATCGTTCTGGGACCCATTTCATTTGATTCAGCGTCCAAAATTTAGTGGAAAATGATACCCCACTCGCCTAGATCGCCCAAAATCTCGAAAATCCATTTTTCAAAAAACACATTTTGACCCTTACCCCACCCAAATTTGGTCCGATCGGGCTGAAAAGCTTGGAGGACCGTCCCAGGCCGGTTACAGACCCCTGACCCAAATTTCAGATTTTTAGAAAATTTTCTACTACCAAAAACGGCGTGGACGGCGGACGGCGGACGGCGTACGGCGGACGGCGTACGGCGTACGGCGGACGGCGGACGGACATTGACCTTTTTTGATCTAGACACCATGAAACGTCCAGAAAAAAAATTTGAGCCAAATCGGAGAGGTTGACCATTTGCATGAAAACATAGGTTGATTATTCAAGGAATAACCAACCAAAAGGTCAATGTCCGTCCGCCATACGCCGTACGCCGTCCGCCGTCCACGCCGTTTTTGGTAGTAGAAAATTTTCTAAAAATCTGAAATTTGGGTCAGGGGTCTGTAACCGGCCTGGGACGGTCCTCCAAGCTTTTCAGCCCGATCGGACCAAATTTGGGTGGGTAAGGGTCAAAATGTGTTTTTTGAAAAATGGATTTTCGAGATTTTGGGCGATCTAGGCGAGTGGGGTATCATTTTCCACTAAATTTTGGACGCTGAATCAAATGAAATGGGTCTCAGGACGATTGGCACCCACTGGAAGAAGTTATGGGTCAAATTGGGTATATATTACCCATTTTGAATATGTGTTTTTGAGATTTCTGGAACCTAGGCGTGTGGGGTATCATTTTCCACTAAATCATGGACACTGAATCGATTGGAATGGGTCTGGGACCCACCACACCCACCATTTTCCCCATTTCCCCCATGTTTTTAAATAAGTTTCCATGCGCCTGGTCTGACGAATAACCAACCCCTGTGTAAGAATTTGCAGCGTTTTTGATCTAGACACCATGAAACGTCCAGAAAAAAAATTTGAGCCGAATCGGAGAGGTTGACCATTTGCATGAAAACAGGTTGATAATTTAAGGAATAACCAACCAAAACGGACTGCGGTAGTTGAGGATGTTTTCACCCGTCATATCGTTTCACCTCGTCACTTCGAAAATGTTTCCGAAGCAAATTTAGATACAACCAACTAACTGTTCCTGGCATAATAACCACTCCTACCGCCAGCAAGTTGAATAATAATTCATCTGAGAGATAGTTCAATTCATTTTTGCATAGATCACTCACCTATTTTTGCACTTTTTTAATTTGGCTCCATTATGGGACGGCAACATGCTCTTCAACGCCTGTACCTCTAGGTGATAAATATTTGGCAAACAGTCTTTCCCCAGAACACGAAGTGAGAAATATGTTAAAATAAGTGACAAATTTAGCCTGTTCTTCATACCCAATCAACTGACGGGTGTTTTTCTCCAGCCTGCTGATGACGTAAAAGTAACTCCTTCGCATCATCAAACGGTAATGAAACGGAAGTCTTGGTAACTTCCCTAACCGCTTGTAGCTAACCACAGTAAACAACTCCTTCCTACAGTGTGTCTACGATGAAGTGGTCTATTGATTTAGGAATTACTTCTACGCTTTGAAAATTGATGAGATTTTTGAAGAAATACCCGGAAAATAATCATCATCAGACAGATTCTGTCGAATAAATCATACTGGTAAGGCAAGATGAAATTTTGTTGTTTCCTCTCTCTTTTTATTCAAATTGCACCAAGTTGAAACTTATTTGCTATATTTCTGTGACTTAGGTTATATACTTCAGCTAAAGTACATTGCTTAGCTTACAATTATTCCATCATTTGATTTCATCTCACTTCATACGCAACTATTATGAATCTCAACGCGGTTCCCCTTATCTTCTATTTTGAGTTCAATCTTTTCGTTGTTTTTAGGTACTAGACCTATCCATTGCGTCTGTAGGCCGAGTCGATCTGGTCAATTTAGTGTAATGCAAAAAGTTATGCCACTAGAAATCAACTCCGTTCATGATCTTAAATACTAACAGAACTGGTAGGCCCCATCATACAAATTCAACCGAAATTCTTACGCTTGTTTTGTTCATTGTTCTTGAGTAAATAACACTCCTATCTTTTACTTCGGTGTCTTATGAATTCACGAACCTCCTTCCTAGACGAATTCCTAGATGTAGATTACATTATTAAATGACAGAGACGTTTGCTTTTTGAACGGTAAGTAAAAGACAATAGACGTCTAAATACTGTTTAAATTGACCAAACTCGACGAATTATTCCGTCACAGTAGTACCGACTACCGAATTTATAAGGAGTAATTAATGTTTGAATTCGGCAATTATAACTTATTAATAATGAAACATTTACTCAATAATTGCAAAATAGTTTCTTCCGTAACCGGTAGGTAAAGCGATTGGAATCGAACACTAAGGATTGGAGTCGAACTCATACTTTAACCGAATTCATGTTTCCTTACTTCAAATTTTGATCGAAACACTTCAACCAGAGGTCAAGAGGTACCTTCAGTTATCATTGTTCAAAAGACGCACTTAGGTTCCCTTTCGAAACTGTGACAAACAGAAATTCAACCTCCAATTATTTGTTGAAAATTTGTAGATGTACCTTCACAATCTTTGCCAAAGATGAAACCTGAGCAAGTCATTCGTCCACATTAAGGACGTCTCCATTTGCCTCTCAACCCCCTCCTCCTCCCACCACGTGAATGCTTTCGTGAAGAGTTGCCAGTCGAATGTCACTCAGGCTTTCAGAACCTGAGCTTTCCCGTAGTCAATGATTTAGACCGAGATAAGGAGCTTGATTCAATTAGTGCCAAGTGCTGTTCGGTAGACTGCGGAACTCTTGAATTACGATCGGCGACCAGAGTGGCTTAACCGTTCAAGACAAGGTCGATAATCAACCTTTAGAAACTCATACGATCAATTTTCCTATTCGCCTATGGAAAATTACACCAACATAGACAACTCTAAAGAAAGAATGTATTCCATTAATACCGCCTTACACCGTAAAGTTAATGCAGCCCACAACTGTATTGGTAGTCTTTCAGAGTGAACGGTAAATAACCAAATCTATTTAAAAATAATATTCACGAGCATTAGGCCAGCATACACGTTTGGCCAAGCGGTAGGGAAAATCTTCAGTACAAATACTCTAATTGTGAAGATTTGGATTATGCCCAATTACTCGGCTGTAACGTAGGTACCCTACGATTCCTCTTTGGTAAACGATCTTATTTAGTATCCTTACGTTGCTTGTTACACTAAGAGAACATACCCTGCATTCGCATACGTATATTTACTGAGAATCTTACGAGAAAGGTAAATTTCCCCTCCTAAGCACATTAGTTTGGTAAATCCCCGATAAATCTGTTATAACATAGAGCTTCGCCGGAGTATCCTCTCTTTTTACCACCATGTTTTGGACCTCTCACATTTCAACAATTAGGTCTCAACATTTTCTCTCCAAAACAGTGAATTTTCCCTGCACGAAGGCTTATTGAGTAATCTGAACTGAGCATAAACATCGTCTTCATGTTATTACTGATGAACTAACTATCGAAATCGGTTTAACTAGTATTCTCATTATTTTTTGTAGAAAATAGACTCTGACGGTATATAACTCTGTTTTTCTGTGAAATGGGCTTCCACAATCCTCGTCGCGAGTGATTTCATTCGTACATCTTCGGCTTTTCTCTAAATTCATCATGGAAATTACGTAGTTGGTATTGATGAGGAATCACTGTTCAAGGTGAAACACCGTCGCTATGAGAGAAATCGTCAAGCTCTTTTCTTTGAACCCGAAAATTAATCCGTCCGGTACCTCTTCGTCCATTAGACCAACCAGTTTTCCCATTAGAAACATTTTCGATATCTTTTACGCAGGTATCATCAGTGATAATGTAGTACTTACAGATTTTAATAAAAGACGAAATGTCTTAGCAGCAGGTATCAGTCACGTTCTGGTTAAAACGTATTGTACACGTAGTTTTCCTGAACACATTTCGGAGTAAAAATTCATGATAAGCACACACTCAGTCCAGCATAAATGACCCCTAAACACAAACTTCCCGAGCCCAGCAGCGCGAAAACAAAAACGACCTCCCATGAGTCAATGGCGAAACCTCCGAAAAATATTCCGAAACACGTTCCTGAAATCGCAACCAGAATAACAAAATGAGAGGGATTATTGGAGAGAACAACAAGAACGTGTTTAGGTATTCTAATAAATTGACGTGTGAAATTATTCTTACCAATGTCAAATGTTGCTGATGAAATTGCTTGAATCGTGGTTTTTGTCCCTTCGGGTGCTACCGCATTGGCGAAACTCGCTGACGTTGTGATGTACGTGGCGTAAGTAATACCGTTCAACACTTCAATACCCAGCACCCACCAAGCATTAGGAACGTATGATATCAAGAAGAATCTCATTCCAAACGCAAAAGCGACCAACGACAAACAGTTGGAATGCCCAAAACGTTTTACCATCCAACCTATAACAAATGGATTGAATAAGGTAATCAGAAATTTACTAACTAAATTGCCTTTGACAGGGAACATATATATGTTAAATTATTTTCAGCGTACATTTAGAATTTCTCACCTGACACGAGGAAGAACCCAATTTCTCCTACGTAAGTTTGTACAAATAAAATCTAACCCTCAAGAGTCTTCATCAGACTAAGGTCTGCCGTCGGATCGGCCTTCGACATATCTTCCACGTACCTGAAACGAAGGCAGTGTAAAACGCTGTGAATCACTGCACAATAATACTGTAACGATTTATGTTCTTAGTAAATAATTTATTAACAATCGTTCACTTGAGTACATACACTGTTTTTGTTCACACACTTACACAATCACAAAGCACAATACACGGTTGTAATGCGGTTGTCACACTATTTATAATGCGGCACGGCACAATTTATAACCCGAAGCGTCTATATCCGGACTCCGAATTGAACTGAACTGCGCGGCGTTTCTGGGCCCGTTTTATACCTGCTGCCTCTCGGTCGAGTACCTTCCAGAACGTTCCCTGGTTCCGGGAACTCGACGTGTTGTCTCGAACAAACGGGGAAGTTCCCGATTGTTCGAGGCCCTTAATCCTCCACAGGTTGTTGACCTTGCAACGCCAGCAGCCCATTTGACTGGCGCAGGTGCGAGCTCGCAACAATACATTAATCAATGCATCTTGTTCATGCGGAAAATAAATG
>CM034007.1:13589991-13688241 GCA_019603395.1 Cyrtorhinus lividipennis | reverse complement strand
GTGGGCTGAATAGGAGAGTTGACATTTGCATCAAAACATGGGTTGATAATTTAAGGAATAACCAACCAAAAAGTCAAATGGTCAGATGGCTTGTTCAATAATGCCATCTTGGCTTCTTGAGACCACTGAATGAATTAGAGTTGTCATTTTTTGTTTACCAAGACCAATGACTTTAGACTGGACAATTTAATCACGAGAGCTTAATGAGATCAATGGCATAAACTATGGACCTGAATCGTTGCAATGAGTCATCATGCGCCTTGTCCGAGGAATAACCAACCCTTGTGAATGAATTTGCAGCGTTTTTGGGGTAGTAATCACTGACCTGATATTAATAGGTGAACTGCCATAGAGTCGGAGCCATACTCGTTTTGAACTTGGCATTGATAAGTTCCGGCGTCTTCTGGGACAACGTTGCGAAGTTCGATTTCGGACGTGATCCCGGTTGGAGTGTATCTCACGTGAGGTATAGGCAGATGTTTGTCCCTCGGCCATTCAATCCATTTGATTTCCAAGGGTAAATCTCCTTCCGCGTCGCAAACCAACTTCATCGTTTCACCGGCAATCCCACTGTGGTTGATATGGTGAGTGCGGAAGTATGCAGGAACTGAAATCATTACGCAGTAGTCGGTGGCAATGCTGAACGCTCAGGTAAATCTACGAATCACAAGCTAATCTTACCGTTAACCATGAGGAATATTGTTTTTCTAAGCGGGGTTCCGATACCGTTTTCAACTTCACACGTGTAATGCCCCTTGTGAAGGAGCGACGCCGAATGTATAATCAGAGTACCGTTCGATGCAAACTCAACATTCGAAGGGCCTGGATCGATTGGTACTGAGCTCGCTGACGATGGCCCTGTGAAACAACAACGCAGTTACACGTTCATGATGTACCAGCACATTGTGAGCACATCGCTTATCTCGTTAACCATGCTTGTACCTTTCGACCTGCTCCAAACTATTTTAGGCTTTGGGTACCCATCGGCTTGACAATCAATGTAGATCGGATGTTGATAAAGAACGTGCGTGTCTTTAGGCTCTATCCTCCACGTGGGCGCCACTGTCAATTAACGTATGATTACTAGGGAATACTACAGAAGCAACCCTTAATAAAACTCTTCAATTTCGCGCTTACCCTTCACGATCAGCCGGGAGGTGTAATTCGTTTGAGCGGCAGCGTTTCTTGCAACGCACGTGTAATGCCCAGAGTGTCGATCGGCCAATTTACTGAATAGAAGACCGCTCACAAATTGATGGTTTCGTTCTTGCACGTCTGGCTCACGTGAAATCGCTTGACCATCTTTGAGCCAAATGATCTCTATCGGAAGGTCCCCGGAGGTGACTGTACATGAGACGTGGGCTCGATTGCCTTCTTGAAGATTGGGAGCAAAATGAAATTCTTGAATTTCTGGAGGGTCTGCAAGTAGTTTTAACATTCAGAGTTAGTCAGAAGAACAGATAACATTAATCTGGCAAACTCTCCGCTCGTTTCATCACTTCTGGTTTCTCTAAATACGTTGCATAGAATATTTTGAACAGAAAAATCCTGCTTTCCTCCTTGAAGTATTTTGACGCTTTCGACTCTCTTCAGAACCATACAAAATTTAGAAGAATCGGAAATCCTACTTTTCCTACATACTTTAGGTAGATTATTCCATGATTAATTGAACTGTGTAATCAGCCAGTGGTAAACCTCTCTGGTTGACAGAAAATTTCGAAATTTGACAGTATACGTTTTAAAATGTCTAAACTAAAACGCTGCATATTTTTCTACAATGGTTGTTCATTCCATGGAATAGGAGTATGGGGAAAACCAACGTCCTGGACTCGTTCCAATCGATTCAGCATCCCAAGTTTAGTGGAAAATGATACCCCCCACGCCTAGGTACTAGAAATCTCGAAAATCCACATTCAAATTAGATAGATAGATACCCATTTTGACCCATAACCTCTTCCGGTGGGCAGCAATCGTCCCGGGACCCGTCTCATTGGATTCAGCGTCCAAAATGTAGTCGAAAATGATACCCCACACGCCTGGATCGCCGAAAATCTCGAAAAATCATTTTTCGAAAAACATATTTTGACCCCTACCCCCCTAAATTTGATCCGATCGGACTGGAAAGTTTCGAGGACCAACTAGAGCCGGAAACAGGTCCCTGACCAAAATTTCAGTTTTTTAGAAAATTTTCAAACCCAATTCTCGATTTGAGACCCAATTCTCATTACCAATTCAAAGTGTATGATTCTAACGAGTGTCAGAATTGGAATTTCATAACAGGAGGGAACTATTATTATTATTGCTTCCGCCATCTGTCGAAACGATCAAAATTGGTATTACTTCGATGATATGAGCATAATCACACGTACGCATTATCCTCAGGTTGACGACGTTCGATGCAGTTTGCCCCTGCTGATTTCTGACTGTGCATGTGTACTCGCCTCCATCTTCCACATCGTCCAAATTTCTCAAATGGAGACTACCATTGTTGTAGACGCGGTGCTTGTTACTGAGTGTTTTGCTATTTCGCAACCATGTCGTGTTGATTATTGGATATCCTGCGACGGGGCATTTCAACACGATTTCACCTCCAAAGACGGCTGTTATGTTAAGCTGTCTTCTAGGAGTTGGCGGACCTAAAGTGCAATTGAAATTCATCAGATAATCATTTACAGTAAATAGCCGTTCGGTTGATGCCCCGTTAAAATAAAAATAGGGATCTTTGTGTATGTGACTCACCATAAACGTTCAACAATGCAGAATACACAGTATTTCCCAGGTTATTTTCAACCATGCAAGAATACAGCCCACCATGCCACACTTTTATATGAGTGATGTTTAGGTAACTGATCACATCGTCCATCGAATTGAGGAATGAAAATGGCATGTAAGATTCGTCTGGGACCACGGGGCTTCCATCCAAATACCACGATATCCTCGGTGATGGAGTGCCCGCTGCTTGGCACACCAGAGACACCGATGATCCCGGTTGGGTTGTTTGAGCCTTGAACACCAGTTTAAGTTCTGGTGGCAAAGCTAGCAACAGAGCAATTAAATTAAAAATAAAATGAGACCATTTTAACGAGCAACCTAGCTGGGTGCTCTAGGAACAGAAAATAATGTGTCGTCATAATTCCTCAGAGAGGGCCAGCGGGATGAGACACAAAACTAAACTCACCACCTAGCACTAGTTGAGAAGTAAATTGTTCAGTCTCATCAGCGGTCCTAGCCAGACATTGGTACATCCCACCATCTTCTTTACGGACATCTCTGATCCTGAGGACTTTGCTGTTTTTGAGCAATTGGTACTTAGAACTATCGTGAATCGGTTGACCGTCTTTTAGCCAGCCAATATTGTGATCTCCCAACCCTCCATCAACAGAACAGTTGAAAAAACTGTCTTTTCCTCCATCTACCACCTTGAAAGAAAGTACGAAATCAAGATGAGTCCAAGAGTTTCTTAGTTCAAATGAAGGAAAACATTGACGATTATTTTGAACACAGCTCACTTGTACGGTTGGTTGAACGTAAACAGTCAGAGGCAAGTAGACGATCAAGTTGACCACTTTCCGGTCTTCTCCTAAAGAATTACTAACTTCACAAATATAGTGGCCATTGTCTTGTCTTTGGACCCTTGTAAATTGAAGGATGGTGTCGAACGATTTTATGAGCATGCTTCCTCTCCTGATTTCGTCACGAACACCGTTGATCTCTCTGTACCATCTGAAATGAACAAATTGGTGGACGTTAATTAACCAAATCACGGTGTGAACATTCACTATGAAAACAAACAACATTTTGAACATCCTTCTGTAATGGGGAGCTTGCATTAGTCGCTCACGGCATAGTAACCACTTTAGAAGAAGCATGTCCACTAACAGGACCACGACCAGCAAGTTTCTGCGATTACTATCGTCTTCACCTGTACGAAGGAGGAGGCGTGCCATACGCGGTACAAATGAGATCGGTGGGTTCTCCGAGCTTGGCGTACACTGTGGTAGAAACGTGCTCAATGCGAGGCGCGCTGTTTTTCTCCGCATTTGCTGCTTGCACAAAAATAAATATCCACATACACCATGATGCTCGGGAATGTCAGTACGTGTACCTACTTGGTAGAAAATTGATTAAGAATGCACCTAGTTTGGCGTTTTATGCAGAAACTCGATCATCAAAAGGGAAACGGCAATGTTCACCATTTCTACCCCTATATAGTTAAAATATCGATAGTCCAATGGCATCGATTCACCATTGATGTTTATAGTCAAAATATCGATAGTCCAATGGCATCGATTCACCATTGATGTTTTCAATGTTATTGAGCTTAGTAGTGTGAGAACTAAATAGCAATAATTTGAGTGCAAAGCAGAAAAATTTTAATGCAATTTTACAATAAAACAAAAAATCTTATTAACCGACGAAATCAACGTTAAAAAAGTCTAAGATCTGTAGAATACACTATATAATAACTCATTGAAATGAAATTAAAAACGAAATATCTTCTACAACCATTTTTTCTTTAGGGAGCAAATCTTAAGTTGGGCATTTGGGCCGCTTGAGAGTAAATAAGTTATTAGGACAATTATTAGTCTAACTAATTAGAAAATTAGTTATTAGGACTGAGATTAGAAAGGGAGGTTAAACTCTTCTCATCAAATATTGGGGTTCGAATTTGTACTCCCAGCTCATCGCTGTAGCTCACTATTGTATGAACTTCATCAGTAAAGAATTTGGATGCCTAATTTGTGCGCACAAAATGAATACCTTATAAAAGCATGCTCTTATCTGTAACCCAACTAACTTTAAACAAAATGAAAGCAAGGAATCTTTTCATTTCACAGCTTGTCCGCTGGTAGACAAGATTATGTGGGGAAGCCAGAGACTGAGTAGAATGTAAAAACATGGACGCTTAAGAGTGGAAAACTATCGATAGCTCGTACCATCGATATTTTGTCGTCCAAGATGTTTGCCGTTCTAGTTGGAATTTCTTGTTTAAAAGGGAGATTTTCTTGTTTCATTGGACATTTTTTTTAACTGATCATATCGATAGGCACGATTAGACTATCGATAGCGAGCGATAATATAGAATACGTTGAATATGTTGAAGTAAAAAGAAACCGGCAGTAAAATATCACTATTGCCATTAAAAACCATACAAATTAAAAACTAAGAGAAGAAAACTCATGTGCATTGGTATGTTTAACCAACATCTCAGTTTCATCAAACAAACTGTATAGGAACTGCGAGAAATAAATACCATTGAAAAAAAAACCTAATAAAATCAAACATGAGTGTAACGTTTGTCCATCAACTGAAGAAGTCAACAGTTTATTCAAAAACCGATTCTAGTAATGTTCCTGATCGCCATGTTTGGTAGCATGAAATCAATGATACAACATTTTCCACTATGGAACATTTGCGGATTTTTCCACAACAACGCGACTTCCTCATTCCCAAAATCACTCGCTTTTTACATCCACTCAACAACTAGTATGAATCGACCAGAATAATAATGTACGTACCCGCCAAAGAGGTGAGTTTGAGTAGTAAATTTAAGTATCTCTACAAACATTTTACATTTCTCGTTGAATTTGGATTTATTTTTCATTTTTGTATGGCTACACTTTACCTGCTAGGAAGACTTTTCCGGCGCTGCTCATTTTCCTTTCGCCGGTTGTTGATTGGACAGTTTGACAGTAAAAAAAAGCTTGAGCATCGTTGACGTACCAATTTTTTTTCTGGACGTTTCAAGGTGTCTAGATAAAAAAATGCTGCGAATTCTTTCACATGGGTTGGTTATTCCTCGGACCAGGCGCATAGAGACTCATTTTAATCAATTTAGTGGAAAATGATACCCCACACGCCTAGGTGCCAGAAATCTCAAAAACACATTCAAAATGGGTAGATAGATATCCATTTTGACCCATAAACTCATCCAGAGGGCGCCAATCGTTCCAGGGCCCATTTCATTGGATTCAGCATCCAAAATTTAGTGAAAAATGATACCCCACACGCCTAGATCCTCAAAAATCTCGAGAAACCATTTTTTAAAACACATTTTGACCCCTACCCTTCCTCCCTCTCCCCGAATTTGGACCGATCGGGCTGAAAAGTTTCGAGGGCAAACTAAAGCCGAAAACGGGTCCGTGACCAAAATTTCAGATTTATAGAACATTGTCTACTAACAAAATTGGCGTGGACGGCGAACGGACATTTGCGGTCCAGACACCTTGAAACGTCCAGAAAAAATTTTTGGGCCGAATCAGAGAGATTGACTTTTTGAATGAAAACATAAGTTGATTATTCAAGAAATAATTAACCAAAACGAACGATCCCGAGAGTAACTACACTGGAAGGGGGTTGGGGGTCGTTTATGACGTCAGAGGTTCCATCATAGTTAGATTGCACCAGTTCTGTTGAAATTTGAAGATTGTCAGTTTATGCGTGCGATGGTTTTTCTTGCACATTTATTATTTCGTTATTAGAATACTAATCCCGTGTTGTCGTACTGCAAACAACGCTGTAAATTAGTAGCTTGAGCAGTGTCTCGTATATTTTGAGGACTTCAGAATAAAAATTTTTTCAGGAAAAAATTTTGGAACTAGTTATACATACTCATTAATAATAAGAGTTTTAAAAGTCAATAAAAGCAACAAAAAAAAATCAAGTGCAAAGTTTGTACCTACTTGTTGTTTGAGGCGACCTAGCAATGCAGTACTATGTCTAAACGTTCGGATTTGTGTTCCATTATTTCTCTTCTTAAAGCATCGTAAAGGCCTTTTGCGCCCAGACGGCTAAAGATGGACGAGTTTTCAATCTGCACACTCTAAGTCGTGTAATCAATCACTTAATCAATTTAACTGATGTTTAAATGATTTTACCGCTTTTGCTCCAGAAGCCCCGGACGCGCCGAAGGTTGTTGAAGTGTACGACATCAGCAGTCGATCTGTGAATGTCCGTTGGATCCCTCCAGACTCACCTGGGTCACAGATCACGTATTTCGTATTGCAGTTTAGGGAAATACAGTCGGAGACGACATGGAGCAATCTGACTCTGACTGGAACCGCTCTAAGCGCCAGACTTGGCACTCTTCTCCCAAACACGGAGTACCAGCTTCACGTAATGGCGGCCAATATCGTGGGTATGGGACCGCCAAGCCAAGTGATTGTATTCAAAACTTTGCAGGAAGGTGAGTGGATTTTGAAGTGGCACCCCTAACCTATCATTAGGACTGCCTACTTTCTATCATTATTCCACCAGAATACTCTCCAAAAGAACAGAATTGATTCCTTGAATTCTTTTAATCCATGCAGCACCTGCTACAGCTCCAACTGGCCTAGTGGTTGAAGCTACCGAACCTCAAATGCTATTCATCAGATGGAAGGTTTGTTTTTTTTTCTTAATTGAATAGTATATTTATTACGTCAGGTTTACAATATTAACAATATTTTGTTGACCTTAAATACTACGGGTAAAAATCCCAAACGTTGATACATAGCAAGTTCTGTTATCTCTGTGACTAAACTGTTCAAGTTCACATTCACTTCCTACACAAGCTCATGTGGCTTAGTTGTCCTAAGGCGTCTTGTTAAGTTTTCCACGTCAAGAAGGAAAGCCACTTCTTCGTTGACATGGTTTTTGAGTCTAGCTAAATGAGCACTAGCACTTTGCGGGATACCCTATGGACGGTATCATTGCGGAAATACTACGGCGCATCAGTGATGCATGCGGAGTACCGAGTTTTGAAATCTCTGAACGTTCATTCTGTTGGTTGGAGCCGTGCACCCAAAGTCGTGCACCGTATGCCCAGACAGGCTTCAGTACCGGTTGTACAGAAGCAACTTATTTTGAATGGTCACGGAGGACCGACGACCAATAAGCCAGACATCTTTCTTAGTTTGATTATCCTTAGATATAGCGTCATTTCTAGGTATTTGGCTTGATTCGATTAGGGAATCGCCACGTTGTTGAGCATAGCCGGCACATTGTCGACCTTACGGGTGGTGAAGTCAACATGCACAGACTTAGTCTCATTCAATTTCAGTCCAATGATGGATATTCGAAATCGATTTATTTAGTTTGGTAACAGATTCCACGTTACTGCCACCAGTTGCGAGCACCGCAGTATCATCAGCAAACATTGCTGTAGTGTTGCCGTCAAGATCCGGCAGATCACTTGTGT
This sequence comes from Cyrtorhinus lividipennis, assembly GCA_019603395.1. NCBI lineage: Eukaryota > Metazoa > Arthropoda > Insecta > Hemiptera > Miridae > Cyrtorhinus > Cyrtorhinus lividipennis. Next base: position 13,680,062 of record CM034007.1, on the reverse strand, counting down.
ATAGCAGGTACAGGAGTGGGCCCAGTACACTTCCTTGCGGTACACCAGCGTTGATTTTCATGGGTTCCGAGTATACATCCTCTTGTTTTATTCGGAAGTATCTCTCTGACAGATATGAATGAAGGAGCTCCACGTATCTTATAGGGAGCAGCTTCTTAAGTTTGTAGATCAGTCCTTCATGCCAAACATTGTCAAAGGCCAGTGAGACATCTAAAAAGATTGCAGAGCAGATTTGTTTCTCCTCAAGGGCCTGCTCAATGATGTGAACAATTCTATGTACTTGATCTATGGTGGAGTGTTCTTGGCAAAACCCAAATTGATGATTTGGGATAAGGTTGCGTTCTTCTATAGTAGTTAAAAGTCTCTTATCAACTAGATGGAAGATGCGCATTGTTGAATTAATATTATATTGGTCTAAGATTTGCACTCTTTTCATTGTTTCTGCTTAGATACATATTACTTTACTTTCAAATCTATATTTTTATTTTAAAAATATGCATTGTTATCCAAAAATAGAGGCCTACTGAGACATTGTATTGTTTCAGCCTTTATATGACGTAATGGAAGAATCCAAGGACGTTGCTGGCTATCAAATCCTGTACAAAGAAGTTGGATCGAGTCAACACAGTATTAGGACTTTGAGAGGGTCCTCCAAACACCAGACCAAGTTGTATGGGTTAAAACAATGGGTCAAGTATGAAATCACCGTTCGAGCTTTCAACCATATTGGCTATGGGCCAGAAGCTAAACCCACTACAGTTTCTACACTTGAAGGCTGTTAGTACTTGAAAAACATAAGACGGCTTTGACTCTTTATTAAATGATTATTTCTTAGATTCTTGAAGAAAACTCGAAATTGAAATAATGAAAATATGAGTAATGGTAAATGAGCGGGTGAGAACCATTTGGGGCAAGTTTCCTATAGTTTGACACAGGATTGTGTCAGAAATGCTGTTCCTGCTGCTCTTTCTCCTCCCCTGCTCTGAGCATAGATCTGACAGCAAGATTAGTTTTGCGATTGGATTCTTACAAAACAATACTCAGGTGCCAGAACATAATGTGGACAAGGTGCTAGCACTAGATTTTCAGGATATTGTAGCACATGTGATGATTTAATATTCAGTACGCTGTATTTTAATTATACGTTCAAAGATTTTGTGGTGTGTGGAATTTGTGTACTACAAATTATGTAGGAACCAAACACCTGACCAATCCAAACTCGATCATATGATCTAGGGAGTTATGAGTTAGGATACATAATGAATAACATATGTGGAGAGGTGAGTAATGGAGCCAAGGTTGGAATCTTACTGATTAATTTTATTGCTGATAAAAAGATCAATAGAATTGATATGTAGTGTGCTGTTATGTAGTCAGCCTTATTATGTTCTTTAGAATTCTCCAAAAAACGCTCTAAATTCATTCACAGGGGTTGGTTATTCCTAGGGATCAGGGGCATGGAGACTCATTCAAATTGATTCAGTATCCAACATTTAGTGGAAAATGATACCCCACACGCCTAGGTACTACAAATCTTGAATTTGGACCCAAAACCTCTTCTGGTGGGCGCCAATCGTTCCGAGACCCGTCTCATTGGATTCAGAATCCAAAATTTAGTCCAAAATGATACCCTACATGCCTAGGTTGTCAGTAATCTTGAAAATCCATTTTTCAAAATACACATTTTCACCCATAACCTCCCCTAATTTGGACCGATTGGGCTAAAAAGTTTCAAGGACCAACTAGAGCCAAAACCAGGTCCCTGACAAAATTTCAGATTATTAGAAAATGTTCTACTACCAAAATTGGCTTAGTGGTGAAGGGACATTTCTTTATTTTTATCTATACTAAACACATTGAAACGCCCAGAAAAAGAAGTAGGAGGATCTCCAGGCACCTCCTCCTACCTAGAATGGAAGAAAATCAAAAGGTAGCTGCTCAGGCAGTCCTCTGCATTGAAAGTGTTAAACTATAGGAAACTTGCCCAACATTGTTCTCACCTGTCCTTTTACCGCTACTAAAATGAAACTAATGGGTACTTGATCGATGATTTTGACAAGCATATCTTTTATATGACATCTCTATATCTGATTTCAGTCCCAGATGCCCCTCCAGCAAATATCAGATGCGTTGGCGTTTCTGCTCAGACAATAAAAATCACATGGGAGCCACCCCCTCTTACTCAGCATAATGGGCAGATAACTGGTTATTCATTGTTTTTCAAAAGATTGACCCATTCGCGTCAAAATGGTTAGTATTTAAGAACAAAATACTCTCATTCAGCAAAATTGAGTCATGGCTGACTCATGAAAGACAATTATTCGATGTCTGTGATGTATTACCCACCATAGGTGGTGAGTGCTAAGAATGTTGTGTTGTCATCACTTGCATTGCATTTTATTTCTGCCAAGAATGTAACGATGAATGCCTTCAGGTATGGTCGGTGTGGAGATGAGGAAGGTCTCAAAATTAGAGGAGTTCATCCATGGACTAACTGCTTTTACAAATTACAGCATCTGGCTGTCGGCTTTCACGAACGCAGGTGACGGTGTGGAATCCGAACGTATTTACTGCAACACTGAAGAAGACAGTTAGTTGATAATGCCAATTTGGAGAAATTGTACTAGAGGACTTCTCCTGAATGATTTTGTGTTACTTCAGCTAGAAAAAAGTGTACCCTTTGGACAAAATTTCTTGCTGTTCTAGCTCCTGAACCTCCTGAGCAAATAAAAGCCATGGTCACATCATCGGGAAGCATTCTGGTGTCGTGGACTGGCCCTGTTAAACCGAACGGAATCATAATCAAATACAACATTTACATTCAAAGTGAAAACTACGTTCGTAAAATTCAATTCGATAGTATCTTTATTCCTACATACAGCCTATCAACCTTCCAGTGCAACAAGACTGTTTAATATCCCCTCCTTTGGTGTTTTATGTACGCAGGAACTAGCATCTGAAACGGTTTTCGGCAATAAATCACTAAAATATGAAGTTCGGAAGTTGAATGAGCAACAAAAGTACGACTTTTATGTGACCGCTTCAACTAAAATTGGAGAGGGGGCAAAAAGCCACGTCGTGTCTGCGATTCCACTGGAAAGAGGTAAATGTGTGTAAGTAATGTTGTTGAGCCCTTCAGTGTGGACTACTTCTACTTAGAGTTGGAAATCGCACTGCTTCTGTAGAATTTTGGTTCATTTTTCTTTTTGAAATAAAATATCTTTCTATGCGTATTGACCAAAACAATAGTTTCCTTTTTGCAAACATTATTTTACGTTCCAATGTTTCGTGGTTCAAAAATCAAAATGTCTGTCCACTGTCCAGGTCGAAAAAAGGCTTTAGAATGCTTCAAAAAATTGTGTGTGCATATACTGATCAGGTCCTGGTTGTGCACAACTAATTTTCAGCCCAAATTATTTTTATTGGTCAAACATTACCTTGGATTACTATGAGCTTTCCCTTGGAAGTCCCCCTTGGTTAAATGGCCAAGGACATCTATCTGGTTTTATTCCCAAAGTTGTCCAACGTGCAAGGGCTATGCTAGCAGCATTGCGAACTCTTACCAAAAGCGGCAAAGTATGCTGTCTCAAAAAGGCAGTACATGGCCTCAGGCAGGCTGGCCAAAGCTGGTATTTTAAACAAGATACGGAATTACACCGTCCTGGTTTCGAGCCTTCTCATGCTGACCCCTGCATGTATGCTAGTTCAAAAGAGGGTATAGTGAGCAAGGACTTTCACCTTGGATTTCGTCAGACTACCTGTGTCATCGGTGTCGCTGACGTCGTCAGCCGTCCTCCAAAGAGGAAAGTAAATTGATCTGACGACCTTGCTCATGGCTACTTATTGCCTCACTCTTTAAGTGAAGAGGACGAATATAGGTGTCAAGACTAACAATGAAGTTGCTCTATCCAGGATTCAAACCCTGGTCACTCGGAAACCCAAACCAATCCTTCGCCTATACTGCTAGACTACCGAAATAGGCTGAAATATTCACCAAGCCCTTCTCCCAAACTCGATACATTCACAACCATTCTTGGACTCACCACGGTATAACGAGAGATGGAGTATTGAACTGAGCATATTTGACGTCACTCGCTATTGAGACACCCTTTCCCAACTGGAATAAGAAGAAGACAAAGGTTCCCTTATCTAAACCATTTTCGATTTTTAATATATTATTAGTTGAACATATAAAATCTCGACCGTGTATTGGAACATAATAAACAAACATATTATATATTTCGTGATCAATCCAGTATGGGACAAATACCCGGTTCCTAAATGTTATTTTCCATCTCAAAGACGCACTCTTGGAACCCTTATTCACGTAACAAGCAGGAGGTACATATACAACTACACATTGTTTTTTATGTCTTTACCCAGCTCCTGCGCGAATAGCGTCTTTTTCTTCTACCATAATTGGTGGTGCTGGTTCCTTGGCGACTCTCGAATGTCATGCTGTCGGCCTTCCTGCTCCGAGGAAACAATGGAGGGATCCTTTTGGCAATGAATTCAGTGAGCCTAGAGCTAATTTCAGAGATATTGGCTACGCGAGAAAGTAAGACATAATGTTTTTGAATAGGTAGGTGTTACCCCAATTCGATTAGAGCACTAAGAACTACCCTACTGATCAATGTATTCAATTGGTTACAGAATTTTGCCGGATAATGCCTTAATGATTAATGCGTTGGCTCCCGAACACGCCGGAAACTACACTTGTGTCGCCATGAACGTCTTCGGTATTGATACTATCGTTCATCAAGTTGTAGTCCTCACAGTGCCACGCTCACCAGATGTTGCCATCATGGATGTGTCAACGAGTTCTATCGACGTACAGTGGAAAGTTCCTATCTCCGACGAGCCCTTTCTTACAGGTAGTGATGCCATACGCTGTCTTATAAGTGAGCACAGTGTGCAATGTTTTGTCTTCAAAATAACCTCTAATCTTGAACACCTGGTCGAAGGAGTAACTAACCCTTGTGATTTGATCTCGACATCATGAAACGTCCAGAAAAGAAAATTGGGGGCCAATCGGAGATGGTCGACCCTCCATAACCTTGGGCATTATTACATGATTGGTTATTCCTAAAATAATCAACCAAAACGCTGCCAATTCTTCCACAAGGGTTGGTTACTCCTTGGAGTAAATGAGTGCATGCCCACTTGCCTAAGGAAGGTATCATTCTCCACTGATGTTTTGAGGTTGAATCTATTGAGACGGGTCCGGGACAGTCCGCCCTCACTGTTTTCCCCATACTTCTGCTCCAAATAATAAATCAACCAATGCGAAAGAACTAGCAAGGTTTTTGGTTGGTTATTCCTTGAATAATCAACCTATGTTTTCATGCAAAAAGTCAATCTCTCCGATTCGGCCCAAAAGTGTTTCCTGGACTTTTCAAGGTGTCTAGATCAAAAAGCGCTGCAAATTCATTCACATGGGTTGGTTATTCCCCGGACCAGGCGCATGGAGACTCATTTCTTCAACATGGGGAAAACAGTGGGTGTGGCGGGTCCCGGACCCATTCCAATCGATTGAGGGTCCAAAATTTAGTAGAAAATGATACCCTACACGCCTAGGTTACAGAAATCTCGAAAACGCACATTTAAAATGGGTAGATAGGTACCCATTTTGACCCATAACCTCATCCAGAGGACACCAATCGTTCCGAGACCCATCTCATTGGAATCAGCGTCCAGAATTTAGTGGAAAATGATACCCCACACGCCTAGGTACCAGAAATCTCGAAAACACATCACATACACACATAAGCTAAATCGATGGGAATGGGTCCGGGACCCGCCACACCCATTGTTTCCCCCGTGTTGAAGAATGTATCTCCATTCGCCTGGTTCGAGGAATAACCAACCCGTCTTTTGTTTTTGTTTTAGAATTTATTCTTTACTACAAGGGTCCCAACACTGAGTGGTCGAGAATCTCATTGGAGGCTGATCAGACTCATTATAAACTAAAAAGGTTGAAATGCGGCACAGTGTACATCATCGCTGTTCAAAGTGTGAACGATGTGGGCAAGAGTGAAAACAGCCATATGAATGAAGTTCAGACTAAAGGAGGATGTAAGTACATGCTGGGGTGACTTTGATAACATGCCACACGCCACCATTGATCTATTTGCCACGTCAACTGATGATTCTGCGTTGTCCGTAGTGCCTTCTCCAGGACCCACACTAGATGAGTTGATTCTGGTCAACGCTACTTCCGTCATCCTTTTCTTGGATGCATGGCCCATCAACGGCTGCCCGATACTTCACTTCGTCATTTCGTATAAAAACGTCCATCAAACTTATTGGACTTTTATCAACGAGAAAATTTCCCCCTCCGATGACTTCCAGATAAACGACCTGGTTCCTGCTACTCGGCACCAAATCCACATGACCGTTGTCACTGAAGCTGGATCATATAAGAGAGAGTATACTTTTATAACTCGAACTCTTAGCGGAGGTAAGCTATGGAATACTTCACCCTCTGTTGACAAAAACAAAAAAAACAATTCGCGCATAGATTACACATAACCCACTTTCAGCCCAAATGGAGTTATGCTGCCCCCCCTTGGAGTGAGCTCTCCTAATAAATTGTGACTCATTCTCTTAAATTGGGGTGAGAAACAAATTTGACACTGCTCCAAATAGAGGCAGTGCATGGGTGAAAATAAGGTTTTCAAATAATGAACCATTGTGGAAAAATTTTGAGGTTTATAAATGTCATTATTATTTTTCAACTGATAGTTTAGTGCGCGTTTTCAGATAGCGTGGCCGATGATCTCGCAGCCAAATCATCCACCTCGCTTCTCACTCAAAACGTGATCATTCTGATCCTTTTGGCTACAATTTGTGCTATCACCATTTGCCTTTATTTGGCTATCTTCTTGAAAAGGAGGTAACGATGAAATTTTAGAGGTAGCAAAATCCGTTTTGTAGTTGAATTATCCGTTGAAGCAATTATTCAAACTTGTAACAGGTACTTCCGCCGGAGCCATTCCACCTCCAAAGTCCTCATGGAGTTGGAGAATAAAAGGAACGACAACCAATTGGAAGGCCACGCTTACTCGCCCTCACCTGGGCGGAAACCACGATCATCCCTCAGTATCCACAAAAGTGATCGTGACCTGCCAGGTATCCAAAATTTGCTTGGGAAATCGCGGTAATAAAGGGAATGCGAGAGCTGATGAAAAATATTTTTACAGTTTCTACAATAATTAATTCAGAGAAAATTTGAAAAAAGTAAAAAATTTTTAGCAGGTTTCTGGTTAAAATGATTTGAAGCATTGATTAGCGAAACTTCTCCAGAAAATTCTTGAAAAACCATCAAAAATACAGTAAACTTTAGAAACAGTTGTAAAAAGTAGAAGTTCTCTAACTGTTGGAAGATTTATTTTGTTCAGGTCAGGTTGATCACCTTAGGTAAAGGTTTATTTCCATTGACGGTTGTTAACTAACTGGACCTTCCCGAGCTACAAGAGTTGTTTTGCAAAATAGTGGGAAGCGTTACCTCACACTCCTAAACCGTCAAAAATATCGAAATGGGGAGAACAGTGGGTTTGGCGTGTCTCGGACTTATTCCAATCGATTCAGCGTCCGAAATTTAGTGGAAAATAATACCGCACTCGCCTAGATCACCAAAAATCTTAAAAATTCATTTTTCGAAGTACATATTTTGACCCCTACCCCCCCAAATTTGATCCAATTGTGCTGAAAATTTTCGCGGTCCAACTAAAACCGGGAACGGATCCCTGACCCAAATTTAGGATTTTTAGACATTTTTCTACTACCATAAATCGACGTGGACGTACATTTGTTAATTTTGATCTAAACACCTTGAAACGCCCAGAAAAAATGTTAGATTTAATCAAAGAATAACCAAAAACTGAGCCAGAAGGCCCTCTAATACTACAAAGGGAGAATCGTACGGGGAAGCTCTAAATGGTATTTATTTTAGGATTACATATACGAAGTGTATATATGACGATCAACTTCATTGTGCATTTTCTTTTCACAGAAATATGCCCCACTTTCTCACCCGATCAAATTATTTCGGAGACGACATTCAATGGTCGTGGAATACAAGCATATCTATCAAGTGAGCCATATGCTGATCGGGAGCGTAACGTTGACGTCAGCAAACAGGGTATTTCACTGAATCCTTCTTTGATATTATGGCAACTAACGTTTAGTTTCAATATCCTTCAATATTCCATCATCTTCATTCACAGATCGAGCCAACTACGACATTTACCCGTACGCCACGTTTAGCTTACCCGGTCAGCCTGCAACTCACTCGTTGAGACTGAAAACGTTCAGTCAACACGGATGTTATTCAGCCGCACCCCCACCGATGGAACAATCGACCAAATACCGGTCCAAATCCACGTCCAAGAGCCCACCTGATGGATTGAGTTTAGGTTGTGAAATAATTTATGTTTAGATTATCAAACTCGTGATAATTTGTGGTTATTGCTTTCGTTCTATTGGTGAACATTTCTGTTAGAAATTTCGTGCATCTCAAGCCAGCAAACATTGCCCGTAGAACGTAAAAAATCCCGAGATGGGCCTGAGGTGTTTATCAGCAGACGAGGAATAGCAACCCCATTTGTTTCGGATTCCGAAAGCAGCGGTGACAGGCCCTACAGACTCCATCACACCCCGCAGAAGCATCGGACAGGTGTAATGTATACCTTTACTCAAAAAAATATCTTCAGTGCTGCCAAACTCTTGATTTGGCTGTCCTTCCCACGAAGTTATTCAGCCAGCAAGCTTCATTCGACCGATAAATCTGTCTAATTCGAGTTCTGGTTTTATTGTGTTTTCGCAGAATGCGCACTTATTGAGCTTGATTCAAGCGCAGAGTCAGTAGAGATGTCGCCCGAGATTCGCTGGCGATCTGTGATTGGAAGAAGAGTTGCAGCCAGATAGCAAAAAAAGTAAGCTACAATCAAGAAGAGCAAAAAACGCTGCAAAAGGGATAGGTTATTCCTCGGACCAGGCGCATGGGGACTCACTCCAATGGATTCAGCGTCCAAAATTTAGTGGAAAATGATACCCCACACGGCTAGGTACCTGAAATTTCGAAAATCCACTTTTAAAATGGGGAGACAGGTACCCATTTTGACCCATAACCTCTTCGGGTAGGCGCCAATCATCCCGGGACTCGTCTCATTGGATTCAGCGCCCAAAATTTAGTAGAAAATTATACCCCATACGCCTTGATCGCTGAAAATCTCGAAAATTCATTTTTTGAAAACCGCATTTTGAAACCTCAAACTGGGCCGGATTTCCGGTGTCGAAAAATGAATTTTCGATACTTTTAGCGATCAAGGCGTATGGGGTATAATTTTCTACTAAATTTTGGGCGCTGAATCCAAAGAGACGAGTCCCGGGACGATTGGCGCCTACCCGAAGAGGTTATGGGTCAAAATGGGTACCTATCTCCCCATTTCAAAAGTGGATTTTCGAAATTTCAGGTACCTAGGCGTGTGGGGTATCATTTTCCACTAAATTTTGGACGCTGAATCCATTGCAGTAAGTCCCCATGCTCCTGGTCCGAAGATTTTGTAGATTTAGCCAAGTTGAAGTAATGTTGAGTTCATAGTAGGCAGAGTTCTGCCATGTGTCTACGTTTTGAAAAAGGAGAAGCTCTCAACTCCCTCCCTATTTTGTACCCCATGGGATTGGACCTGGGCGGTAGTACAATGGTTGCTGAAAATGTGGTGCAGCACATGTATCATTTCTCAAACGCAATTTCCAGGGATGACGGCCGTTCTCACCGCTCATCTTCAGCTGTAAACAAGCGAAGAGACAGAGAATCTCATGACTATGAACGACCACGTCATCAAGTCTTGTATGAAGAACTCAATTCTGATTTGAATTATCGGTCCTAATAATTGGGTTGAGCTATAATAATATAACGATTGGCAAGATATCTCTCAATAAAAATGATCTATCTATCGAAGTTATCAATGATCAATTTCACTTATATGTGGTGTTTGTGTGTTTTGAATACCTCTAATCTGAGCTACCCCATATTGAACGTTTTTCTAATGACCTTAAAGCCGTTATGTGTTCTCTTTAAAATACTAGTTAGTAAACCAGTCCCTACACCAACCTAAATCAATGGTGTAGCCTCTCCTCACCCTAGTCATAAATACCTGATTATATATCCCTTCCTTGCGGGTTTGGCTAACCATGTATTTTGCTGAACTTTCCCAAACCTATGAGACGCGCGACTACGAACATTTCGATGTGATGAAAAGGCTGTATTGAATTTTCAATTTTATAGATGATTTATACTATTTTCTATACGTTTGGTTCGAACCAAAACACTTTAATCGATGTTACCTACATATTTAATTGTAATTGGAGGAATACAAACTGTTTGTGAAATCATCGTTGTTTCAATCGCAGTGATCTGCAGGCGAGTACCTATTGACACAGCTGTTGTATGCCTATCGGTAATTGAAAAGTTTGTGAAACCCATTCTGCCCTGCTGAGTGAGCTATTAGATTTGTTATATGGTGGTTAGGGGTTTTTCTAAATAAAATAAAAAATCGTAGTTTTACCTCCATTCATATCCTTTAATCCGACGTTTCGCTAGGTCCAGGTCTGGCATCATCAGGGAACACATTGGCAACCAGTCTCCAAATCCCTACAGGATGATATAGTGATCATCAGTAACATAGTGGTATATGGTGGAACAACGGTCAGATGTAACTATCAACAAGTATAAATCAAATCCTAAGAATAGGTTACCACATGGTATTACTAACCTTTCGCCATACCTATGCCGTTCTTGGTAGTAGAACATTTTCTAAAAATTCGAAATTTTGGTCAGGGACCCTCTTTCTGGCTCTATTTAGTCCTCGAAACATTTCAGCCCGTTCGGTACACATTTAGGAAGGTAATGGGTGTTTTAGCAAACTCGATTTTTGACGACCTATCATTTTCTACTAAATTTTCGACGCTTAACCCATTAGAATAAGACCGGACACTCACTTTTTTCCTCATGCTCTTGCTCTAGGCAATAATAAAAGGGAATAATAAACCATTCTGGATGAATTCGCAGCGGTTTTTTTTTTTTTTTTTTTTTTTTTCTTCAACACCAACTGGGTGAATGTAACGTTTATAAATAAGTTTAGTACTCTAGGCTGGGACCACAGAAACATCGCCTGAGTCGAAACGCCCTCAGAGAATCTTCAGTCAAACTCATTGGTTTCCTCGGCTTCCGACAGATACCGTGCAAATAGGGCGTTCAAGTTCTGTCGTTATCAACGCTATCACAAATTGGTCAGCTGTTCGTAAACAAGTGGCGAGGTCGTGTTGTTCGCGGATTTCAAATTGCGGTACTCAGGAAATTCGGATTTCTCTGTTATAAGTTTCTACGCGTTCGGGAATTTTGGTGTAGGGCACACAAAGCTGTTTCCTGGCACTATGACCTCTCCAGCAAGGTTCAAGGTGAGCGCATCTCGTGATAATATTAATTCAGTGTACACACAGGCAATTATTATTGAGTAGATATTGTATCACTCCAGCGTCTGAAAGAACATTGCAAAGTTTGATCTCATCCTTTTGTCCACAATAATTGAAATATTAATTTCCTTCAACTCTTGGTGTTTTGTATGGCCACCTCCGAAGATTATTCGGCGACGGTAGAAACTCATAGGGTGTACAAGTCGACTTATGCGGAGCCTTTCGTACTTGAAGCGGATTTCCTCGATTCTCTGCTCTTCCACTTGAGATCTGGCCGTGAGCGGACGAATATATGATTTGAAGCGAGTATGCCTTGAAGTGCGAAATATTCCGAGGAATCTCTTCAAATCTTATTATGGAGAGTGAGCGAGACGAAATGCCTTGATACGTCCTCATATACACTTTCAACGTGCGAGAAGGCGATGCGGTTCAGGTCACAATTTTGCCGTAAAACACCTAATAATGTTATAATGACTGATAACTCATTATAATTAGTACGTTTACGAGAATAAATGCAGCTCAATCGTTCATTATTCCAAGTGGGTCTCGCCAGGTATTTAATTTTTTTAATGAATACATAAAAAAAGTGTCCATCTTGGTTGGTTATTCCTTGAATAATGCAAAATGTCAATTCTCCGATTCAGCCCAAAATTATTTTCTGGGCGTTCAAGGTGTCTAGATCAAAAACCGCTGCAAATTCATTCACGCGGGTTGGTTATTCCCCGGACCAGGCGCATGGAGATTGATTTCTTCAACATGAGGAAAATGGTGAAAACAGTGGGTGTGGTGGGTCCCAGACCCATTCCAATCGATTCAGGGAGCAAAATTTAGTGCAAAATAATACTCCACACGCCTAGATCGTCAAAAATCTCGAAAGTCCATTTTTCAAAAAACACATTTTGACACCTACCTCCTCCATTCGGTCCAATCTTACGGAAAAGTTTTGAGGAACAATGCCGGAAACGGGTCCCAGCCATAAATTTCAGATTTTTAGAGAATTTTCTACTACCAAAATCGGCGTGGACGGGGGACGGGACTCCACTTGTGAGGCTGAATTAGTCGCTGCCAATGCCGCATTGAAGGAGATCATTTGGATTTCGAGACTCCTACGAGAGATGATTGGCATTTCATCAACGCCCGTTATCTACGTCGACAACGAAGCTGCAAAACGCCTATCAGAAAATCCAGAATTCCATTCAAGATCGAAGCATATTCTTCGAAAACATTTCTTCATTCGTGACCGCATTAAAGCCAACATGTTAGGAGTTTCTCATATTGATTCAAAATATCAGTTGGCTGATTTGCTAACTAAGCCTTTACCACAGGCTAGGCTTTTGTTTCTACGTCAAAAATTAGGCCTCCTTTCATCTGATTATTTCTGCTCTCTTCGTTGTATAAATTCGTAATTACTCGGAATTACTCGGGAAAGTATTGAAATTGTATACTCTCGTGATTCCGTTTTTCGCCGCATCGCGCGCTAGTTCTCTATTGGCGTTACTTATCTTATCGCGTTCAGGTTCCTGAAGCTTGATGTAGGTTTTCTTTTTTCTTCTGCTGGTACGATAAAATTTCGTTGAGTTGCTGTGCGCGTTTTATTCCTTTTAAATCAAAAAATCAAAATAATGTACCCAGTATTTTCTAATTTTAAATCAGAATTAAATTATTTGAAGGCTTAGGAACGCGTCAGAGAATAAATGGTGTATTTATTCAACTTTTTAACCAATAATATTATAAAACTATCGACACTTTTTGGTCGATACAATTTATGTCTTCTAAAATTGATATATCCATTTATTATGTCTCGATGGCCATCCCTAGACAACATGGAGGTTGAGAGTAGCGATCCTGACGGTGAAAACCTTAACTAGATTTCTCATTTTATTCAATGAGGTTACCAACTGAGAACATTTTCTCTTCACCTTTTTTTACTCTGTAATGAACTCACAGGGACCCGTGCCTGCAATTCACTTCGCTAGGAACAAACCCATGGAATATGAAAGGAAGAATGTAGAACAAATAAGACTGGAGACAGACTGGAGTGTGGTAATTAGCACTCTCTGGTGAGAGTTTAGCTGACTAGATTATGTTGCTTTGTTTCATCTCCGGAAGTCCGTATTCCATGGCTATGTATGTTCATGTTATGGGATAAAAATGTTCTTTCGCGTGTTCAAGTATTTAGTGAATCGCGATGCTGCCAGTACTCGTTCTTCTATTTGCCAATCTCTCTCATTTCTATCTACTTCGCTGCCGAGGTGAAGAGGGTCTTGCTTGTGCGATCATGAGAACATCCAAACAGCTTCCGTATCGGCTGGTATGATTCAGTTTTCTCATGCTCTTAATCTTTAGGTGCCAGATTAGCTTATATACAACTTGAGTCACCAGAAATGTATATCTAAAGAGTCAATCCGCTCACAGGAATTCATTCTTCATTCAATCAAAGAAAAATGTTGGATGCTCCTTATGTGGTACTACTTACCCACATCCACTGTTATAAACTGCATAATTAGTAGCATCCAGAGCGATTAAAGCCACAAACTTTGTTGGCTGTATTCGTATTAGCTTTTAGGTCAACATGGCCGATTGCACCTTTCGAAGGGTGGAAATTTCAGGTCTAGGAGCTAAGCCAGGCTCTGCTGAAGAAGGCTTGAAAGAGCCACGGTTATTGCCTAAGCCAGGGAGCTATGGCAATGACGAGCAAGAGCTGGTAGATATATTATTAACCGAACCTTCCTTTAGCACAAAATGCTAAGAAAAGGAAATTGAAGAATTATTTACGATTGCTGTATTGACGAATCAATTAATCACTTGAGTTATTTATCATAGTTCTGACTACTGAGCTTGTAAGAACATACAAGATCAATACTGACGAAAATTACTGATTATTCTTCCTATGTTTTCACGCCAGATGTCTCCCCAATTTGCCCCAAAATTTGAAGTTTTGCGTTTCAACATGTCAAGATAAAACGGGGGTTGATTATACCTCGGACCGGGAGCATGCGGACTCACTCCAATGGATTCAGCGTCCCACATATTGAGGAAAATAATGCCCATACGCCTAGGTAAAAGAAATCTAGAAAACACATTCGAAATGGGTAGATAGATACCAATTTTGACCCATAACCTATTCCAGTGTGCGCCAATCGTTCCGGGACCCGTCGATTCAGCATCCAAAATTTAGTGGAAAATGATACCCCTCATGCCCTAGATCGTCAAAAATCTCGAAAACCCATTTTTCGAAATATACCATATGACAACCCCCCCCCCCTCCCCTAGTATATTATATACTACCAAAATCGGCGTGGATTTGCTTGTTTTGATTAAAACACCTTGAAACGCCCAGACAAAAATCTTGACCCGAATCGGAGAGGTGGACTTTCTGCATGAAAACATAGGTGATTATTCAAGGAATAACCAACCAAAATGGAAATTGAAGGTCTAATCCCTCGCAGGTCGTCATGTCTTGTTTCCAAACCTACAATTTCTCTCACATGAGTAAAGTGGGCGAGTTCTTAAAAGCAATCCACTTCGAACTTACAACCTGATTGTTGCCGATTGTATGGTCGTTCGCCTTCTCGATGACAAGAGGTCGTACATACCGGGGGGGGGGGGGGGGGGGGTACGGGTTTTCCGGTACTGTGTGCGACCGCTTTTCCAATCGATCGTTTCCATAGAAAAAGGCGAATGGCTGACCGCCTCTAGACCCACGGCGCATCGTGTTCATTAGCTATTTTTCCACTTGAACTCGCTCGGCACATAATTTCTTGTTTTCGCTGTTCCGCTGATACGACCTGGGATTTTTACGTTCAATTTCCTCAGGCTTCACATAATGTTTGTATTTCCGCTCGCCCAACGGTCGATCGAAGGCACATGAAGTAAATTTGGCGTTGGCCCGAAGTTGAGAAACGCCTCCAGAGCAATCTCCGAAAAAATTGCAGCAAAAAAGGCCTAATTCTCCTTAGTTTCGGAATGGGCGAGGTATTGGACGTCTATAACGAGTCTCAAATGTGTACAACTATTGCAATTTTGGCCTAAAAAAAAGCTGCAAATTATTTAACAATATTTTAGTATTTTTGATGTATCTTCGAGGTTTCAAAAAAATGAAAGAGCGGCGGATTTTTTTTTTCTTATCAGAATATTCATTTTTTTAGTTTTTCTTCTGACGGAAATTGGTGGTAATTGGTCCTAAATCAAATCATTGTCTACACATTGATAGAAAATGTCTTCGTTTTTTATTCCCCGAAAACCTATTTTGAAAATTCTCACTTTGTCACCCATACGACATTGGGGGAATGGGCGGAAACGACGTACCCTACACGCCTAGGTATCAGAAATCTCAGAAGCACGCATTCAAAATAGGTGGATGGATACCAATTTTGACCCATAACCTCTTCAGGTGGGTGCCAATCGTTCCAACCCGTCTCATTGGATTCAGCGTCCAAAATTTAGTGAAAAATGATACCCCACTCGCCCTAGATCGCAAAAAAACTCGAAAATCCATTTTTCAAAAAACACATTCCCCCCTCTCAATTTGTTCCGATTGGGCTGACAATTTTCAAAGACCAACTTTTTGCATGAAAACATAGAGTAAAATTATTCCTTGAATAATCTTCACCCAAAACTTGGCTAACATGACAGTTATTACTATGTGGTATTTGTTCATTATCTTACCCGCTATCATGTTTTTTCCCCCATTCCCAGTTTCTAGTTTTCATAATTCATTTCCTGGATTTTTTTGTTTTAAAAAGTTTTTTCTTTCCATTTCACTACGTGTAGTTGATAATCTGGAAAAATTAAAAGGCCAAACAACTCGTGCAGCCAAACCAATACCGGCAGTATCTCTAATAGTTAATTTAGCACTAATATAGTTACCTAGTTTAAGACCTGAGTTTTATGAAGTGAAACGCTCAATAAAGTATTTATATACTTGCTTCACGTACCTTCTAAACTGCAGTACTCTGACAAACGGACATGGCCTGATGTCATATTCATGTAAAATATTCAAAAGGTTATCTGAGGTCGATCACAAATAAAAGCGTGTTTTTCACTCGTTCATTCTTAATCACGTTTATTTTCAGCTTTGAATAAAAATTTTATTCTGTTGTTTCGTTTGGTTAGTACATTCGAGATTTTATTTTTGGCGCGTATCGCCAAATCCGATAAGTTGGACATTTACAGAAGTGTTGTATGTCGGCCGTTGACATTTTCATGTCAGAACATGCTTGTTGTGCGGAGGAGGTGCCCCTCCGTCGCCGTGTCAAGCAGGGAGGGCCTTATCAAGTATTTTTCTTGTTGTGGCTCCTGGAGGGCGACGGTAGGAGGCGCCGCGGCGTCTACCTCGCTCCCTCGGCTCCAATCAATACTTTATACTTGATGGTCGTTCCGACTCCATTTTGCCCCCTCTCAACTCTTCGTCTGCCTCTAGGGCCATGACAGGTGGTTTTTCTGTTCTCAAATACTCGGGAGCAGTGTTACTTGTGAATTGAGTGACTTCGTTGGTACTCGAAGAGGTATTTGAGTGTTCAGCGTCGAATAATATTGTGGATCCTCCAATAACTGATTACGAATCGGGTTCCGACTCCGACCATCTTTTCTCCAAGGATGTGAGTACCAACCCTTGTTCCTCGGGTTTTACTTATTTACTTTTCCTGTATTCACCCTATTACGCCACGTTACCGGGCTCCACAGTCAACTATTGCTTCAATTACCATTTGTTTAGTCCTAGTTCCCTTAAATCACTTGTCAATGCACAAAATACCAACTCAAAAATGCACTACCTTCATCACCAAGTGACATTGACGAGCTCGCTTGCCTGCGTCTTTAAAACTATGACATTTTTAAGAACAAAACTCACAGAATTCAATATTCTCAAATCATTCAAAAGACCGAACAAATCATCCCAATTTTCCACTGTGCGATTGTACCTGTGTTATTGAGCCACTTCACTTCAACTCTGATATTAATAAGTTGTACTCTCATTCATACCCTACATGAAAAATCGAAATTCAATAAAGAAATATATATTTTTGCCACTAGTTCTCTAGCTAGTTGCAGTACTTGTGATCTGTAGTTATCTCAGAGCGGCCCACCAATTGCGTAATAATATTCTTTTGCGCATTATAGCCTGACCATAAACAAACAATTTTGTTAGTGCCCAATCCATCAACTCAATTCAATTCAATTGATTAGTATGGTACTATGATGGCGGTTATTTGTATATTTTCAAGTAACGACGCGATCAATACACAGTATACTGTTCCGCAGTGATTCTGACTGACGGCGGTGTGAATTATCTTGATCTAGACAGTAAAATAAAACCACTCGTGAATTATGAAACGTCTCTTAACACAAATACTGAATGTTGAATCCTCTTGAGGAGGGGGTCTATATCCCTCGAAAGTTTTGGTTTCCACTCTAATACATCCAAAGGTTTGTTTAACTGCCCTGAATGAAGACTTGGCACGTTTGAACCAACCATTTCACCGTTTAATTGTGTATACCTTGAGTATAACTCAACCCTTTTGACCACCTTGGTTTTCAAGACTGCAATTGATTTATATTGCCCGCTCATTTATTTGTTCTTAATACGTACCGGTCTCCAGAGTATTTTTATTATTGACAGCATTTTTGTAGGTTAAAAATATAACATTTCTTCAGTATTAGTACTGCACAGCTACAACGGACACTATTATAAGGTAAAAATGGACCGTATGATGGTGTCCATACTTTGAATCATGCTGCTCACGACAGCAGTGAGGTCTTCACCACCGTTTATTTGCTCAAAACTGAGGCTATATGGTAAAAATAGTATAAATGTATTTGGTAGAGATGACCCTATAGATAATTCTGTTCTGAAATTGCTAAATGAGCGTATTAGGAGACTACTTTTAGAAGAAACTACTTTGTTTGTTTTTGAAACTAACCAACATTGATGTAAAACGAGCAAGGGAAAACTTACACTCAGATGTCTTCTTTGACATGAATTAGTGTAATGAAGATGATGACCAACGTATTAATACTCGTAGCGTGTCTTGATTTATTGGAATTTCAGGTCGTCTTTTACTCATTTAACTTTCTCATGTTCATTTGCAGATGCGAAACATTTGATGGGATGTTGTGCGGCGAGCTTGGAGGTGGTTTTATTCAGCCTCAACTCAACTTAACGTCAACTCGGAGTCCATACTCAACTCTGTTGAATCTCTACAGTATGGACAACTCACCGTCTGATGAAGATGTCTACATGGGTACGTTGAAATGGATTGTAGCACCAAATCTCGATGGTCAATTGCCATTGAATCATCCGAACGATTTTTCTTTTCAGAAAACGGCTTGATGAGCTATGAGAATCCCAACTACCATTTACCAACCATCGATGACGCTCTCAACTCCAACACGGAACTTTCAACCTACAGAGAACTTTTGTACTCGGAATTGGAAACAATTTGCCGGCCGGTTACTAACAACGGTCGGAAAACCTACGCTTCTCTAGATATAGAATCAATGGGCGTTGATATCACTAATGGCCCCGTAACTGAATTAGACACAGACAATAGGTAGGTTGGAATCATGTCCACATTCTTTTCGTTATATGATATTTACTATATTTTTCTGGTGTTTTGGACAGTTATAATTTTCTCAAAAAGATATCACAATAATGGATCATGAATTATTCGAAGCACGAGCCAGATGGAAGAAAATTATCATTGACTGAACCTCCTGATAGAGTATTGTTATAAAATTATGCCATGCTGCCAAACCTGTTGTTGTGACATCAAATTGGCAGTCTGTCAGTAAGACGAATCTTACAAATATCGTCAACGTCTTGTCATAACAGGCCTGATGAGGCAAAAACTGGCAAAATATGAGCACATATTCATAGAATAATGAGTACAAATCAAATTCATAAATCAAAAAATATTAATTGATGATTAAGGTTAGATATATAAAAGTCAAAATATAATCAAAGCTAAAAATCGAAATTTCATACAAATTCTCTACTAAAATGTTTCCAATTTGCAAAACGCGCTTGGTTGATTATTTGAGCGCTGTCCGCTGTCCACGCCATTTTTTGGTAGTAGAAAAATTTCTAAAAATTTAACATTTTGTTCTGGTATCTCTTCCCGGCTTTAGTTGGTCATCGAAACTTATCAGCCCAACCAGACCAAATTTGGGGAGGTTATGAGTAAAAATTTGTTTTTCGAAACTCGATTATTGGAAACTAGTCACGTTGGGTATCACTGAATTCATTGAGATGGGCCCAGACCAATTGCCGCCCACCGGTGGGTATGGGGGCCACAGTGGGTATCTACTTACAAGAGGTATGATTTTCCACTAATTTATTCATTCATGTCATCCTTTGGAATGAGTCTGGGACACTCCATACTTACTGTTTTTCCCATACTCTTGCTCTCGTATAATCCACCAATGTGAAATAATTTGCAGCTTTTTAAAAAAATACTAATCATTTTAACGTCAATTCTTCAAAAAAAAATTTTATAGTTTCCAAAATCGAAAGTTTTTGGTAATTGGTTAACAACTATTTCCTTTTGGAAGTTTTACTGATGTGATTTTTTGTCGAAATTAGTTATTTCCGCCATTGTGTTGTTACCTTTATGGTCGAGCACATTTAGAGCACAATGCTCAGTAGTCCCAGCCACTTGAGAGTGCAGGCTGCATACAGCTCATTGATTTGCTCGTGTTGTTAAAAGTGGTGCAGGGGATGGCAGTGTCCTTTAAGCTCAGAATATAGAGATTCAGAATGACTAAATGCTGTACCCTGATAGTATTGGATGAGTGTTAACCTGGATGAGGTGACAGTAATTCATAACCACCTGAGAACGTGGAAATTTGACACCTGAAATGAGGTTTATTCATTCTCGCTGATACTATAAATGAAAATCGGAATCCATGATTCCAATCTATGATTCACATAAGGTGTAGGGAATTGAGATCTAATAGGACCTTGATTGTAATATATAAGCAAACCACTCTTTACAGTTCGATGCAGAAACGCTGCAAATTCTTTCACAGAGTTGGTTATTCCTCGGACCATCAGCATGGAGACTCATTTGAATCGATTCAGCGGCCCAAATTTAGTGGGAAATGATACCTCACACGCCTAGGTACCAGAGACCTCAAAAAATACATTCTAAATGGGTAGATAGATACCCATTTTGAATCATAACCTCTCTTGGTGGGCTCTAATCGTTCCGGGACCCGATCGGGCTGAATAGTTTCGAGGACAAACTAGACCCAGAAACGGGTCTCTGACCAAAATTCCAGATTTTTAGAAATTCTTATACTACCAAATTCGGCGTGGACGGCGGACGGGCATTTGACTTTTTTGAAGTCGTATTCTTATTCTTATGTTCAGGATTAATAAATTTTATTTGCACTCCTATTAACAGTGTAAATATGCCCATCTGTGCAAAAGGTAACAATCAACCATCAATGAGGTTACAGTCAATGAGTCAAACAGTCAATGAGTATGCTGCAATTCAAAATGTATCCGTACCCACTTTCCTAATTGTTCACTCATGTTTAACGTTTACAGAAAAACCTGTCCAATCTTAGACAATAATCCAGTCGGTAACGTCAATCGAGGGCTCGAGATTACTTCTCGACGTTGTAATAAACCAGATCTCGTCGAACACACCAACCAAGACATTAACAGGTGACTACTATTTTCACCCAAGATTGCTGTATTGTCCTCTCTAGAACCGCGTTCTTCATATCAAAACTGAATCGTTTCCCCCGATTGTTACAGGGTTAACGAAAAAGAGGTTTCTGAGTCGCTAAATGATCCTGTTGATTCACCGAATCAGGCGTCTGAATTTTCTTTCACTGAAGAGTTGCCACCTGGTTGGGAAAGGCATTTGGGTAAGTATGCGAATTACCTACTTTCTTCATTTAAAAAAGTCGTGCGACGATGTTATTTGAATTTATAATTTTGTCTCTTCAACCCCCCAGATCACGACGGCCCTTATTACTGGCATATCAAAAGCGGTACCATCCAGCGAAACCCACCTCAGCCCATAACTGGAAGTAAGGAACCCAAAACGCCCCTCGTAAAAGACGCGGAAACAGTAAGTTTATTTTTTATTATTTATTTTTAAGTGATATGTGCAACCATCTTTGTAAAAGTTGGTGAAATTTACAAATTTTAGATTTAGTTGGAATCAACTCTAGTGAATATTACCCACGTAATATGACAACCAGAAATTACCGTATTCATAATTATTGTAAATACGAGTAAAACGTATTAAGAAGATGAAACGCTGAAAATTCTTTCACAGGGGTTGGTTATTCCTCGGACCAGGCGCATGGAGACTCATTTCTATCGATTCAGCGTCCGTAACCTCTTCCGGTGGACACCAATCGTTTTGAGACCCATTTTATTGGATTCAGCGTCCAAAATTTATTATAAAATTATATCCCACACGCCTAAATCGCCGAAAATCTCGAAAATTCATTTTTCAAAAAACACATTTTGACCCCCCTCCCTCCCGAATTAGGTCTGATCGGCCTGAAAAGTTGTGAGGACCAACAAGAGCCGGGAACGGACTCCCGTCCAAAAGACGGTGGACGGACATTTCCTAATTTTGGTCCAGACACCTTGAAACGTCCAGAAAAAAAATTCGGGCCGAATTGGAATGATTGGCTTACTGCCTGAGAATATGGTTGATTATTCAAGGAATAACCAACCAAATGCAATGTTTAAGCAATGACTGTCCTGTTCACGGTACCATGGCAGGATGGTATTGATTTGTGCCTAAATTCATTACCATTTAGGATTTCTATTTATTCTACCTAACACCTATTAAAAGGATTCTATTTAACAATTTCCTTTTTTGCCTCAGGCGTTGACCCACTTTCATCAAAACGGCGGCATTGTCGGAGTACCCCGGAGCAACACAAGTTCAGCTCTAGCTGAAGAATTTAACATAAAGAAAAATGAAAGCCGGAAGGAAGAAATGGCCCTCAAGTGAGATGATTTATGTAGTAACATAAAGTACGCCTAAAATATCGTATGGTACTTCTATTGAGAGCCATCATTTGCTGACGTGTTATTTATTTTCTAGGAGAAGGAGCTATCCTGCCAGAGTGGACCGGGAAAAGGACAAGGCAATCAGGTTTGCTGTCAGAAGCCTTGGATGGGTTGACATATCAGAAATGGATCTAACGCCTGAAAGGTCCAGCAAAGCGGTGAATAAATGTATCGTTGAGCTCTCCCTTGGGAAGAATGGCTTCATCGACAATGTTGGACGTTGGGGTGACGTAAGTGTCGTAAAGAGCCAGTTGCTCAAACACCACGTACACCGACATAAACATGTATCCAATTCAAATTCGGAATATCTTGTAAATATTTTGTACTGATAGAAATAATCACAAGTCACATGTTAAATTTGACAACGATAATTTCTTAATTCAGGGGAAAGACCTGTTCATGGACCTTGACGAAGGTGCTCTTAAACTGATCGACCCTGAAAATCTTACTGTCCTCAACACCCAGCCCATACACACAATCCGCGTATGGGGAGTTGGCAGGGACAATGGAAGGTGAGTGTCCGAATGTCCTCACATAGAAATACAAATTGAACGTCTACTAGAAATATAGGGCCAGTTTGTGTTGGTTATTAAAACCCTCCTACCAGGCGCATGGAGACTCATTTCAATCGATTCAGCATCCATAACCTCTTCCGGTGGGCGCCAATCATTCCGAGACCCGTCTCATTGGATTCGGCGTCCGAAATTTAGTGGAAAATGATACCCCACACGCCTGGGTACCAAAAATCTCTAAAATACATTAAAAATGATTAGGTAAATACCTATTTTGACGAAATTTGTCATCATGGGTTTTTTGAAAAATAGATTTTCGAGATTTTTGGCGACCAAGGCGTGTGGGGTATATATTTCTACTAACTTTTGGACGCTAAATCCAATGATACGGGTCCCGGGACGATTGGCGCCCACCTGAAGAGATTACGGGTCAAAATGGATATCTATCTACCTAAAAAAATGAAGGCTGGCTGATCAGGAGATCAGTGTGGTTGATTCATATAAGTAACCTGGGGATGACACTGACATACAACCTGCAAATAAAAAAAGCATCTTGCTGAATAATCCAGGACTGCTTGCATGGGTATCAATTCGGTTCGGTCCAGATTCACCTCAGCTGATGACATGCCTACAGAAGTGAGGCTCAAGGTTTTCAATGCTGTGACGATGGCTACAATCTGTTATGGTGCTCAGCTCTGGGGGTACCTACTCGATGTATGAGGAGGTGGAGAAAGTGAAATGTTTTTGCCTAAAAAAAGCTCCTACGTTTACCAATGAACTCCCCCAATTTATAGTTTATAATGAAATGAAGCAGAAGCCAGTCTTTTTGACTACTATACGGCTGAATGTAGACTACCTCGCCAGGGTACACGGGCTGCGGGACGGCAGGTCCAGTAAAACTACTGCTCTTGAGATGATAAGGGAGGGAGTCGGCTGGGTGGCGGAGTGGTTAAGAATGTCCACTCGATTTCTTGATTACGTACCCATTAATCCATTCGATCCATCGAGCTTCAAAGAGAGAACAAGGAGCGTCCTGACAGGTTAGAAGCAGTGCTCCCTTGACTCCCTCCATCAGAAAGCGAGAGCTGCACAATGCCACCTATTTTACCAGCATCTCAACTTGGAGGTGGATTATACCAGGATCTCATCGCAGTACAATGCCTTGGCGAACTCCTGAACCTCAACTGGCTGCCTTGGATCCGGGACAGAATCTTTGCTCCCTGCGCAACCTCGGCGTTGAGGAAACAATGGAGCTTTCTCGCGGCGTGCCCGATTTTGGGATACGGATCAGATGTTTTGGCAGGGCTTCACTGACTCGGGAGGAGCTGATTGAGGTCCTGAATGGCTCGGACTGGTCTTGTTTTTGCTCCTACGACCGTGAGGCCATTTAACTATAATAGCTAGACAAACTTTTAATCGGAGCCCGTCCAATGATCCCTTTGTTTTTTAGTTCTGTGCCTTTATTCACTATTTATTTGTATACATATATTTTTTCCCCTAAGTCTAGTCAGATTATGTGTTTTTGAGATTTCTGGTACCTAGGCGTAGGGGGTATCATTATCCACTTAATTTTGGCTGCTGAATCAATTGGAATGAGTCTCCATGCTGCTGGTCCGAGGAATAACCAATCCCTGTGTAAGAATTTGCAGCGTTTTTGTTTGAGCAGTCGACCACCCTTATGGTCATAAAGGTATTTTAAGGACAGTTCTGGAGAGGGACTGGTTCATGCTAACTCTGAATAAGAACAAGGAAAAACATGATACGAGCAGTAAAGACATTTTTTGTTAGCAAATGGATGTCCCCAAATGAACCTGAACATGATTGAAGACCAATATGACTTGAAACAATTATATTTAATATTGCCTGACGCATCTAGTTTCTCTAACCAACTGTTAATCCATTCAATTTTCTTCATTCGCTTGTAACTAAGATTTCACTAAATTAAGTTTCTATTGGTTTGTGCTCTCTCTCAGGGAAAGGTAATTTACGTCTAACTATCCACAATATTTCTTCCATCATCCACACTGCATGATTTGTTTGGCTGCACTGTTGGAGCCAGTCATTGCGTGAATTCAGTCTGATCAAGCTGTTCCTTCCATTTTCAGGGATTTTGCGTACGTTGCGAGAGATCGAGTCACTCGTAAGCACATGTGTCACGTTTTTCGATGCGACATGCCAGCCAGAACAATTGCGAACACGTTGCGAGATATTTGTAAAAAGATTATGATCGAAAGAAGCCTTCAGCAGAACTTGGCAAAACCAGTTGAAACAAGTACGAAAATTTTTACTTGTTGATAAGGTGGTCTTCAGACGAGGGTGAAGTATTATTAAGGTTACTACATTCGCGCTAGTAGTATTAACAATTGTAATATGAATTCGCACCATTACAGATGGTCCTAGTGGTCGACCAAATTTGGTTACTCGTCCCACTAATTTACCGACTGAACACAGGAAATTTCTCCGTAACTCTGGCATGCCTCTAAGTAAGTTCACATCGAATCATATTTATGACAGCTTCAATAAACTCGCATCAAGTGAAAGATCTTATTCGGTGCAGAATACGACCTACAATCTTTTCATGGCAACTTTTATTAAGCCTCGACTGTCACTGCCAGATGTCCAACTCCCTTCCTTTTTCTACAGTTTTTCCCTTCTGCTTCTATACTATATTTCATCATCCCGAACACATTCACCAACTTCATTTTTTATTTCTCAACGTGTAGCTCAATCGTTCCCTACGCCTATGGAAGAGCCAAAGAAGATTCTCTGCGCTGAATACCTTGGTAGTATGGAAGTGGCCAAAGCGAGTGGAATGGATGTGTTGAATGACGCAATCGATCAACTAGTCAACACAGTGCCTCGCAGCCAATGGCAAACCGTTGACATAGCGGTTGCTCCTAGCATGATCACAATCACCCCAGCCAACACCAAAGTAAGCCTAGCTAAACACCTTGAAGTCGTCTAGTCACTTTGGTTTCTGTTTGTGAGTTTGTACTCTGTATTGACGTCACTGTGGGGTCATCAGCCGTTTTTTAAAACGTGTATGACTTATTTGCAGGAACTTAATAATACCATTGTGGAATGTCGAGTGCGTTATCTGTCATTCCTCGGCATTGGACAGAACGTCAAACACTGTGCTTTCATCATGCATACTGCTCAGGATTTGTTCATAGCGCACGTGTTTCACTGCGAGCCATCTTCTGGTGCCATATGCAAAACTATTGAAGCAGCTTGCAAGGTCTGCTCTTTTTATACACGTGCGAATTTGGCTCCATCCGCTCTAATGATTCAGTATACCATTAATTATCATCTGGTTTCCTCTCAATTTAGCTGAGATTCCAAAAGTGCTTGGATGCTCACCCACAAAGCGCACCAACGGCGGAGAACAAGTCTCCAAATAGAGGGCTTGGAGCCACCTTGAAAACCCTTGTTGGCTCTATCACGGGAAGGCGATCAAAAAAGTCCTGAGATAAACACCTTTCTCTACAGGTAAGCTTTGAATCATTTACCATCTCCAGTGAAAGAGAAAACCTAGTACTTGATTACTACATTTTATTCATAGACAAAATATAGCGTTTGGGTGATAAGTTTGAAGTGATATATAAAAGGCAACTGCCATCCTACAGCGATGTCCTTGATTTCATTGGGAGAGAAGAATTGGGCTCTAGAAAACAGATCTCGGGCTCCAGACAACTGGATGTTTGTAAACTTTGCCAGGATGTCCAATTCGGACTTTAAGGTTCTTGTGGGCATGGTCAGACCCAAAATTTGGAGACTCGACTGATGAGAGATGACTAAATTGATGTAAAGAGAAATCGAGTCTTAGTTCGGTTCATCGAACGTTGATGTCGAAAATGATAGCCTCAACTCCTTGAACCCCACCCCTTCCTGCTGTCTCCTCCAGAAAATTGCCGAAAACCAGCTATTGAATCCCACGGGCGATGGGCTTCAAAAATGTTCTTAAAATAATTGCCGGCTTCACGCCAATTTCCGATGATATTGCTCCATTCGGGGCGATTATTGTCAGAGGTATTGAGCAACTACCTTGTTGAGGAAAAAGTGCT
Organism: Cyrtorhinus lividipennis; assembly: GCA_019603395.1. Classification (NCBI taxonomy): domain Eukaryota; kingdom Metazoa; phylum Arthropoda; class Insecta; order Hemiptera; family Miridae; genus Cyrtorhinus; species Cyrtorhinus lividipennis. Next base: position 13,652,964 of record CM034007.1, on the reverse strand, counting down.
GGACACAGGAATTTTTACTACTTCTAGCCAAAACTTCCATTTGAGCAATAATAGCTGCTAAAAATTGTTGGTGTGAATGGGGGCTTTATAAGAGCTCTATCAGGTTTTTCAAAATGTAAGCCAAATATTCCTACATTCAACGCGTTCCCCATTTGAAACCTAGGATGGCAGCCTGGTCGTATTCAGCAACTGTCTTGCTCACTGCCTCTCACACTTCCCTTGTTTGGTTGTTAAGACTGGCTTATTGTGACATCACATGTGATATGAACACTGCGGTATTCTCAAAACTAGCGTCCGCTAGGGTTAGGCTGCCTTAGGACAGGTATTATTAGAGACATATTTATATGGAGGAGCGCCCGCTCGCCCTTTCTTTTCTTCCAGTCCGCCGCAGCGTGACCCACCTGCAGTGAATGCTAATAATCCCTACTCTCTTTGGATAGAAACAACCTCCCTATCCTACCGTTCTTCTGTGCCACTTCAGTGAAAGCATATCAGAAAGAACTGAGCTGTGCTCTAATGAGGCCGAGCGTGTGCTGTGTAGATGCCCAGCAACGAGTAACGATTCCTTGGTGAGAGGTTTCCCAGCCCCGTTGCAGTGATCATGGCAGCCTTTGAAGGGATCTACTCTACTCCAGAGAGGAGGAATCTCTCAGGCGTGTTACTAGCTATTCACACTACAACTAGAGAAATTTTGCCTGGAATTACAAGGCTGTGGGGTCTCCATAAGCCCCTTCCTCATTTCATGAACGTTTTAATGAACAACTTGGTAACTAGGCATATGAAAAACATTCATTTAGTGTGAATTGAACGTTCCAATTCTTGGTTTCAATCTACAACTAAGTTGTCTTTGAACAGGATCTGAACGTGCCTGTGGAGAGAGAAGTGATTAAACACCGTCACCTTCAAAGCCCTCTGGTCACCTCAACCAGTCTTCAGTCTCTACTCTCACCTACTGCATCATTTCAGCGGCAGCACTGGGATGTTTAGGTGAACCAATCACGTTAGCTCGATTATTTTTTCGCAGTAACTGATAAAAATAAGCTCGTTTAAATATAAACTGGCTACGAACTCATAAATCAAAATTGAATAGCCAGATTTGTTCATCTGACTGGGTTGAAGTAACGACCTGAAAATGACATTTTTGTTCGTTCTTAAAAACGTAGAGTAAATGTAAACCTATTACCAGATTGTACGAGTTGACAAAGTCTGTTCTTTTGAATTGCTGGTCTCAAGGAGTGAACAAGTGCAACCTTGTTCCAGTTGCAACTATAATAAGAAGGATGCCCCGCGGGTTTTCCCGCTTTCAAAATCTGATTCACTGGAGACGAGGATCAATATTAACGCTTACTCTCGAGTCTTTTTGAGTTGCTGGCTGGAAAAACTGCAGTTCGGTCACTGGTTGCCAACTAACCTATTGCTCTTTGGGGTTATAAGAATACATCCCTAACCCCAAATTTTATTTTTCCCGCCTGACGTCTTTAGCATGATTCTGCAGAGAGTTAGTGTCTTGTTGCTGCTTAGTGACAGTTCTTTTGCCACAAGAAGACCAATGATTACCAAATGAACAATTTTAATACTGTACCCTGACCACTGGTCTTTCTGGCAGCTCCTATTCAGAAAATCTACTTGCTACGTAGACTCAAAGCAGAGTTGGGCAGCAATAAATTGATCTCTGTGATGTCATATCTCTAAATAAATAGGACATAACAAATAATTTATTACCACAGTACTTGGTCGGTTGAGGTTGAGCGATGGAAAAACTCCTTTCTATTAGCTAATAATTGCAATAGGACACTTGCTTCCACCTCTATACCCGTGCATGTATTTGGTAACTGACTACTTATCTGATCACATGAATGTATTCATTTCGCCCAACTCATACTTGAACTGTAAAGCTGATCTGGTTGTCTTGCAATTGTCAAATCATCCTTTTGTTCAACGTCATTACGACGTATAATGAATAATATATTCAATCGTGAATATTAAATGTATCATAAGATGAACACCCTATAGTTCGTAGGCTAATATCTGCTTACTTAAGGTTGTATTGTACAAATAAAGGTCACTGCACTGTTATTTTTGTTTTACAGGAACTACCTGTTTTTTAGATAATATTATTCTAATGAAATGTTATTCTTGTTGTGGTTCTTATCCAAGGGAACGCTATAAATTTAAGCATGAAGTAATTACGAGTTTACCAAACCTGTAGTATGTACGTTGTTTCGTTTAACTGGCTTTAATCGTTAGTCACAAATACTTCTTCGTTATATGTAGATGCAATTCATGCAATACTTGAAAGAATAATTGATTTCAGTATTTTCTCGATAGTAATGGGTGTATAATTTGGAGGAAAAACTTCACAGAGGTTCAGCTTTGAACCCAATACTAATTCGGAAATTGAACAGTAATTGTACATCAACATGGTAGGTTGGAGCGATAATTTAATACCCCTGCATACCAATCACTGAAAATGGCTTGCCGAACTATATTTTTCAATCTTGTTTCACGCCTGCAAAGTGGAGATATTTTAATTACAAAAAATTAAATTATGGAAGTTGCGAGTTTTATTGAATAGTCAACCTGAAGCCAAAGCGTTCCTATGATGTTTGAAGGACTCCAGTACTGCAATTTGGGGATAAAAAGGAAACTCAACTGGAAACTCAACTGCCTATATCCTGCACGATTATCTTCCAAAATTGTGTGAGTCCACGTCATACAAGTAGTTTGATAGGCGCCTTCTGGAGGTGTTAGGTGGGAGTCACTAATTTCCAGAAATTACTGGTTTTCCTTTCAACAAAACAAATTGTGTTGGGCGCTCCTATCCCAAGCTCCCGTCCATCATTAATTAGCCTTCTGGAGGAATATTTGTCTTTGATGTATGTATTGGGAAGGCTCCCATGATGGCATCAAATTCAAGAACATGATAAAACACTTTCCAGACTCATGGGACCAGCCCCCTACCCTCTTTGTCATCTTAAGGGCATGTAAAATTCTCATTAGGTTACACCTAGGCCATCTATAGGCTAGGCCTTTCATGTTGCTTCCATGCTCAACAAGGATGAGGCAGACAATCGCAGTCGCCACCACTCCTTGTTTATTAGGATTGGTATTTTGGACACATGATGTTGTAGAGCCTACATCTACTGAAACACCGATTTGAAATAAACCACTCTGTGAAAAACTCGAACTTTTATTGAAACCATTTAACATAAAAAAGAGGCATTTTTAATAACAATACAGGTTATAATAAATACTAATGAAAGAAGCTCAATTATAGTTAGGAGATTCACATTCATAAATAGGTAGCATATAACAAAGTTAAACTGTAACTTAATAACAACTGGTAGAACATTTTAGTAGTCAATGATGATATCAATGAAGAAAAACTAGATTTTCTAAAACATAACATGAAAGAAAAGCGTAGCTGGGGAGCACATCACAGAAGGTACAGCTAAAATACGAAGCAAGAATATGTACCACTCTATAAGCGTATATAGAATTTTGTAAAGGCACACCAAGGAAAAATTACATGAACCATCCAAGATTAACTTGTTAACGGTTTTTTAAAATTTAGACCAATTATCATGTTGTTTCAACAGTTTAAGTGCACTTGTTGGATGTATAAATAGTTCATTTGAGGCAATAGGTCAAGTGAACCCATAGCAAAAAATAATATTAATAGTAAATACAAATAAGACAGGCTTTACTACAAGGCACTAATCAGGAGATTCCTACTAGGTAGGTAATAATTATTGGTTAACCTATTGCACTCCAAACATTTTCCTCTTTCTTCAACCAACAAAACAGTGATTTCACTTTAAAAAATCCCTTGCGCCAGTTTCAATTGAAAAACTCAAGGAATTTAAGACAGGTGTCGCAACAGGCACCAGACACATCACAGATTTGGAATGACACACTGATAACTAAAGAATCAATTTTTTATTAGGCAATTTTTGGTCTCTGAGGTATGTGAACACCTAATCAAAGAAAAGTTCTACAATATCGAACCTTACCATACAACGTGTGGTGATATATAATATGAGAAGTGCAACGTAACATGCAATAGACGAATGCAGCTAGAAGCAGTCATTTTGGTAAGACTTGTTCCTAGGGGTTAGCTTTATCTGATGTTGTATAACTCAAATTCATAGCTTTCTGTAACACTAATACTTTGAACCCGGATACTGTTCATTCATGCGAGCACTCACTGCTTTGTATTCGTTCAGACAATCCTTGAATTCATTGAGGAGCAATCTCAATTCGTTTTCTTTTTCCACAACCATCGCTAGATAATTTTCTTGGTTCTTTTCCAGTTCTCGATTATTGAGTATTTCTCTCGCAGCTCTAACAATTCTTGAATCCATAAAAATCGACTTGATATCAAAACAATTTCCATTGTCGTTATCGTGAGCGCGATTTTTGGTGAAACTCAATTCATCAAATTCAACTTTGTTGCCAATGTTCGGGTAAATCATAATTTTACCGTCGGATATATTTTGAAACATATTGATCGTGTTGGAAAAATTTAACCGTTTAGATAAGAGACCCCAACAATCAAACCTCTTCGAGATTTTACCTTCGATGTGGGAAATAAGTTTTGCCTGGGATATGTAGCCAACTAGCTCAGCATCGGCTTTGATAGCTTGAGTGTCACTCACAGCTAAACCGTTTAAAAGATTGAAAAGGACTATAGCAATGAGGAATACAAACAACACGAACAAAATGTGACTCGTCACAGGGTACAGCAGGAATGGGATGGACCCTGAGTCAAATTCTCCCGTTAACATGACAATTGTTTTGAAAATTGACACAGCAGGATGATGAAATTGATTGTCTTCCTCCTCACCATCTTTGAACAAAGTGAAGAAGCATAGAGCAAACGCCACAATCAAAATTGAATACCAAGCGAGAAACTTGAAAAACGTCCAAGAAACGGTCTTCAACATTTCAATATTAGTGGAAAGGGAAGGGTGTTTGCCAATGAGCAGAACCAATTCCGCCCAAGAGGCTAAGATCCCAACAGCTGCTATTTGATGTTTCACTGTGTCACACTCTCCACAAGAAAGTATGAGGACTGTAACAAAAATGATTCCGATTTCCAGCCAATTTTCAATATTGGTAACGTATTTTCTGGGGGAGATCAACAACTGGAACGTTTCTCGTATAACGAATACAAGTAGCAACATGAAGACTCCACACCAAGCTAAATAATCAAAAGGACTCTTCTCACGATTGACGTCCATGTTTATAGTCGTGTTACTCAAATGATTCGTAGGTGAATCAACGAAAACACCTAGAATATAATAGGTAAGAAAAAGCCAAAAGAGGACGTAAAAAAACAAATTGATAAAATAATATGGCTTGATCTTGTGCCACTTCAAATGCAAGTAACTAGTGAAGATGGGGTGTGTCAATAAAGGTCTCAGCTCGTTATTTTGGCTTATATAAATCAATGGGTCGGTTTCACCTGTCCTGTGTAACGTTTTCCCCCCATAACTACTTACGGGAACCTCGATAAAATTATCGCTTGCACTTGGAGGGCGTTTCCTTTCACTTTTGTTGTAAGGCATAAGGCAACCATAGTCAAATACCACGGCGTACATTTCGTCACGAGGTTTTTTATCGTTTTTTCGTACGCTATTGTTCAAGTGACGCTCCAAAGTCGAATGAGCGATATCAGAGCAAGCAGGCTCATTCAGTTTATTGCAAATACCAATGTAAGCCCCAGCGCTGAGGATTTCCAACACTATACTTTGATCTCCCATTTTAGCAGCGTAATGAAGTGCCGTATTGCCGTTTTTGTCTCGATAGTTTAGGTCAATCCTTCCAGGGGGAACATTTTCCAGAACGTACGACAAACATTTGAGATGATTTCGTTCAATGTTGGTCTCTGCCAGTCCCTCTTTTTCATAACCACCATTCACCAGGCAGTGAAGAATAGTTTCATTATTAACTGGCTCAAATGAGGTTTTCTTGCATTTTACCAGCATTTTTACGATTGTCACAAATCCTTTACGACAAGCAATCATCAATGGGGTCCATACATTGGTACTGCAAGTGTTGTTGGGGTTGACGCCTTCATCCAACAAAGCTTGTACTACGTCATCAATACCATAGTCACAACAGTACTGCAAGAAAGTGTAAGAGCCTTCGTTCCCTTCTAATATACTCTGGTTTCCTTTAACGTGATTTAAAAATTGCCGGAAGTTGTTTCTCCTCAACAATTGGAAGAGTTGACTCGCATCTACGTTAGATTTCGCTGCTAGTCCTGTTGACGGCAATGAATCGATCAGTTCTGGATAAGACTCTTCTATCATCTGTCGCAGGGACACTCCATCAGAGTCTGTGAGTGACAAATCCAAGGTAGGATTGGACAGAAGAAGGTTTAAGACATTCACGTATTCACTAGATGGCTCCTTGTCAAGAATCATATGCATAGGAGACTTTCCCTTTCTGTTTATGATATTAGTGTTCACGTCAGAGCGTTCCAAAATAACTTCGATCAAATCAAAGGAATTGTTTTTGCACGCGTAGTGCAATCCCGTGGCCCCAAAATTATCGAGCAAGTTTGGGTCAGTTTCTTCGTTTTCTAGTAACACACGCATACTGTCAACATCTCCACGCATTGCAATAAGGTGAATAGGTCCTTTTTTCGAACGACTGTTTATAAGGTTTGGATTTGCTCCACGGCTGAGAAGAGTGGCTATGTACTTACTTCTGTTTCCTTCTTGACAGCAGAGATCTAAAATTGTACCTATATCAGGGGCCTTATCGTAAACCCTATTGACATTGATGTTCTCTGAATTTAGGATTTGGTTGAATTTATTCTCGTCGTCTGCCCGCATAGCGTAGAGAAGGTCCTTGTACACATCATGCTGAAAGAATCCTGAACCAGGTCTTCGGGAATCCATTTTCAAGGTGAACACTGAAATAAATTATTCGAAATTGAAGCGGATTGCCCGAATATTCATGTTAACGTACGGGTAGTGTCGATAAAAATGGTCCTCCAAGAAATTTACCTTCAGTTGAGTCTGAATGAGGTATCTGTATCTTCTTTAGATGGTCAGAAAACGACGATTGGCTTCAATCTGACTCTGACTGCAACAGTAGGCCCACAATTGTCTGAAAAACAATCATTAAACTGCTTTAAAAAAATTAAAGTCACCAACACTTTTAAAGCGTGTCTAAAACCGTAATTCGTAATAGATGACCGTAAGACGGCATTCAAATGGTGGTAATTTAGATAAATGCAATAAAATTTATTTGAAAAAAATAAAATAAACAGTAATATAAAAGTGAAAAAAAATGACAGAAATACGGTGATATTGCCTGATTCGATAGTTTGGGTCTGATAACGAGGGGGCCACCAATACTAGAGTTTAGCCGAAATGGTATATTTAGGTGCAAGTTGGCTAAGTAAAATACATTAGCCTTAAAGGCGCCAATACCATGAAAGATTACGTCTTGTCTGTGTTCGATTAATGTAATTAATACGAAATATGAGGGTTTTAGTACAATTGAATAAACAACGACTGATGCTTTCCTCCATCACCAACATCGGTGGGCTGAGGTACAATCGTACTTCGCAAAATTGTAGAGGTGTACTCGCGTCTGAATTCATGTGCTCGTATAACCAGTTAGTTACTGGATGATCCACACTTTATACAGAACATAATTATTTTAAAAGATGAACTAAGCTGTAGTCTATGCGCCAGTAGCGAAAGGGACGGCCCTGAACTAACCGAGTGACCTCACTTGCTTTGAATGTGGCAATAAGTATTCCATAATGAGTCACGTCACATATTCACGCCATCAATGGACAACAAATAGCGCTAGTAAAAAGGGAAATGGACGACTGATTTATGAGTTTCATTAGGTGAATATTTCTTTGGGTAAATGAACGTTGTGGTATAAGACATCAACTACATAGTTCTATGTGCTTGCACAAAGCAGACGCAAAAAAGGTAACAAGATATACTCACAAGCCGGATCTCAACGCCGACAGTTTGAAATGATACAATCAATGGGCAATAAGTGATTAGCGTATGCCGTACAGATGAGTACCTACAATCAACAGGTAGTTTGAAGAACGTCGTCGAAGATTTCAACGAGACATCACGATTTGACAAAATTTGTTTGCGTCGGCGTTTTGAAATGGGCGGTCACCATCCGCGATCAACAGGCCCCTCCCATCGGGTCTCTTTCTATTTCATTCGCGATCTGAGCCGAGGTGAAAAAATAATACAAAACAATTCGCTAAACAGCTATCTAAACTGGCATCAATCATCAGTGTAGGTGGGTTGGAGGGGCTACGGAGAGAAATAGAGACAAGGTTGCCACACAAACGGGAGGTTATCTCAAACATTTTGTCCAGACTCTCCTTCAGATTTTTTTCCACAAAAAATTCCATATTTCATCCGTTATTATTCATATGTACCTGCACTCCGCAGTAACTTAAAGTAAATTTACTTAATCGTCACGGGCAAGGATTAAAACATTAAACAGCAAGCATTTAAGGATGCAAACATTAAAAGCAAATATCTGAACGGAAATTCCGTAAAATACGGATAAATTTCCGCCTGTGGCAACTGAAAACGGCAAAGACTTAACCTGGCTACAGTCTCTTGGCTACTTTCTATGTCTCGATCTAACTTTTGTATAGGAATGCAATAATACTTTCATAGAGCTCAAATCCCCAAGTTGAAATCAAGTAAAAACGCTGCAAATTCTTTCACAGGGGTTGGTTATTCCTCGTACCAGTCACATAGAGACTCATTTCAAACGATCCAACGTCCAAAATTTAGTGGAAAATAATACCCCACACGCCTAGATCGCCGAAAACCTAAAAAATCAATTTTTCGAAAAACACATTTTAACCCCTAACCTCCCGCCAAATTTGGTCCAATCCAACTGAAAAGTATACAGGACCAACTAGAGCCGCAAACGGACCACAATTTTAGACTTTTAGAAAATTTTCTACTACCAAAATCGACGTGGATGATTTTGATGTAGACACCATAAAATTTCCAGAAAACAATTTTGGGCCGAATCGGAGAGGTTGACTTTTTGCATGAAAACTATTCAAGGAATAACCAACAAAAACTAATTAAAAAATACGTTCCATCAACATCCATAATTTGGGCTCAGAAAATCGAATTACCTACACATTATGGTCTGAATGCATCCAATGAAGCTATAATGACTCTAAAATTAGCCGACCCCATGGAACTTTCGGTCAATTGCATCTTCGCCGGTTTGCGTTGGTAGGAATTAAACAAAATTTTGATAAAAATAGCTACTTTATTTCTTGACGTGATCGGTCAAGAAATAAACGCAAAAATGTGTGAGCCTTACTTCAAGAAAAAGTTCAAATTGATCTTTCAATCCATTTCCAGGTCATGAGCCACCGGCTTCAATTAAGAAGGCAATACAGTTTGGGCTGTTCAAATCAGACTGGTAATTGGGTAAGGGTATGGGTTAAAAAAAACCATTTTTTCAAACTCATTTTTCGGGAACTAGGCGTAAATAAATAATCATTTATTTCCATGAAAAGAATGTAAAATCGATTTCGAACAATTCTTTGCAAGTGACTTATCTCGTATCCTTATCCGAAAATTGTGGACGCTGGATCGATTAGTTCTTACACTCATTTTTCCTCATACTCTTGCTCTACAGAAGGGTATATTATGTGGTAAAGGGTATATCATAAGTACATATTCTGGATTAAGGATACATATATGTGGAAGGTATTACATTTATAACGGGAAAATATTATATAAGGAAGTATTACGCGTAATAGTAGAACTCGTACCTAAAGAGGCAATTAGATAATTATACACTAATTAAATAATACAATAATAATTATGATAGACAGGGAAAATTTTTGTACTTGGTCTAAAGAAAGGGAAACATCGATAGTATGATATCGAGGTTACTCACCATCGATGATGGGTGTTGAATGTTGATATACACATATCGAAGAGGAATAGATTGAATCTACATCTTTCATGAATCCAGGACAAATAAAATCAATGATTGAAGAAAGTTGAGGTTGCAATTTTTTTTAGTTACTTTGGAGCTTCTTTTTGAAAACCCCATCCATAATTTTTCTAATTAAAAATGTATCATAGTTTATTGGGTGAATGTGCCCACCAATGTCGGGTGCCAAACTGTTTTGCATTGGAGTTTGGATTGGGACAGATGTGTTTCGAGGTGTTTAAAAAAAATCGTTTGTTTTTCCGGGTGCATTGACAGTGGAAAGTGCTGACGCACAGGTCGTGGACCAGCAGTGGATCTTCCTACCACGTTTTGTATAACTCTCAAACGGTGAGTAGTACACAAATAATTTGGACTTGAAATCTAGCATAGGACCACTGTGAGGAAAGGAGACAGACGACGAATTGACCGGACAGTGTTTAGGATGGAAGAGTAGGCGTGTATCACCGTCAGAATGGCTTTCTAATCTTCTACTTTGAGAAAATGGTTCGAATTTTTAGATTAGAATTGATTAAATTTCCATTTCAATGAATTTCGTTTTCGGTGAGATGACGGTCTTCACTTTGGTCTATCCAATTACAAAGCCTATTCCTCGAATAGCCGCACTAGTCATGACTTGAAAATACTAGGTCTTATACTAGGTAAGTTCGACTAACGACTAGTAGATTAGTTATAGACCACCTCCTATCATGATACGAAAAACCTTTTATTTACCGCCTTCCAAGATCCTCTTGAAATCGTACTGTTGATTCCAGAACTGTGCATGCTTCTTTCCTAACCCATACTGCTTCGTGTCTCAGTTGTTTATCCTCTTTTCAATGAAAGTAAAGCCACAATGTATCCTCATTCCCATTCCTTCCGGAGTGTTCTCAGCATCTTTTAACATAGTAGATAGTACATTCTAATGGAGTGAATGCTGCTACTCGTTACAGGTTCTTTCAGTGAATCTACAAACATGTCGGGTGCTCCGCACGGGTACCAGAACGGCTTTGCGAACGCTCAACAGGCCGTCATGAGGTCACAATTCGTTAGCGGCCCCAATCAACAAATCCCTGGGCTCATGGCAAATCAACAACCTGGTAAGGGAAATTAAGGGACGATCGCTGGATTGAACCTAATCTCAAGTTGCACGCCATACTATATAATTGATTCTACTAACTGTAATATCTACGAATAATAAAGTTGTCTATATTTGTAAAAAAGTAAGGGAAAGAGTTAATCATTTTCATCATAAAGCATCTAAAGGAGTAGTAAACCCGCATCTAAGTTATTAATTTCCCTAGGAATGGTTGGGCAACAAGGTTTTGGAGCTGGGGTTGTTGGAATGCAGCAGCCTATGGTACAGCAGCAGCAACAACAGCAAATGCATATGCAGCAACAGCCACAACAAATGCAGCACCAGCAGCAGCAACTCCAAATGCAACAACAGGCTCAGCAGGCACAAGTCCAGCAACAACAGGTAAGAGAACTCTGGTTTGAGATCACAGTCTCTACAATCAACTCAACTGAAATCATTATTTGTGAAAATGAGTTGATTTCAAGAAAGGCATCTCACATTTACTTTGGGAAATTCATTGTTGAATCCACAAACTGGAGTGATGGATGTATAATTATGTTGTAGGGCGTTGGAGGTGGACCAGCTCCTCCTCAACAGCAAGGTCCCAAAGAGTTCAACACCGCTTCGCTCTGCCGATTTGGGCAAGAAACAGTTCAAGATATCGTTTCCCGCACTCAAGAGATATTCCAAACGCTCAAAGTGATGCAGGTCTGAACTGGGAACCTAAATTTTAGAGATAATAAAATATTGATCACGTGAAATGAACATTTCCCCTGATTTACAGCCTCCCAATGGAACGCCGCAAGGAGCAACATTGAGCAACGACAAAAAAATTAAGATGCAAGAACAACTGAGAACGATTAAACTTCTTTTCAAGAGATTGCGTGTGATTTATGAGAAGTGCACAGAGAGTTGTCAACTCCAAGGCATGGAGTACATGCACATTGAGGTACACTTACTTATATGTTAATACTCTCTGCATGGAGGTCGTCTACTTGAATGAAACAATTAACTAAAAATTATCATTTTAGAGCTTGATTCCCCTTAAAGAAGAATGGGATATGAAGTCAGAAGAAAAGAAGACCTCTGAACAATACAGAGTTGCTTGTGATGAGAGCAAAGAAATCATGGAAGTAAGTCCACATTGTTATGCTTATAAACGTCACAACTGACTTCTGACTTCTATACGTGAAATTGACATCATTGTTTCATGTTCCTTGCAGCAAGTAGTAATAAAAAATCGACAGCTCAAAGAAGTGATTGACATCATGAGGAGGATTATATGGGAAATAAATACCATGCTAACAATGAGACGGTCATGAATTCCAATTTGTATAGAATTTGAACGATTTTTCTCCTTTGTACTAAACTGTAAGATACCTTATTTAAATGGAATTATTTGTTTCTCTATTCATTTTGAATAAATATCCATCTACTACCATGAGAATCTCTTTTTCAATCAACTTTGTCATTGAAATAGTTTGTTCATGATCAGTCTTCGTTTGTTATGGGTGTCTACTCGCCTAAAAATATGGCGTGAGCAAGATTGATCGTCAATATTATTATACACTTTGCATAAACTGTGCTGGGGAGGTACTTGCTAGAAGGAGCAATTTTGAGAAAAGCCAGGAATTCGGCCTCAAGTATTGGATTAATTGGAAGTAAATGCATCAAGAACTAACTGTTTTTCTCAATTATTTTAGCTTAGTTAGTCAGTACTAGAAGAATACGTTCATTTATCTATTAGCCGCCCTTGAATGGACAATTGGAAGACACTGCCAAGTTACCTACCAGATCCTTAGGTACTGCACAGTTGAATTCAAACACACCCATGAATATCCGACGCGGACAATGGTCACAACCAGGTACTTACTTGATGCTAATTTCTATGTGATTCAGAATTCATTGAAAACACATTACCTATTCAAGGAAGAATCAATGTTTTCATGCCAGAGGTCAACCTCTCCAATTATCCCCAAAATTAGTTTTCTATTAAAATAAAAACTTCCTATCAAAATATGTTTCCCAATGTCTAGATCAAAAACATAGGTTGATTATTCAGGTAATAATCAACCAAAAACCTACAGGTCCGCCCACACTGGTCTTTGTAGTAGAAAAAGCTGGAATAGGAAAATGTGTTCTTTGAAACTCAACTTTTGGGAATTTTTGTGAACTAGGCATGTGGGGTGTCATCTCACCCTAAATTTTTGGCGCTTGATCCAATACGATGGGTTTCAGAACGACTGGCGCCCACCAAAAGAGGGGATGGGTCAAAATGGGTATCACCTACCTATTTCAAAAATGGGTTGTCAAAGTTTCTGGATTGTTGACGATTTAGCCAAGTTGGGCATCGTTCTATTAAATTGTAGACGCTGAATCGATTGTAATGAGTCTTGTGAGGTTTCGGTTTCGACGATTTACATCTAATCCCGAAGCTCACTTAATATTTTTTCCACAGACTGGCCTAACTATCATAGGCCAGTCAGGACGGGATTTATTCAGAATCCCCGATAAATATTTTGAAAACCCTGCAACACCAAAAGGACTCCAGGTTCGCACAAATCAAATCCAAACAAAGGATTAAATTGGTTTATTTTCTGACGAGAGTTTGATTTGACTGTATTATATGCCGAATGCACTGGTACCTTGGAGTAGATCGAGTTGGTGTTTGGGCTGCGTCTCAGCGCAGGACAGTGCTCAGTACACGAGCTCTGCTGATTCCAGGACAACGTCGACGAGGAAGACAAAAAATACGCCGGAGGGTTTTCGTGAATTTCTAGATTTTTCCGGCGAGATGGAGGGGTTTGAAGTCTTCATTATCAAGGTTGGTACCAATATCGACTCCCACCCCATTACAGGGTGGGGCAGGCAAGGACCTGTCTCAATTGATTCACCATCAAAAATTGAGAGAAATTCTACGCTACACGCCAAAGTAGAGACTTACTACAACGCAGTTGCTAGTTTGCTTTTGCGTTTAGTTTGCTTGGTATCATTTTCCACTAAATTTTGGACGCTGAATCGATTGGAATATGTTTCCATGCACCACGTCCGATGAATAACCAACCCCTGTGAAAAAATTTGCAGCGTTATGTAGTTATAGTGAACCAATTTGGTATTTATTATACTGTTGTCCATTATATTTCAGTCCGGTTTGTACCTCATAAATGAAGATATTCATGTGAAAAAGGTTTTGTAATTGAGTGTTAAAATCGCATTACCCGATGTTTCATTTCTCATTAATGTGGAAACGTGAAGTCCTCAGATGACCTCCCCCAGCAGGCGGAATGCCCAGAATCATCACTAAAGACATTGTCATTTCCCTCGTCCAATCATCATTCCCTTAAATTATTTCATTCTATGGATTCGCTCATTCAAGTTTGTATTTATTAGCTGTCGTGTTACTGCTTAAAAAGTGCGCTATGGTGGGCAACACGATTCCAACATCAATTTTTCTCTCTTCCTCGTGTTTTTCTTGTTAATTGAAACCAAACTATATCCAGACCTATGGAAGAAAGAATTTGTCGCGCTCATAAATAAAAAAAACCCTGTTAAAGAATTTGCAGCGTTTTTGAGATATTCGGCAACTTAGGCACGTCAGTGTATTATTTTCCACTAATGTTTTATTGGTATGAGGACGGGAGACTGTACACTCACTGTTTTCCCGAATTTGCAGTTTTTTTTTTTTTTTAGAAAACGTTCTACTACCTGACGACAGTCTTTATGAAATATACATCATGAAACGCAAACTGTCAAATTTTAAGGCCCACAGGAGAGGTTAAGCTATGGCATGAGAACATCGGCTGATTATTTATGGAATAATAAACTAAATGTATGCTTGTGCCCGGGCGTCATGCAACCTTGGCACTTGATTGAAACGCTTAACGTATAGACTGAGAAATAAATACTTACATGACTCTATATTAGACGCCCTCCTCATGTTTCACTCGCTGATTAAATTAACTTGTAATTTTTACGGGCTTTTCATAAAACAATGAAATCCACGTTACTCTATTCAAATGAATTGAGGAAAACCGGGGATTGATAAAATTCCAACAACCAGAGTAAAACCCTGTATTCAACTTAACACTATATTTGAGGATATGCACTGCTAATAAGCGTATTACCACCGTAGGTAAAGGCGTACGTTTGAATATGGAAGGTCTTTGTTCCAAAAGCAAGGTTGCATCTGTCGTTGGGTCGAGCTAGGAAGCACACTGTATATATTGCCACTTCAAGTTCTGGACTCGTTCCAACAAACATGCTCCCAGTAGGCTTGAGTAACCCACTCCAAGCATACTTCAATTTGATTATGCCGCCCCTCTGAAAGAGAACGCAATTTTTTCAGAGATGTGTCATTTTGACATACATAAGGAGACACAACTTGGAACTCCTATCTACTATCAAACTTATTGTTCAAATCAATCGTTAGTCATAGGCTACCTATGCCTTGGTAAAAATTATGTAAGGATTATATCAAGAAGTTGATTGGATTTTGTTATTCTATGTGTGAGCAGGGTTGCTTTGTCAAGCTTGCTGCCTCATGAAACAAACGGCGGGCAGAATATTTAAGAGAGGTTGCTGTATTTCTTGTAGATAGAACTGAAACTGGTTTGGGGATGTTGTAACAACACTTAAATATCTGCACAATTAGGCACCCCATCACCATTAATAACCATTGTACAGCTAGTAGTAGGCTTCAGTGCATGTAGGCAATCTGAGTTCATAGAGCCTCCAATTTCTCTGTCTGGTTTTTCGCTAAGTTACTCAGACATCTAAGAATAGGTAGAATGGATATGAATCACCGCCTATTATTACTGAAAGTACGCATCACAGAAAAGTGGACCTGGCTTACCTTCCTTGGGAATTCAATCTTCTTAGTCCAACCATAGTAATTCAAAAGCTTCAGTTTTTCTTGATGAGAGAAGTACAACCAGTTATGGAGCCCAGACACTTGTCCTTTTTTGAATTCGCCGAGGAAGATGTGCTCAAAAGCAGAAGAGCTTTTCTTGCGGTCACCACGGGAATAAATTGTGAACCAAAGTTTTCGCAGGTATTTAGTAAACTCTTCAGGTGCACTAGGGACCAGTCCTGAAAAAGGGGAAAGTGTCAGCGACATACATCGAACAGAGAGCAAACTTGGTCTTTTTAATTTCATTGATACAAAGTAGGCATTATTTGGCCAATACCACCAATCCAGAATGATCGTCACAGAAACCAATTTACAAACAAATAATAACTTACCTTTTGAATTGAGAAAGGTTTTAGTCAAATTCATGACTGTAGTGTCCAGAATGGCTTTCATGAAAATTTCCTCTTCTTTCAGTTCTTCTTGTGTTACAACTTCATTTTTCGTTGAGTCAGGTATGTAGTTATCGTACAGGTGGGATAGCATCGAAACTGTGCGAATTTGTAATGCCTTTGGATCAATACTGAGTAGCCTGAAAAAATGAAAATAATTTCATTAGAAGAAATCGTTCAGTCTCTTCATTTCGCTGTGCCTGAATTTCGTGACTCCTTATGTTTTTAACACATTAGATGCTAAAAAAAAAAAAAAACATTTCATTTCATCTCAGAAGTCGTGTCATAAAAAGAAGGCCATTCATCTATAAAAGTTGAATACATACCGCAAACAAAATATGAGAATATGAAGGAAAATAGAGCAAGAATCATGTCTTGACACAATTTATACCGAAATTCACATTTATTTGTGATGTATGTATCATGGGCCGGCAAAACATTGGCAAGAAAGAGTGAGCATGCATCTGTTTGGGTAGCTAGTAAAATCGTAGGCTGATCGTACGGCTGAATAAGAGGCATGATATAAACATATATCTTGGTGACTTCAATGCCAAAGTTGGTGAAGGGCCTGTCCGGGGAATCATTGGTCATTACGGCCTTGGTGTCTGGAATGAGAGAGGTGATCGTTTGGTTGAATTTTACCAGGATTCGGATCTTATTGTGTGTAACACTTGGTTCAAGCTCCCAAAGCGGAGGCTGTACACGTGGAAATCACCCCAGGATGGCATTGAGCGTGTAGTTCGCAATCAGATAGATTACATCTTGATTAACAAGCGTTTTTGAAATGCCGTCAAGAGTGCAGAAACCTACCTAGGGGCAGATATTATTTCAGACCACAGCCCTGTTGTTGCCCGCATCTGTGTGAGGTTGCGACTAAAAGTTTCGAGGGCAGTCAACCTGCAACTGCTCAAGACTGCCAGAGTAGCTGAGAAAGCAGGTGCGCAGATGAATCATGGTGTTGGCAAAATTGAAGTCTCTGATATTGAAAATGCATGGTACGAGTTTAAAAAGGCTATCAACGAGGCTGCCAAAAATCATCTGACCGAAGCTACCAAGATTAAGAAGAAGTGGATGACACACGATGAAATTCTTCGAATGATGGATCAGCGACGCTTACTGAAGAACAAGGACAACCGGGGATACAAGGCACTACAAACACGGGTTTGAGCTGCAACCCGCAGGGCAAGGGAGGAATGGCTGTCGTCTCAGTGTGATGAGATTGAATATTTGAGCGAGATTCACGATAATTTCAATCTGCATAAGAAGATCAGAGAATTGACTTCTACCGGTAGGAAGAACCATGCCTCGGTTGTGGTGGATGAGAATGGGTTAGTTGCCGTTTCTAGTGAGGAAAAGCGCCAGGTGTGGGAGAAGTATATCACGGAAGTGTGCATTCTGTCGAGCCTGAAGGTGACGAGGGACCACCCATTCTCGAAGACGAGGTTCGTCATGCAATCAATACAGCCAAAACTGGTAAAGCTGTGGGTCCGGATGACGTTAGCATGGAAATGTTCAAATTGGTGAGAGATGAAAGTATATACAAGCTAACTGCTTTCTTCAACCGGATATACGTCAGCGGACAATTTCCTCATGAGTGACTGAACTTAAATTTCGTCACACTGCCCAAGAAAGCCAATGCACGCCGGTGCTGCGACCACAGGACCATCAGTTTGATGAGTCACGCCCTCAAGATTTTGTTGCGCGTGCTTCATTATCGGCTGTGGCGGAAAGTGGAAGCTGAGATCGGGGTACTCAGTTTGGATTCTGGAGTGCATTTGGGACACGGGAGGCGTCGAACCTTGCTATGCAGGTTCTGGTCCAAAAATGCCTTGACCAGCAATGGTCCGTGTATGCCTGTTTCATAGATTTCGAGAAGGCTTTTAATAATGTGAAGCATGTGACGCTTGTTCGGATCCTGGAAGAAGTTGGCCTTGATTTTAATGATTTGAGATTAATTAAGAACTTGTACTGGGGGCAGCAGGCGCAAGTGCGCGTGGATGGGACCTTATCAGAGCGGGTGACTGTTGCCAAAGGAGATAGACAGGGCTGCACGTTATCACCACTGCTTTTTAATATTTATTCGGAGCAGATTTTTAAGGGGGCCCTGGATGGGTGTGATACTGGCACCCCGGTCAATGGATTGCCTATATCGGACCTGCAATATGCGGATGACACGGTGCTCCTCGCTCAGTCTGAAGGAGAACTTCTCCTAGATAGAGTGGCAATAGCTGGTAGCGAACGAACGCTAATGTTTAACTATTAACATAGCGAAAACGAAATCGATGGTCATATCGAAAACCCCTAACAGTGGTGTGAGGCTACAAGTCGACGGCCAGGTCATCGAGCAGGTACCACGTTTCAAGTACTTGGGCCAGTGGGTGTCGGAGACGTGGTCATTGGAGGGGGAGTTCAAATAGCGAGATCAGCATTTAACAACATGCGTAGCATTTTATGTCGCTGGGATCCCAGTTTTTCGCGACCTGGTCGTTGAAAGCCAAGGACATAAACCGACTGGAGGCTTTTGAAATGTGGCTGATCCGACGCATGCTGCGAATCCCCTGGACTGCTAGGCTCCGGAACAAAACACATTCACAGCCACACATTCTGCAGCAAAACTCCCTGAAGCGGGAACTGCTATTGACCGCGAAGAGGCGGAAAATCGTATACTTGGGGCATGTTATGCGAGGCTCTAAGTACAGTTTGTTGCAAACTATAATGATGGGGAAGATCAGTGGCTGCAGGGGAGTTGGAAGGAAACGCGCTTCGTGGTTGTCAAATATACGCAGCTGGACGGGAATCAACCGAGCAGCAGATCTGTTTCACCTGGCGCAGGACCGCAGGAGATATGCAGAAATGATCGCCGACCTTCAATGATGGAGATGGCACTAGAAGAAGAATTTAAGGAATAACCAACTAAAAACTTCATAATGGCACATATTTAACCGTTAGTGACTTTAAAGCGCTTTTCAATCTTGGGCTCACATTAATGCCTTATAGCTCCCTTAAGGCCTCGAGACTTATCAACCCGGTAGGACCAAATTGGGGTAAGGAGGGTGGGGGTCAAATTTAGTATCTACATACTTATTTCAATAGTGGGTTTTTGAGATTTTTGAGTGGCTAGGCGTGTGGGGTATCATTTTCGACTATATTTTGGACGCTGAATCGATTGGAATGAGTCTGGGACACTCTACGCTTACTGTGTTCTCCATAATCCTGCTCCAAGGAATAGCCAAACTTGGTTACGAATTTTCAGTTTTTGTATCAACTAACTGACTGCGATAGTCTCGTTCCTTGCGTATCAGCCTCTAATGTAAACTTCTTCTCACCTCCTTATCATAGTAACAAATCGCCAGTTAGGTGACATGTTTCGAAACCAAACTATTACACTCGAATATCTCTCTCGTAGCTTTCAACTGCGATGAATTATGCCTCACCATTTATCTGTTAGCCAATGATCTTCCTTCTATCCCAATACTGATCTTACAAACAGATAAATACATAATATTAAAGAACAAACTCACAGTTCAGGAGCTAAATCTTCTGTCGAATTGTATGGAGAGCGAGCTTGCAGGTTGAGTCGAACAAAGCTCCCAGCATTGTTCTTATCATTATCCAGAAGAGATTCAAAAAAAGTCTTCAACTCCTCATCAGAGATGTATCGTGTAGCTCCTGGTGTACATAAAAATCATACATATTAGTTTTTTATACGAATACTTTGTTTCCTTATCACAAACATCCTCCTGTTGCACAAGCCGCCAAACACGGCAGGGTACGTTCATTGGAGTAGAAAGAATTTTTATGTGGACCTCGATTATAAAGCAGTCACGGTCGAGCCCGTGAGTGAGTAGAAATGAAGCAGATTTTGAGGGACACACAGTTGTAAGATCGGTAGGCTTAATAAGGAATACGAAGAAAAACTATAAGTACATTAGACCACGCTAAGTGTGATCAATTTGGGACCGGGTTGGGATTAAGCGGGGGTCTACTGTACTAAAGAAAGGAAAGTGCAGGTATAGAACAAGTGTAAGTGCTCAACTAACACGCACCCTAAACAACGTGAAGCTACCTTGTCTTGAGCAATCCCCATCGATCGAATTGTCTTCTGCGTAGCATACCGTCGGATTTCCGTGATGAGATATCGAATTTTTCTTCCATTTCTTGCCTGTCTAATTCAATAAAAGAGTAGATCGATAGGTCCTTATTCGAACCACGATAATAATAACTCGTCCTTATATTGTTATAATGAAACCTCACCATCCTACTCGATGAAAATTAACATCAACGTCCAAAGGCAATTCCAATTTGGTCCCATTGGACGAAAACACTGGAGTGTGCGTTGGATTCAACGAAAATTGTTTTTTAAAATAAGTAATTTAACGTGTGCACAAGAGTTGTCTTACCAAGACTTTCTCGAGTGAAGGCGGCTAAGCATAAACTCAGCCAAAGCCAACTCATATTGAATCAACAAGTGGCCACGGTAGAACAAATCGTCGGTTGTTGACTGAGGTCGATCTCCTTTCGTTCTTCTTCCATTCATAAATCTTAATGTCATGAACTCATCCTACTTTAACGGGGTCACCGCGTGATACGCTGATTGCGATCAATTATCCCTTCCGAGCCTGTAAAAGTAAAATGTAAAAATTGGTTTTCAGATTAGATGTCTGACGCAGTGACAGTGACGCTAACCATAACAGAATACACTCGGTAACGCTAAGGATGACTATCGAACATCGATGTTAAACCTTTCGATATTACTGGAACATCGATGTATTGATGTCGTTTCCGACGAAGCAATGTCTGTTTGGTAGGTTGTTTTCGTGTTTGTTTTGGTATATTCCGTGTTAGTGTTATTTATCTTCTGTGCCAACCCAGTGGTTCTCAACGTTGTTTTTCAAAATGGGGAAGAGTGTCTGTTGGAATAACTTTGTGAAAATTCTAATATTGGTGATCTAATATCTGTTGCCAGTTTGGCGCTTCATGAGCATAATTTTCTTCAAAACTGGGCTCATTGTGGCCAATGAGGGAATCAGGCTTAATCGAAAAACGTCACTTATTCATGCTGTATTGATGATTATTATCGTCTTGTTCTACATCAATGGGCAAAAATATACTATTGGGGCTGCGCCGGTGTGACGTGATAATATCGATACTTTGTATGCGAGATACCGATAGTAACGCGACTTCATAATATGGTTGTGAATTTATTTCAGAACCGTTAATTGTAAAACTAAAGGCATAAAAAGATTTTAAAAAAGAGAGATAAAAATGATAACATTTGACGGATTGACGACATCGACTTGCCGGTGTAGATCAACATATCGATTATACCCCATCACCTCCGCAGCCCCCTAGTAAATTTTTACCCATCAATGGTATTTTGCTATTTTGCTTCTGATGAAGACAAATTTTTACTCAAACAGAGAGTAAGGTCTCGCCTGAACGGCTGCTGATTGGTGCTTCTACTTCTTCCAAACCTCACAATGGTAGGTGAACCATGTTCATGGCCACTTTATTCGAAAATCTATCAATAAATTATTGTTGCTTTTCTTCTTCTCTTTGTTCTTGTTGTCTTATAGAGAGCAATCATAATATTTCAAGCGGTGCAATAATGGGTGATGCTGTCGTTATGTTTCAGTTACTTTACCACATTTCCAAACTTTTGGAGAGTCAACTTACGACGAGTCATTTCTATATGGCTACCCAGGCGATTCAGGGTGGAGCGAACCAGCTGCAACCACATCACAGTCATACTTTGTATCGAGTATGTACCTATTTCTTCTTGTCTTACTACTTAGGTTGGTACCTACAAAATTGGAATTGAAAAAAAAAGGAATCATGAATCCTTTTGTGTAACTGCAGGAAAATTCCAATGAATTTGATGAATTGGCTGAATTGGGACTTTTTTTCTGGACGAATTTTTCTAATTTGCCAGAGGTATCCTAGAACATATTTAGACCCAAGTCAGTAGATACTGCCCAACAATGTTGCACGAAAGCTATCACAATTCATCGAGAAATTCAATGTCAGTATCAACGATGGTCTTTTATCGTAACATTTTTGTTCTAACTGCTGGCCAGGCTAGGATCTAATTGAGTTCAAAATCTTGCACAGGCCCCTTCGCCCCATCACAACTACCCTCCGCTTTCAACAGATTCCAAAACCGTTCGTTATGAAGAGCTCCAACCAAGCAGCGTCCTGCCATGATATGATTTGAGCATACCTCCAGTATCTCCTCCCCTTCAACTGTCCAGGTATGCTGATGATTTTCCAATCTAACCAATATTACATTGCACCTTGTTCGAAAGTTCTTTCAACCATCCTTAAATATGTATGAATGGCTAGTGATGGCAGCTCATTCAGTATGTTTCCTAATGCTGAAATTTCTTATCACAGATGAACCGCTCAACCCTCTCTCTGCCACACAGAAGCTCGGGAGTTGGACACAGGTATGAACTCCAAACACTTTGATGATAACATAAAACAAACTAAGTCTGTTATGAGATCACTTTTCATAACTTCTGCTGGTTGAACCTACCTGCAGTAACCTAGGTGCTGTCCTCTTCTGCATGCTGTAATCCCTAGTTTCCAACTGTATCCTGAGTTTTCTTCTATTTAGGATCATCTGTCCGAGATACGCATAGTAGGCTGCTTCGCTTCTGCAAGTTTTCCGAAGGGATTCGGTTACTTTGCGAAGCATCTGACGACCAACCATCGTGAAGAACCAGAAGTAAAGGAGTACAGAAGTACCTCGCGCTTGAGACGAAAAGCCTCAAGCGGCCAGCAGTACTTGGTCTCTAAGTTCCTAACTGAGGGGGATGCACTCTATAACGAACTACACCTTGATCAACCCAAATTCGTTCGTCGGTGGAAGGCCGGAATAGAGGGACGCACTACCTGTCAGCACTGCAAGAGGATAGACCACATCAAGTCTTACATTCGGAAAGCTCATCCAGATCGCCTCACTGAAGAAGGTCTGGGCTTGAAGAGGAGGAAAATCCCAAGGTTGGCTGTTGTCCAAGGAGGTTGAGCCCTTCCTCAGAGATGTTGTTCTCGTCTCTCTTAGTTCCACACAGCATCGGGAAATGATAGCAAGTGACCCATCTCTTCTAGAGCATGGGAATGTGCTATCCAGAGAGAACCGAACTGAAAAAAAAGGGAAAAAGGACAGTATCCACTGCTTTGAGAACCATCGGCCACATAATGGAACAGATGAAAACGATTGATCCAAACGTTCGAAAACCAACTAAATGCGCACTCGACACCAATTAAAAAACATTCTCGGCGGCTATATTATCCATTTCCAAAGGTGGTTTGAGAGAAGGATCCGAAAGACCAAAACCCGCAATCGTAGACCCAAACGCTCTCACCTTCAAATGGTTTGTATAGACTGTTGGATCCTCGCTTCTTGGCCTAGAGGAAGGCCGACATCAGAGGCAAAAGTTCGATTTGAAAACATCTGCACGCAAGAAGAAAGACGTTAAGCTTCTGAACGAATTTATTGGCCAGGAAATAGCAGGAAGCCTTCAAATGCCTCAAGAGTGTCCTCTTAACATATGGCCATTGCCTGCGACTGGCACAAGTCATCCTCATGTGTCTGGGGACGTTCAACTGATAGAGGATTGGTGAAATTGATATGCTTGAACTAACGTGTTGGCAGCAAGCAAAAGCAGTGGAAGAAAATAGCGCCAAATACAATCCGCCAACGCCATCAGAGCAGTTGGTTTCAAGAAGGACAGTTGTTGTGACGATACAACTATACAAGCAAAGAGAGGGAAACCAGCATTCATTCTGGTTCCTTGAACTACAGAGAAGACAATCAAGAGTTGCATCTCGGTAGGGCAGCTAAGATCCTAATGGCATGGGACAAGGGCGTTCAAGAAAACTATAAAGGGAAGAATGTAGATGAATTGCCATATGTAGCCAGTGATCCCAAATCAGACAGTTCCCAATCGGACAGATGTGCGACTCCACCCATCAATAAAGTACCGAGGACTCAGCAAACATCAGCGTCAATCTCAAGAATCAGTGTTCATAATAACGTCAATGTCGATGTTTACCTATTTTGTACCCTTGAAGAAGCATCTCTTGCTCATCCAACTTCAATCGTTGCTTGCTATTTTTTACCAACGTGTGTAACAAACTACTTTGATACAATCGACATTTTCATTACAAATGCATATCCTTTGAAAAAAATAAAATTATTTATAGAAAAAAAAAAAACAAAAACGCTGCAAATTGTTTCACTGAGGTTGGTTATTCCTTGGTTATCCCATACCCTCATCCATTGGGCGCTGCCAATAGTTCTGGGGCCCGTCTTGTTTGATTCAGCGTCCAAAATAAAACATTTTCAACCCCATTTGGGATTCGGATGAACTGAGGCACAGAAAAGTGAAAGTAACACAATTGTTCACCATTGCAACTAATACATCAACTAGATGAGTTTCGGAATTTTATGAGTAAATAGCTTTTTCAAAAATCGTGGAGATATGAGTGAACAATGTAATTGGATTCAGGCAGTCTGATTCCACATGTTCCACTGAAGCTACCTTTGAATCTGCTTTCGAGGTTGACAAGAGAGGTGGTAGGAAGTTGAAAATCCTCTTTGAAGGATTTCTTCCCTCTGGGCCAGTTTTAGGGCCACCTATGAGACCACCTGCGCTTTTATTTTCCAAGTTTCAGGAATAAATGGACTTAAATGTCTTCTTGAGCTATTATTTTTGGCAAATGGTGAGGTCATACAAATTCGAAGCAAAAAATGTAAAAAGTTAAAGCATGCTCAGGATGATTAGTACGAATTGATAGTTGGATCAGAAAACGCGTGTGTGTAAGTAAAGGACATTTTTTTCTGCTCATAAAAGTACGGTAATTTCAGAAACTAGGGTGGAAAATAACGCAGGGATATTTCCCATTTTCCGAACAGCCAATGTACCACTGATTGTCTTGACTGAGAACCTCATGTTATATGAAATCGAAACTCCTCCCTGAACCAATGCATCTAAACGGGAGTTTCATTTTCTCTCATCTTCAACGAAAGTTCAGTTGTATAATTATATATACTACAACTAATCAAGATTTTAATGGTGGATGCTTAATGAAAATACACCTTCTTTCATACTAAGTTTATTGTTTATTGTATTTCGTGCCCACATATTAATATGCTTTTAACTGAGATCTGGTCTATTTGACTCCTCCCTTTTCATTTAATTAAGTTTACAATTGTTTAATGTTTAAAATGTCGATATTCTATCGATTTTTATGTCATATCGATATGTTACCTACGATTGATGCCAACATCGATGTTTTGCTAGCGATGTTGCATTCCTCCCGGAGGTACGATTATTTTATTTGTATATCTGTACAATTTACGGATCATGGCCCTCTCTTACATTGCACAAAAGTGTACTTTATGCAGTGCTAAATCAACAGAGACAGCTCTAAGAGGCATATTTGGAAGTTTCTATCTCCTCTTGTTGAGCCCATAGCTCATCAGCAAGTTCCATCTCAATTTTTAATCTGTGAGGTTTGTAATGCCAGTTGTAGACGTAGTTAGTGGAGGCGAATCCCAGAAGTATGGTGAGGATTGTTGGCCATTGCGAAGACCTGAAGTTCCTGAGGTGCTCCAGAAACGTCATATCTAAGACAGTAAATACAAGGCGGATATCAAGTGAGGGTAAATAGGGTTTCGTCGGTAATGACCTACGAAGTTTGTCTATACCCGGGCTCATACTGATGATCTTCAAGAAACTATGTCTAACATATCGAACCTTCAATATGCAGGCAGGAGGAACTTCTTCTGTCCGAACGGGAGTGATTCACTCAACGATGATGCACCGATTATATGTACATGTACGAATAAACTATAATACAAGAACTATGATGAAGAATTAATTCACACGATACGTTAAATTCAGCTGTAGCACATGATTAGGTTTCTTCTACCGGTACCTGACTTATGATAACACGTATCTGAACTGATAAGCGAAGCAGCACACACACCACACGCGTTCTCCGTTATGTTATCACATTGCCGTTTGTTCTTATCATGAAAAATTGGTCGCTTATAAATCACATAATAAAGTAAAGTTATAAGGAGGCGTGGAAAATAATTTGTTGAGAAACGGGTTCATCTATAATATCATCGAGGAAGTTGATACTGTGATAGTGGAAAGGAACGGCGCCGTATCAGCTGAGGAAATTTTCCACTCTTCGTATTGGTGTGTTATTTATTTCAATTTTATGTTTTCGGTGTCAATTGAGTATTTATCGTCAGATATACGGGTGTTTTCTATTTTCAGGCCATTTTTAAATTTAGTTGAATTCTTGTCGGCATTTGGCATCCTGTTTAGTGGTTGGTGTTCCTTATCGACCTTCAAACTGGAGGACCGTCGATGGCCGCTTTCCCGCTGTGAAATGAAATCTTCGGTCGCCTAAATTTTTATTATTCGGTAATACTCGTGCAATGAACTGAATTCACTTAAATATTTATGAGACTCATAGTTGGAAAATTTGTCTCCGAACGAGAAACGTTCAATAACATGTCACCTAAAGCGGTGTTTCGCATAAATTACCTCAGTTCGGTGGAACATCCTTATCAAGGTCAAGCGTAGCCTATAGCTACGGTTGTGATCAATGATGTCATAGTGACATCATCCTTTATCTCTTGTTGCGAGCATTTTAGATTTTTGCTTGTAAAATAAACATACATAATTGTATATTTCGCGTTAAGGTTAACGTATTGTTGAAGTTTCGTATTGATCGGTCAGTAAACGGACTCCGGACGACGTATCCAAGGACGGTGATTCAGTGCCCTTAGTTCTCATAATATGTGTATTGCTCTCAACGTCGTCTATCTTGTTTTGTATTGAATGCGAGGCCGCTAACTGAAATTCCGCCACCAGTCGCATTATGTTGAACGTCAAGGTAAATATGAACGAAAATGACGCATTCGTTTGAGGTAAACGAACATCTTGACCAATAGGTTTTGCCAGTATCTGGGAACATGTTGATGTTATCATGCTCGCACATCCCAGGTTGACTAGATGGTTTGAACACCCCTCTTCTATGAATTGAACGATGGTTTGAGTCGGTTCTTAATTCCAGACTATGCTGTAGATAGTAGGTACATAATATTTGTTCTACATCGATCGTTCAAAGCTTGTTTTCCCTAGTTATCACCTAGCTCTGCTTTGCTGGTGTGAATATTCATCCAATAGGCTGTAAATGTGAACCCTCACTCCAGAAATCTATGGTGAATAACCCGCATTTAGAGCTAGATTGCCTACCAGCCGACTATGAACGTATGTTGATACTGATAATGCACTAGTTATCAGTGGACCGCCAGGTTTGGAGTAAACGGGATTCCCTTTTAATAGATAACACCTTGTTAGCTGAATTTATCATGATTGTACTCTACTGCTTGTGCTTAGCGTCTGTCATTTATTGCGTATTCACCCTCTTCAATTCGACTAGTTTATACATTGCTTTCCATCCTGTCAGCCGATTCATAAACGTTTTATTAAACATCAAGAAAAGTGTGTTGATTTGACATAAAACGACCGTCAGTAGAGCTCACGTTATGCCAACTTTTGCGTTCATAGTCGATGCCTACTATCGATTTTGTGTAGTATTCCAATTTACATTTACACCAACTCAATATTCTCAGGCGTCCGGCTTGTTGAATTCCGGCAAACCTTCAATTTACCGTTGAAGAGTCCAATTGACAGGCTATTGGAGAAGTTTAGGTCAAATGTAGTGACCTACGGGGTATCCCTTGCAGCAACAAGTGGAGTAGAAGTATGGTCTCTTCATCATATCTCAGCTTTAAGAGGTGATGGTGAGCATAGGTTCCCCATGGGCCCACTCCACTTGAACCCTGACATGTTTCATATTTGTTTCATACTTTATTACTCAATACACAACCAAATACTAATCGATTGGAGGTGGACAAGATCATAAACACTATAGGCTCAACACTATATAGACTTTAGCTGCTTGATTTTCATTTTGTCAGCTTTATGGTCAGCCCCTCCCCATGCTCCACAAATGTTTCATGTTTCCGATGTTCACTTTTACATTAATAGCAGTAAGTAGAACATTTTTTTGGCTGCCTTACTGACCTTTTCCTCTTGTTTCAGGTTGTTTGATAGAAGATATGGAGACCCAATTGCACCTTCGATTGTCGTGAGTATGCTTAATTATGCTTATGTTAGGTTAGAGTTGACTAGCATTACCGCCCGTTGTTCAAGAGACGGTTCGAGGGTTGCTCATCCTGAATTCTGACGTCCAGATATTCCGTCTGACCGTCATGAAAGGGAAACTGTGAGTAGGGAGTAGGACTCAGAGTCTGTTGATCCTTCCATCGTTGAAATCCGTTGAGCCATTTAAAAGAAGTCTATAAGGCGTAATGTATAGGCACTATGAGTTTTGGATAGCATATATTTGAAGTTTCAACAATCACCTGGAGCTCTGTACCGTTGTGGTTTTGAATATAGAGCAAAGCCAAAGGGACATATAGCACATATTGCTTCTGTTGCCTAATCCATACAGCCAATGAGAGACTGGCCCATATTTAGATATTACCTCATTTAGCTCAAATTAGATTTTGAAATGAGGTATACTCAATGCCATTAATCTGTGGTAGCTGCTCGCTACCTCGGATGTCTTCTAGAGCGACTTGCCTCTGATATCCTAACATGAAAGGTAGCACTGACTTGTTTTGGGATTCTACTAAAAGCCTTCCTAACAGATAGCCTCTACTTTTTCCAGGCCCACCTTCATTATATTTGCTGGACAGAGGTTGTATCTCATCAGAGCAGCGTTACGCGCCTCCGTGGGTCATTGTACCGATTGCTATAATTGGTAAATAGCTGCATTGATGGCAGAATGCTGTCTTAAATATCCTCTATTTCTTTATGGCTACAGGGAACCCTGTCCAGGGCTGCCTTTTTAATTATGGAGAAGCTTTGATTCCTCTCACCAAGGAGCAAATATGTCATTGCCTATGTAGCTGGCTAGTTATACATGAACTAAGGTCGCCAATACGTTATTCATTACAGAATACGGAGCTTTGCCTACCTGGTTGCCTCTGTCAACCTGATGTCAATGGGGATGGTTCCCTTGACTTGATTTACTTTTGAAGCAACACTTGATGTTCTCGTTACAGGATCGCTGAAATATTAGAGAACGGCGTACACATGTTATTTTACGCCAGAATTTCCAGGGATTGAAAACGTTTGCACGCCAGAAGGTACTAGTTGACGGATAGACAGTTTTCGCAGCTTGGGAATGATAAATGTCCACTCCGTCGAATGCTGCTGTGCCTCATGATCCCTTAAAGCCTATAGGTGTAGAGCGCCATTGAAGAAATGATGCTGTAGCATGCTCGCTTGTCCACTTATTGGATACGATGCTACATGAACAGTTGAATGGTCTCTTTAATAATGTGTTTTTTAGTAAGTAGTAGCAGTTATACTGAGACGTGATGAAAAACGTATCTGGATCTGATACGATTGCCCATTTTACGGATTAGCTTATTTGATTGTTCATTTTTGCCAGTTCTAATGAATACAATTCCAATCTGCACCTGAGTATATTGCCAAGCTTTAAGTAGAGAGTGCCCTATAAGCACACTTCTAGTGATTTTATCTACAAACTTCTATAGCATTAGCTGTGATATTTCGACCAGCGACATCATGACGCTCTTGTTTAGCCTGACCTGCAATCTAGATAGGAGCCCGCAATAAGACTATCATTATGCCACGTGAATCCATGATAATATTTCATAAACTTCCCTGTCAACATTGACTACTGAGACGTGGCTTGGCTGGATAAAATGGATACCACACAGAATTTTTATTCAGTGTTCTATTGAAACAAAACCAAAACAGTGGTGCAGTGTTGCAAAATTTGGGACTAAGCGAGGCTGCGTTTAACTGCGGATTGCCTCATTGATGGGTGGAAATCACCTCCTGTGCCTTTCTCATCTAGTTTGGTTGCTTGTTTAATCAATAAGTTGGTCTGTCGATAGTGTCTTAGTTAGTACGCTGGTGAATCAGCACAGTTTAAGAAAATCTGATGTTCGCGTTTCATGCATTAAGAAGCATAGTAATCTTCATTTGGGTGGAGCCACAGATTTGTAGGACCAATTTGTTCACAAAATTTTCTTTAAAAAAAGTCTGACGTAAAGTGCGCTGTTTTAGGTTTCAAAGCGAACAGATTCTACCGTAAATGATTTTGGATGAGGGTGTTTGAATAATTACCCAGTCCAGAAGTCTCATTATGTGCACTTATGCGTCAAGGGAGGGTTGGAATACTCTCTGTCAAAAGTCTACTGCAAATGAACAGAAGAGTCGTTGAAAGGGTGAAGCACCTGATATACTTTTAGATGAAAAGTAATGGCGATTTCCCATTGCCATTTCTTTTCCAATTAAATTTAATGGGAAATAATTAAGGGATTTCCCATTCTTTGTACATGGAAATAGGAATTGCGGGTTCTATTCCCCATTCCATGAAGGAATGGGAATGCAATTACCGGATTACATTTCAATTAATCTGTTTTAAGAACATTATTAAGGTTTCCCTTGTGATGTTTGGCATATGATTGATTGAGCCTTTTGAAATCGGGTATTTTAAGACATTTTCGATGTAAAAATTAAGCTATACCTACTGAGTTATGGGGACTCCCTTCAAAATCCGTGTTTTCAGACGATACCGCCCGTAAAAATCACTTTGAAATTTCCGTTCCAACGCGGAAAAATTGATCTTGGGAAACTACGGGTCATGATCGTTGCCCAGACGACGGGAAATTCGGTGGCAAAATTTACAATTTACTGGTCAAAAAATGCACGAAAAACCTGTTTTTGGAGGATGGGCTTGTGGGGTGTCGTAAAACATGTTTTTGGGGTACTGAGTCGATTGGGGCTAGTTACAGTCCGATGTTCCGACACCTAGTGTGCGAAATTACCAAAGAAAAAAAAATTAGCAGAGTTGCTTAATAATCATTACATTGAGGAATATTCTTTTGGTTGGTTATTCCTTGAATATTTCACACCATCATTCCTATGTTACCTATGTTTTCATGCAGAAAGTCAATCTCTCCGATTTGGCCCAATATGTATTTCTGTGCGTTTCTAGGTGTCTAGATCAAAATAAGAAAATTATCGTCCGTCGTCCACGCCGACTTATCGGTAGTAGAAACTTATCTAAAACTCTGGAATTTTGGTCAGAGACCCGCTTCCGGGCTTACTTGATCCTCAAATGATGTCAGCCAGATCGGACCAAATTTAGGGGTTGGGGGGGGGGGGGGGGCCCAAAATGCGTAGTTCGAAAGATGGATTTTTGGCGGTCTAGACGTGTGGGGTATCATTTTCGACTAAACTTTGGACGCTGAATCCAATGAGACGGGTACTGGAACGGCGCCCCCCGTAAGAGGTTATGGGTCAAAATGGGTATCTATAAACCCATTTTAAATGTGTTTTCGAGATTTCTGATACCTAGGCATATAGGGAATAATTTTCCACTAAATTCCGGGACCGCCACATACTGTTATCCCCATTTTCCCCATGTTGATGAAATGAGTCTCCATGCGCCTGGTCCGAGGAATAACCAACCCGTGTGAATGATTTGCAGCGTTTTTTTTTTTTTTTCAATTAATTTCCTATTTAGACCGTTTCCCATCACATGTAATTGGAAAATGAATTGCGGTCAATTCCATCTTGTTTTAATGAAAAAAAGTAATGATTCTTCAAGTTAATGATTACTTAGCAATTCTCTTATGGATGGATACAGTATGTAATTTAGTATTTATTGATTCAATGTAGTGATATTACCTATGCGGTGTGAAGGGATGATGATACGAATTCAGTTGTAATAAATTGTTGCCTATCGCGAATGGATTACACGCTGGAGGCCGATGTCACTCATAATATATCGTCATTAAAATTTAAATAAATAAATATATCTGTAACAATAATATGTGTCAGCGAACTGCTTCTTCCGCTGGATCCTCCGTATTTAGTGTGCTTTTGAAATATCGTTCGTGGAAGCTAGAGAAAAAAAGGGCATTCCATTCCACAGTGCTCGGAATGCAGTGAGAGTTCTGTTTGCCCCTCAACAAGTATTCCATCAAAAT
Organism: Cyrtorhinus lividipennis; assembly: GCA_019603395.1. Classification (NCBI taxonomy): domain Eukaryota; kingdom Metazoa; phylum Arthropoda; class Insecta; order Hemiptera; family Miridae; genus Cyrtorhinus; species Cyrtorhinus lividipennis. Next base: position 13,620,484 of record CM034007.1, on the reverse strand, counting down.
ATGACAAAACTTTCGCGCACTTTTCGACTCATGGTAAAACCCGACATTCCGCTCATGAGATCAATACAAGTGAACCGGATGCGAAAACTCGTTGACGCTCTATAAGAATTTGTTCGAGTTTCAAAAGTATGGCTTTTCTTGTACAAAGTGAACGTAGAGTTGTAATACTGTTTGTTTCCGCGGGAATGCATGTTCCTGTGTTCGTTCTTTCGAATGATTATCATATTAGGTGCTACAGAGAAATAGATGAGAGTGTAGTGAACAATAAAATTGGAACTCACCGAGTCGAATGAAATGTAGTCGACGATGAGAATGAACACAAATATGTTTCTGGACGGAATATTGTGGGTAATGTCCAAACTGTATTTCGGGATCCAATTCATTATTTCAGGAGTGCACTATTGCTCATTTCGTTTTTAGTAGGTTTCAAAGGATCGAATTTCCAATGAGGAGGCACTCATTGAATTACTCATTCAGTCTGTTTTTGGTCCTGTTGTTTCAAATTTGGTTTCAGAGCAATTAGTTTATTGAAAAGAATTGTAATTTAACAGAGGACAGTTAAAGGACAAGATACCAGTATCTGAGGATCAAAGATATAGGTATCATTTTGGTTGGTTATTTCTTGAATAATAGACCTGTTTTCATGCAAAAGGTCAATCTCTCCGATTCGGCTCAAAAAATTTTTCTGGACGTTTCAAGATGTCTAGATCAAAAAAGTCAAATGCCCGTCCGCCGTCCGGGCTTTTTTTGGTAGTAGAAAATTTTCCAAAAATCTGAAATATGGGTCGCAATCTAGGCGAGTGGGGTATCACTTTCCACTAACTTTTTGACCCTGAATCGATTGGAGTGGGTCCGGGACCCGCCACACCAATTGTTTCTTCCATTTTCCCCATGTTGAAGAAATGAGTCTCCATACGCCTGGTCCGAGGAATTACCAACCTGTGTGAAAGAATATGCAGCGTTTTTAAATAAATTTTGGACGCTGAATCTGTCAATGGGTCCTAGATCGGTTGGTACCCGGTGGAGGGGGGTTTGGGTCCAAATAGGTTCCTAACTACTTATTTTTAATGTGGATTTTTGATATTTTCGTGTACTGAGGCGTGTGAGGTATCATTTTCCACTAAATATTGAATGCTGAATTTCCTGAGTAATTCTGAAAAAATTTGCTGATTTTTTCTTATAAAAAATAATTTGGTGTGGCTAAAAATGATTAAGAAAATGATAATGATAATTGTTCGTCACACATTGAGGAATTATCACGGATTTGGGCGTGTGGAAGTAAGATTTCGTAGTTGGACAGATTTAGGGCTTATAAGTACGCCAGTGGAATCGTGGAAGTGTAGCCTTTTCATTACAAGATGTTCTGTATCGAAGAGAAGGACAAATGAAAACAACCCCTTTCCCCCGTACATTTGCACGGATCGGTGGGTTTGCTGACGGTAATCGCTCTTCCCGGAGATGGTCGTTGTTATGGTTGCAAGAGAATGAAATACGTCACTACCTTCAACGTCAATCCTCTCCTGGCCGAGGTGTGATCCCCCCCTCCCCGTTTAAGGGTTCGAGGAATCGAGGCTGAAGATGCTGTTAGGTGTTAACTCAATACTGTTGGGGCCTTCTTCTCAAAAGATTCTTTCGAATATCCTCTTTCGCTTCGTGTTCGAGTTATGTCACTTTCCTGTCACTTTCCGTCATAGACAGTAGCTTGAAAGTGAAATGTTCCGCCGAGGTTTTTTCTTCTTGAGCCGTAAATTCGTCTGAAACAACTGTTGACTGCACCTGTTCTCCCACCTTAATCTACATTCAAATACGATTTTTAGATGTGACGGAATGTTTTGAGTGCAGTAATTTCGGATAATAAGGAACTTTCCATCAATTTTTGGTGTTGGCAATCATAAAGCCATTTTTAGGTTCGGTTTCAACCTATACTTAGTTATCAAGTGTCCACTGATCTGTGCACATATACGGGAGAAGGGGGTTTTCATCCGTCGTTCTCTTCGACACCAGGAAAAGATACAGAACATGGAGTCATCAAGTTTATTACTTAGTACTACACAATACATTGAAATTTAGTATTGACTCGATGAGGATTACTTCCTGTTTAATTGATTGTCGAAAATGTAGTTAGAAACTACGAACATGCAATCAGATGATGGGATTGGTTCTAAAAATTACACGCGATGTTTTGAAGATCCTCAATACGTCAGAAATAATGCTTACTCTCTCTCGAGAGGGTTATTGACGGGAAACTGCTCGTCGCTGACAGGGTCTTGACCGTTCTCAACGACAGAAAAAGTGACACAATCAGGAAAAGCCTTATGTAAGACCAATTGTTCCGACTTCTGTACGTCATCGCATAGATTGTGGTATTGCCTACACGTCCAACACCTTTGGCCAAATGGCATTCTTGTTCTAACGTGATTCGTCTTTTAAAACATGGATTTTTTTACACATGGAGCGTCATTTGAATACATTTTATGAAAATGAGGTTTCGTTCTAGGGCCAGCTGTGACCTTGGATGGCTTTCCACTGTCACGTATCTCAAAATAATGTCCGTTCGCTGTACGCCGTCCGCCGTCCACGCCGTTTTTTGTAGGAGAAAATTGTCTAAAAATCTCAAATTTTAGCCAGGGACCCTTTCTAGGCTCTAGTTTGCCCTCAAAACGTTTCATCCCGATGGGACAATTTGGGTGGAGTAGGGGTCAAAATGTGTATTTCGAAAAATGGATTTTTGAGATTTTTTGCAATCTAGGTATGTGGGGTATCATTTTCCACTAAATTCTGGACGCTGAATCCAATGAAAAGGGTCCCAAGACGATTGGCACCCACCGGAAGAGGTTATGGTTCAAGATGGGTAACTATCTACCTACTTCAAAAGTGGGTTTCCGAGATTCCTACTACCTAGGTGTGTGGAGTACCATTTTCCACTAAATGTTGGGCTCTGAATCGTTTGGAATGAGTTCGGGACACTCCTTACTCACAGTTTTCACCCCATTTTTTCCATTATCTGAGGAATATCCAACCCCTGTGAATGAATTTTCAACCTGGCGCTCAATGTATTGATGATAAAAAAAAGCGGTTGATGATGGATTAGTAATTTATAACTGTGAGAAGAATGCTGAATCGGATGAGTATGCATTTTTTCATTTCGTAAAAGTGGAGAATCAATAGAAAAAGTTGTTGATAAAAATGAAAAACTGTAAGCCTACGCCCAATATGGAACCTTTTCAAAGGTAAAATAAATTCTATGAAGGATTTCGTTCTGTCAATCAATTTGAAACTGTTGAACCGATTATCATCGTGTCCAGGGAGCTCCAGAGAGATATAGTCCTGCTCTTCCATTATACTTTATTCCGATTCTACCATCCTGTTTTCGCGCTGTTGGTGTTGATACTAGAATAAAAGAATGGGTGCAATCGAATAGGAGATCCACAATAATTCAGCCCATCCGAACTTATTTCGCTTAAAACTCCCACTCGTTTGAATATGTACGATATATCCCTCTTCTCATGTACGGGTTGCACGTGTTATCCAGTAACAATCGAAATAAACTTGTAACATTCGCTGTAAACGGGATTTATTCCCCAGTGCACCGTTTCCTATTGAATGAATATAATATGGGTTTTAGCCACACATGAGTACTTAATATTACTTCCACTATTATTTTCTCTCGTATTATTTTCGCCGTTGCTTGTTTACACGTGGATAAATTTGGCCTTTTATTAATTTCAGGTTTGCTAACTATTTGGCGAAGAGACACCATCCGGAACATGAGTAAGTCTCATTATTTGTGTACTACTTATCTGGATTATAAATTTCTACTTTGCCTCATTTGTGATGCGTAAAAACGCTGAACATCCCGCGATCATGGCGTGTGTGGTATCATTTTTTACTAAATTTTGGATGCTGAATCCTATGAAACGGGTTCCGGGACGATTGGTGCCCACCCGTTATGGGTCAAAATGGGTATCTACCTACCCATTTTCTATGTGTGGTTTTGAGATTTCTGGTACCTAGGCGTCTGGGGTATTATTGTCCACTAACTTTTGGACGCTGAATCGTTTGGAATGAGTCTTGGACAGTCACTGTTTTCCCGTTGCTCTTGGTCCAAGGAATAATCAGCAATTTAGTAAGAATTTGCGACGATTTTCGGAAGACTTTTAAGGCCTTCTTCTGCCCAGACGACAATAGATGCTTCTGGTTGTTTGAACCAAATCTGGGAAGGTGAAAATGTGTTTTTTGAAAAATTGTTTTTTCTTGACTAATTGAATAGGGTTTCTGAATAGCTTACATGTCTGACTTTAGTCGTGACGATTTTCGCGTTATTTATTTATATTTTTCAGCCAGAGTAATCAGTTGGTAGACGTCATTCAATTTTCCTATGTAGAAGATGATTCTCTGGGGTAAACCGTACGTACATGCTCGCACGAACGAATGGAAGAAACATCCCTAGGGACCTGCGAACCCATATCCAAGGATGCGCCCAGCAGACGAGACTTTAGGCATACCGAGTCAACGAGCGCTAAATTTAACTTTGGAATATCTCCAACTTGGATGCTCCATAACACCTCCGCTTCTCACATTGAACAAAGTTACAAATAAATACACACAAAATAAAAACGCCGTCGAAGGGTAGAAAAATATGAATGAATATTGTGCACTGGATTGATTAACACTAAAACGTCAAATTTAGTATCAACATTGCATCTCCGGAAAGTTCCCGCAGTAATAAAATGAGTCTTTCACATATTCATTTATTTATTTTTTTATTTTTTTTTTTTAACTGGATAGGTACGTTTAATAGGCATTACTTCGTCACAGACATACCAACAGACCAAAAAGGCCCAATAAAAGTAAAGTGGGATTCTAACAATATGAACCTGAATTACTGTTGGGAGTATATTTTATTCGGACGTATCTATCCGTGTGACGTCATACACTTGTGCCTTGCTGCAATTCACACGCTAACTATAATTTATTTAAATTTATTTTTCTTTCTTCGTAAATTATGCCCAGCGTTACGTGTGTTATAATGATCATACACGTAACAGTTTGCAAATAAAAAACGCTGCAAATTCTTTCACAGGGGTTCCTCAGACTAAGCGCATGGAGACTCATTTCAATCCGGTGGGTGCCAATCGTTCCGGGACCCGTTTCATTGGATTCAGCGTCCAAAATTTAGTGGAAAATGATACCCCACACGCCTAGGTCCGTGAAAATCTATAAAAACCTACCTTTAAAATGGGTAGTTAGATACCCATTTTAACCCATACACACCTCCGGTGGGCGCCAATTACTCCGGAACCCATGTCAATGGATCGAACGTCCAAAAGTCAAGAATGATACCCCACTCACCTAGTACCTAGAATGACCCAAAAATCAAGTTTCAAAAACATATTTGAACCCAAAATGTGTATTTCAAAAAATGGATCGTTGAGATTTTCGGCGAACAAGTCATTTTGGGTATCATTTTTGACTAAATTTTGGATCCTGAATCGAATGAGACTTGTCCCGGAACGATTGGAACCACCCGGACGAGGTTATGGGTCAAAATGGGTTATTATCTACCTTTTTGTCAGTGGGTTTCCGAGATTTTAGGTACCTAGGCGTGTGGGGTATAATTTCCTCTAAATTTTGGACAATGAATCGATTGGAATGAGTCACCATGCTCCTGGTCTGAGGAATAACCAACCCACGTGAAAGAATTTTCAGCGTTTCAGAACAAAATCATTGGCCCCATTGGCGGCCCCTGGATGTGGAAATGATCAAAATGGGTGCCTTCCTACCTATCTCGAAAGTGGGTTTTGGCCTCTTTCCGGCTCTATCTAGTCCTTGAAACTTTTCAGGCCATCCAACCATATTTTTGGAGGGTATGGGTGAAAATGTTTATTTAAAACATGATTTTAAGGAATTTGGCATGTGGGGTATTCTTCTCGAGTGGTTTATTATTCCTAAGAGCAGGAGTATGGGGAAATAGGTGAGTGTTCGGGATTTAACTCAATCGATTCATCGTCCCAAATTTAGTGGGAAATGATACCCCACCTGCCTTGTTCCCAAGAATGGGAGAAATCCCAAAAATCGTGTTTTGAAACGCTGCAAATTCATTCACAGGGGTTGGTTATTCCTCAGACCAGCAGCACGCAGACTCATTCCAATCGATTCAGCGTCAAGAGTTTAGTGGAAAATGATACCCTACACGTCTATGTACGTATGTACCTGAAGTCTCTAAAACCCACTTTCGAAATAGGTAGATAGATACCCGTTTTGACCCATACCCTCTTCTGGTGGTTTCACCGAATAACACTTTTTCTTCCATACCCTCCAAAATTGGACCGAAGTGGCTTCAACGTTTCAAGGGCCATCTAGAGCCAAAAGGAGGTATCTTACCAAAATGTTACTCAATGAATAATAAACCAAAAGCGCTTAGCTTTTCTAGGGACATTCATTCTTCTATAGAAATCATTCTCATCCTACGAAAACCAACGTCTCGGCCAATCTGTAGCCCAGTCCAGTCATCTGAACGTTTAACACTTCATACTGTTTTCTGCCAATGTTTCTACAACGTTCTCAATTTACTCGTTTTGTTTTACAGTCGCGCACACTGGTGTCTCTAGCAGGACCCTCATCTCTCGTTCCGTCGTTCAAGTAAGTAATCATTCCTATCAGTTCTCCATCACCAGCCCCCTTTTTCCTTTGTGCCATAGAAACGTTGACCGCTTTATTAACCCTTTTCGCTGTTTCATTTGATAGAGAGCACGAGGCGAAGGTGACATTGGCAAGTTGGCATCGCCTAAGTAAAATCAAATCTAGTCAGCCTCTGCCTTCCTGTGAGTGTGCGCCTCAAAATAGATTTGGCAAGTCTTAACGGGTCCCGCCTGTAGAAAGGCCATCATACGGTCCAGTGTATAAAGTCGAGTATAATGAATCACAACTAGACTACTTTGTGAATTAAGCCGTCTGCACATCCGGTTTCATAGAGCTGTCCAGCAACGGCAAAAATCGAAACTTGTACGCCTCAGTTGATTTCGGTTCATTATTCTTATTGTATTAGTATATATTATGTCTGTTATTCGAATTCCAAATGCCTGTTCATTATCCGTCCAGGCAGAAGAAGGCCTAAAAATGTTCCAAAAATCGTTGCAAATTCTTACTTAATAGTTTATTATTTCTTGGAGCACAAGTTAGGGACTTTCCAAAATTCATTGCAATCGATTCAGCGTCCAACAAATAGTGGAAAATGAAACCCGACATGCCTAGGTCTTCTATAATCTCGAGAACTTACCTTCACAATAGGTAGGTACCCATTTTGAATGAATCATCAATTATCGATCAATCAATGAATGAATTCAGCGTCCAACGGCGGACGCGCCGATGAGCATTTCTGTTTTGGGTTTTTTCCCTTGTACAATCAACTGGAGTTTTGATGCCAGATTCGCCCCAAAATTTTACAGTTTGCGTTTCATGATTTCAAGATCAAAAATCAAAATGGCCGCCCGTTGTCACCGTTCTTAGTAGTAGCAAATTATGTGAAATTCTTCTGATTTTAGTTGGTCCTCGAAACGTTTTAGTGTGGGGGTAATGATATCTTTTTCGAAACTCGATTTTCGGAATTTTTATGGACTAGGCATGTGGGGTATCATTTTCCACTAAATTATTGACCTTGAATCCATTGAGATGGGTCCTGGACCGCTTGGCGCTCACCGGAGGTAGTTATCGATCAACGGGAACGTATCTACCGATTTTAAAATATTCCTTTTCTACCTCTATGTGAAAATGAGTTGAAGCATGGGTCAAAATTTTTTTGATAAATGGATTTTTGAGATTTTTGGCGATTTAGACGTATGGGGTATCATTTCCGACTAAATTTTGGACACTGAATCCATTGGAATGTGCCCGGGACATTCCACATTCACTGATTTTCCCATAAGGCAAGGAATGATAACTATTGCTGTCAAGAATCGCGAACTGTCAAATTTTTTCGCATGTCGATGATTTTGACCTCTGGCATGAAAACGTAGGTTGATTATTTGAAAAATAATAAAACAAAAACATATGCATTAACCTGCTTTCCTAAAGCTTAAAGTACTCCAGGTTGTGAAGTGCTGACATTTTCACGGCTTTGTAGCTTCCTTTCAGCTTAAGTTAACTGAACGGCCCTTTATTAATTTCTTGAAAAAAATTCGTGTTTCAGCGCGGAAAAACCAGTTCATTTACTTGGTTTATTTATTCAGTTACGCTCCATTTTTCCGGTATTCTTAATTTTTATGGGCAAAGTGTCTGGTGGAATTTGTAATTACCCGTTTACTTCCGGATTTATTATTAATATAAAAATAAGTAAGTAAATTAATATGGAATGTTATGATGACTTTTTTAGCGTCCTCATCGAATATGTAAATTACGGAAAAAATAACTTCAAAGTGGAACGTGAAAAATGCGGAACAATCGACATCTTATCCGACCATCGGCTGACGGTGTTTTCGCTCCTGACCGCCGCACGAGTCTTATTGAAGTTCAACCGTCGGCGTTGCGCCCTCGTCATTTCCATTGTCCAACCGATATTTATTACCTATATCGCCTTACGAGCCTCAGGACAGTCAAGAGTAGTGCGAATGTAAGAAGTGGTGGGATTTTTCAGATTGAATTACGTCACAGTGAGATGGCGAAGGACAGGGACTGACCTGAGCACGTGCGGATCGATAGGGGCACGTGATTTAACAACAGAGGACCTGTTAGTCGTTTACCCTACCTCTCGCTTAACTTCCTCACCAGCCCACACCTACAGTGCTTTGTTCTGTTCCTGGCACACGCCCCCTCCCAGCCACAGAAATCTTATTGTTTCAGTACCTAATAGTCCGCCTAGACGAGAAAAACGCCTCTATGTTGATGCAACCTGTATTGATTCTGAGGCCCAAATTTTGGAGTAGTGCGCACGCAACATACGTTGGTGGGATTCGATTCCCCCAACAGTCACTTCCTGTCACTTGATATAGTTCTACATTAATCCGGCAATACACACAGGGACGCCTAGTATGGCGCATCTCTCAATCAACGTCAATCTACACCCCTTTAAAGTAAAAACTATCTCAGCCTGGTGCTTTACGTCCAAATACCATGTATGGGTGTTGTGGACGTGGTCAGCCGCCCCCCAACGGATCGGATTCCGACTATCTCGCTCAATTTACCGGTTTCCATTACGAATGATTGTTCGTATACGGTAGAGGCCAGTGGTGTTCTAAAAGTGGTGATTCTGTTTCTCATGTCCACAATGTGGATCTGCAATAATGCGACGAACTGTAGGGCAAGATACACTGGTTTTCCCACAATTGTGGTCCTATGCACTAATACCAATTTGTAGTATTGCATAAATTCATCCATTTGAACATTTTCATTTTGGTTGGTTATTCCTTGAATAATCAACCTGTTTTCATGCAGAAAGTCAATCTCTCCGATTCGGCCCAAAATTGTTGAAGGCGTTTCAAGGTGTCTGATCAAAAAAGTCAAATGTCCGTCCGCCGTACGCCATCCTGATACCCCTGCGCACGACTGTTCCTGAGGCCATGTGGCCCATTACAGTCTATCCTCGTTATGGTTCTGCGCTAGGTCATCTGGGAGCCCTGCTCTATGGCTCTATGGCTTCCCTGTATATAAGGCACCCCACCCTCTTCCGGCGTTCGCCTGCCTGTGGCAGCCTGGGATGGGGGCCGGACGCCATTGAGGCCGTGTACGGCGGCACGCCGATTTTGGTAGTAGAAAATTTTCTAAAAATTTTAAATTCGAGTCAGGGATCCGTTTCCGGCACTAGTTGGTCCTCAAAACTTTTCGGCCGGATCGGACGAAATTTAGGGGGGGGGGGGGGTAGGGGTCAAAATACGTTTTTCGAAAAATGGATTTTTGAGATTTTTGGCGATCTAGGCGTGTGGAGTATCATTTTCCACTAAATTTAGGACGCTGAATCGATTGGAATGGGTCCGGGACCCACCACACATACTGTTTCCCCCATTTTCCCCGTGTATAAGAAATGAGTCTCCATGCGCCTGGTCCGAGGAATAACCAATCCGTGTGTAAGAATTTGCAGCGTTTTTTCTTGACAATTTTCCATTTTTTCCACTCATACCACTCCAAACTCTATGAATAACTCCAAAATATTGATTTTAGTGGGGAGGGGGACGTTTTATGGACACCCTGTATATTACTCAGCAGTTTTGCTCATGAGTTACTTCGTTAGCGGGCAATTAATCGCCCAAACCTACCGCACGTGATCGTAGTTGTATACTCGTAGACTAAACTTCGTAGCTGTGTACAAAGACAACTCCAGGTGGCTAAGAACTCCCTCATGCTCGCATATTCCTGACATGAACTGTTAGTCGTTACATCGCGTCGAACGTGCGGATTGGCCTCAGCAGCTGTCCACTATTCGCCATGCCGCGTCGAGTCGCGTCACCTTTCCCACTCTGTATCAAACTGCAGATGCACAAAATGTAAGCAAACTCGCAGCTGTGGGACGTTATGTCGGAAAACCTTGACCCACTCCGATTCGGCCATTGTCGTTTATAGGTTTCTTTCCCTTCTGAATAATCCAAACGCAAGCTGACTCACCTTCAACACGCTCTCATTAGCCCATTATTATGAACAATAAGAATCGTTCTTATACGATCGACAGCGTTTGTACTCGAGTGCCTTTCTCAATGGCGATCATTTTGGTCTATTATTTTCCCTGGATTGGATTATCGTTTAGATAAATGAATAAATAAAATGAATAAATCCTTCCGAATTGTTCAAATGTTGAATGACCGTCCGTTATCAACCGTCCAACGTCCAGATGAAGGTCTAAAGTAGGCGTGTGAGGTACCATTTTCTATAATGTGCTGGACAATGAATCGATTGAAATGGATTTCTAACCAATTTATGTACACCAAGGGAGCACAAAACGGGTTCTGTTGAAGTGGGAGTTGTTTTATTGTTCTGTACTATGGTTTATTACCCCTTAGAGCAATAGTATTGGGGAAACAGTGAGTTTATTGGAGTTATTTTAATCTATTTAGATTCAAAAGCGTCCCAAAATGTAGTGGTAAATGATACCCCACAAGCCTAGTTTCCAAAAATCCCGTAAAACTAGTTATAAATGCACATTTTTACCCATCAATCCTCAATCCTCCTCCGTTCGGGCTGAAACGTTTCGAGGACCAACGAAAGTCCGGAAAGTAGTTCCTGACCAAAATTTCAGGTTTAATGACAATTTTCTTCTACCAAGAGCGGCGTGGGCGGCTAACGGGGGACGGTAATTTGGTTCCTTGGTTCATTCATCAAGGAATAATTCAAACAAAATGTGACATAACGTGTTTCAAAGTGTCCGGATTCAAAAACCTTTTTAGCAGGAGTATTTTTACGCATAATCTGATTTTTGTATAATATAATAATAATATAATATAATATAATATAATATAATTTGCATAATCTGAATTTTGATCAGTGACTCATTCTAGGCTATAGTTTATTCATGAACGTTTTCAGCCCAATGCCCTCAATCTGAGGCAAATTTATTTTATATTTTTTTCATAATTGTTTTTATAATTATATATTTACTATGGAGATCTAAATGAAAGGATCTTGTTACTCGAAAGACATACCTAGAACTATCGACCGTTGTTGAATAATCTGCAACGTTTTAAACAATCCCGGCGCACTGATGTATCGTTCCCTCATGACCGAGCAGTGTTGCTGGTTTAGTCAGGCCGTGTTCGAGTACTTTCATGTTGTCAAATGATATGAGACGTAATTATTACCACCAAATCCCACGTACACATCACCCCTCTTGAGTAGTTTCATGTTCACCGCCATAAACACGAACGCGGAGTGGTGACATTTGAGGGTTCAGGGTCAAATTCAGGTCGTGCGTAACTCAGTGTGATCACCGTATATCGTACGTATAGGTCAAAATTACTCTTCCGAAAAGTGTACGTTTGTGTACCTTCTGTTCGCGTCTGTGGTATATTTATGGTGGTTTCTGGTACCTAGGCGTGTGGGGTATAATATTCCACTAATTTTTGGACCGTGAATCGATTGGAATGGATCCGGGACCCACCACACGACCACACCCACTGTTTCCCTCATTTTCCCCTTGTTAAAGAAATGAGTCTTCATGCGCCTGATCCGAGGAATAACCAACCCGTGTGAAAGAATTAGCAGCATTTTTATTTAGTCCCAGTTACAAAAAGCAACTTAAGTGTGCTCCTAGGGCCCAATTTCGCTGAACAAAACGCTGCAAATTCTTTTACAGGGTTGGTTATTCCTTGGAGCAAGATTATGAGGAAACTGCGAATGTGGAGTGTACGGACATTCATCCAATCGATTCAGGCGACCAACATTTAGCGGAAAATGATACCCCACACGCCTAGGTATCCAATAATCGCGGAAACCCGATTAATTTTCAGCCCGATCGGCCCAAATTCGGGGTATGTTGTTCAAATGTGTTTTTGAAAGATTTTCGGAACCTTTTGGAAACTAAGCATGTGGGGTATCATTTTCCAATATATTTAGGACGGTGGATCTATTGAGACGGGTCCCAGAACGATTAGCGCCAACGGGAAGAGGCTATGGGCCAAAATAGGTATCTATCTACCTACTTCGAATTTGGGTTTTCGCCATTTTTTGATACCTTAGCGTGTGGGGTGTCATTTTCTATTAAATGTTGGACGCTGAATCGATTGGAATGAGTCTTGGACACTCACTACTTTCGTCGAAAAACTCGTAACGTTTTTAGTTCCAACAGATGCCTCCACATAGAAGCTGTGTTCAAATTATACCATCCATTTTCGAGAAGACGTGTCCTTCCGTCTCTCGCTCCTCGTCTTTTCAACTTTGTGCCGTTCATTACACTTCTTAAGCCACCATCAAGTCCTCTCTCTCGCGGATTTGGCGTCTGTTGAGTTTCCTCGCAGCAATAATTGTATTCTACAATATCCTTTGATGTCCGGTCGACCGCTGGTGGGTTGGTGGTCTGCCAAGTCCGACAACCCCCCCAACATTCTCCCTCTTTACCCTTCTTCCTTTTCCGTTTTGACCTAGAAAACAGGCTTCTTGACTGACGTGTTTGGTGAACTGAGACCCTGCTAATACTTTTTTGTATCTCGGGTGTTGAATTGAGACTTCAGCTCCTTGTAGACCAACATCCGAAAATGACTCGAGGCCCTTGGGATCTGTTTGTCGGTATACTTCGGGTTATCTTCTCGTCACTGGTAACTGGGTGACGTTTCTAGATCATAGAGAGAATTCCACGTGGGTATAGATGGTTGTGGTTGGTTATTCCTTGAATAATCAACCTGTTTTCATGCAAAAAGTCAGCCTGTCCAATTCGGCCCAAAATTTTTTTCGGGACGTTTCAAGGTGTCTAGATAAAAAAAGTCAAATGCCCGTCTGCTGTACGCCGTACGCTGTCCGCGCCGTTTTCGGTAGTAGAATTTCCTAAAAACCTAGAAATTTGGGCCAGGGGTCTGTTTCCGGCTCTAGTTGGTCCTCGAAACTTTTTGGGAAAAACGGAGAGATTGAATTTTTGCGTGAAAACATTGGTTGGTTATTCAAGGAACCACCGACCACAACCATCTATACTCACGTGGAATTCTCTCTATGATCTAGAAACGTCACCCAGTTACCAGATCAAGGAATAACCAACCAAAATTATTCAGCGTGACAAGTTCGTTACTCATATTTTCAATACAATAAAAAAAAAAGTTGTTTTCTCCTAAATCATAGAAATAGGTAAGCTATGTTAGGCAAATCATTCAAACAATAGATTTATATTTCTGCACCCTTGAAATATGCCATTTTTTCAGAAGCAAAAGCTATGAGTCGATCAAACTGTCTAAATCCCCTTGAGACTTTCAAATTGTCTTCCTGAAAACAGCCATGTCCTGAAAATCCGTCCATATAGATGTGAGATGATCAAATTGTAGAATCGTGGGAGAAGAGGAAACGTTGATAGGGTTGCGAGTCGAACAACAATTTGGTTTTAAAAAGAATGGAAAGCCTATTTCGATGTTCTAAAAGCATTGTCATATGGCAAAGCAGCCTTGCTTTAGTATCGGTATGGAACCGCGGTGTTGACATGTGTCGTTCTGGTTGCATTATCCGTCACCCGTGGTCGTGTTCTTTTCCGTCCGATTCAATGACGTTCCGAACATCTTCCGGCGAAGTGGCTCATGACTCAACTCGGCTCACTGCTTTCAAAATGTCTGCTCCTCGGGAACAACAACTGTTCGCAGTATGAGTCGTTGGATTCTTCCTTCGTCTCCCCTCATCAAGATTTCTAAATGATGTCTTACAACCAGTTGGTCGGTTCAGTGCGAGTGTGCGTGTATTTGTACGTGTGGGTGCTCGAAATCTCCCCGGTACAGAGCCCAAAAGTATTTTTAACCCCCGACAACTGGGAGGCTCGTGCCACGGCTTTCCTTTCCAGATGTTTTGTGATAACGAACCTCCTGTAACCCCCTCCGCCACCCCCGGTCGCCGTCGGCCACACGCGCCCACCTCGGGCAGATAAACCTTCTGGGTGATCTCTTCCGAATGAGACACATCCAGCACCTTTCTATATAGAAATCTTTCAACGTGTGAGTCGAAAGTCTCTGTGAGTTTATTGTGGTTCTACATCACATTAACGTGTATTTCCTCAACTCTGATGACAAGAACTTGAGCAAAAGAAGGAGAAAAAAGTTTCCTAAAAAGGAATCAAGAGTAGATCGTATGTGAGCACGGTACCTACCTACATCGGAAGAGAAACTTCTCGCTTCTTTCATGACTTTCCGTAGTTTTTCCTTCGGTGTTTACCTCACAACCCATGTCAAGAGCGTTGAGAAAGTCTTTTGTTGAACGTAGTGTTGAATTGAGGTTTCATAGAGACGTTTGAACTCTTTTAAGGGGATTACCGCAAGTCTGCGGGATCTCATGTAGGGGTTGATCTCTACGGTTTGCCCCAATATTTGATTGTTTCTATTCAAAGATGTCCGGGTCAAAAAAAAACCAAATATCCATCTGCCGTCTACGCAAGTTTTGATAGTAGGCAATTAAAAAAAAAAAAAAAAAAAAAAATTCATTTTGGACTGGGATCTCTTTCTGGATACAGCTGGTTTTCGTAACATTTCAGCCTTATCGGGCCAAATGTGGGGTGAGTAAGTGTAGAAATGTGTTTTTTGAAACTCGATTTTCGGGGAACTATTCGTTTGGGGTATCATTTCCCACTAACCTTGGACACTGAATCCATCGATAAGGACCTCGTGCTTAACTCTAGTCACCAGACGAGAGTATGGGTCAAAATAGGTGTTTTAAAATGGGTTTTTGAGTCTTGGGGACCGAGGTGTGTCGGGTGTCATATTTCACTAATTTCAGACGCTGTATCTCCTGGATCCTCTGTGGATCCTGTATTCACTCTTTTATCTACTTTCGAAGAAGACTTCTTTTTCAAATGATGACAAGCTATGTGTACTCTGTAGGTAAGTTGCTACTCAACACTCCCCCTCGAAGAAGTGGACTTACTCGCTGGGGATTCATGGCTCATGTTCTTCTGTTAGGCTTAATGAAACGGTGAAAACAGGTCCCAGCCTGACTACTGAGACAGTATGCCCAAGCTCCTGTAGACTACGTCTTGCAAACTCCTCGCAATAGGTGATTTTGTAGACCATATCCGTAATTGTGCCCACACAATATTTGTGAAAAATTGATCTGTTTGGAAATACGGTGGATGGCTAAGAATCCAATGCCACTGATCAGCCACGACTAGCAGCAGTATCCAATTTGTTTCTCACCTCGATTCAAGAGAGTGAGTCATAATTTATTAAGAGTGCTCACCCCACGGCTTATGCTGCTCCCCCTTGCAAGCTGCAAGGAGAGCCACAAGGCCGAAATGACTATCCCCTCATTCAGCAGGGCTTAGTTGGGGAATAGTAAACTGCTTCCCTAAGTACCTATTTCGGTAGTTCGTGCATTCTAGCTTGCACTACCACTTGAGCAGAGTGGTACCCGAGTATTACATCTCAACTCCCAGAGCCGCTCCATGTTGGTACTTTCTAAATGAGTGTATGCAGCACAGGCCTCCCCTTTTTGGCTTCGTCATTGGGTAAAGCCCTCAGGTTAGGGTTTGCCACAACCACAGCCCCGCGAACGGTCCATACTCGTACCGGACCGTAATTTCCTACCTCAATTTGGGGTGTGAAGCTTTGCCTAAGCGTTGCTTCAGTGGCCAGGGGCTCCCCCCACCCACGGTACCAGTTAGGAAAAGCACAGGAATGATAATATTACTGACCTCCATGTTTTTCCTTCCTAACTGGGTAATAGCCCCGCGACCGACTATTGCAGCAGAGTGGTATGCAGTGGTGGGTGTGCCTGATGCCAAGGATTGCGGCGAGGGGACCAAAGATGGTGGTTTGCCTGAAGACAGTTGCCAGCCGGTCTTTGTTTGTTGTAACCTGGTCAGGTTCTTCAAAACGGTCCACCCAGTCTGCATGACGTAGGCTACTGACTGTGGAACTGTCTGAAACTGGAATGCATTCTTGTCACACACATGTGAAGGAATAGGATTGGCCTTTGCATGACTGACAGTACCTCAGTTTCTAACATCCTGATCTTGTGGACTCCCCGGCTGGCTTCTGGTGGCCACATCTTTGTCTTCTGACGGCAGTTGCGTCGTGCTTGCTTGGTTAGAAATTTCGTCATGGCGATCTCCAGTGTCCCTCGGTATCTATGATGGGGGAGATTGTAAACTGTGCTACTCGACGGGAAATTGAAGTAATGTTAGGCCGCGAAAGTGATACGATTTACTTGAAAAATAAATAAAAACACTTTTAGCGCCAAATTTTTGCGTTTCCAAACGAGAAACATATTCATGACGCTATCTCATCGAAATATTGACCTTTGTTGACTGAATGAACCGCTTTTTCCGTTCAGGCTTCTCACCTGAATTATAATTATCGTCCGTGAAACGTTTAATGTGGTTAAATGTTCACGTAGAAAGCGTGGATTTAGATGGACGTCATATGTAAATATTTTTCATTCGGAATACAGTTAGAATACCGCGGTAAGTGATAATTGAATGACCAACCGTGTTTGCCAATCAATCCCAACTTTTTGGAATTTGTATTTTGTGCGGTTTTCCCCCTCGGCGACATTAATATTATACGTCGTTTAAACGATAGAAGCGGTGTTCCGAAGTTTGAATATGCCATTCGGTGGAATAATTTTCAAAAATCAAATTCTACGTTTAGTGAATTTATTTTACGTTTTCCAATCGAATGTATTTTCGCCGTTTACGCAGTTCTGAACATTCCAATGCTATTAGGAAGCTTCACTTCCATTCCTTCCGAGACTGGGTTTCCTTGCCATCGACCCCTACGTCTGGCCCAAGTCAAGTATTTTAGAATTGTGATATTTCGGGGGGGCACGGAGATCAGAAATAGGGCTTCTCTATAGTTAACTTTGTGCGCTGTGTATATTTAAATTGGTCTAAAAGGAACATGAGCTTGAAATAACACAGGGACTTGGTTGTGTAGAGCTGGGCTGCAGTATGCTAGCGATCGCGGAGCTGTGAGCGCGTCTAGCTGCGTTTTTAGTGTCAAGATATCACGCGTTTCACGACGTCAAAATAGATCGTTGATGGCTTTGACGCGACAGTCGCGTCATGCGTGCGTTTACGGTTTAAAGCCCGTTCGTATGATGTCGATGGCTGTCGGTAGACCCGTTTCGTTGTAATTTGATCGTGAAACGGTTTTCCAAGTGCATTTATCATTTTATTTCTTTTTTCGTGTCGCAGTTGTGCTTTAAGCCCTAGTTGCATTGTGCGGTCAGAAATGAAATGTGTCGTTGTGATCATGTGCTGACTGATCATGTCCCTTCAAGTTCGAGGCTATCATCTCGGTGGCGGCTCAAGAAGCAAATTACCTCCACTGCAGTGAGTTAGAGCGCTGTTCTGTCGCCGTGTATGACCCCCCCCCCCCTCCCCCTTTGCGCCACCCCTTCTGCGTCGTCGCCCTTCTACTCTCATAAAAATCCCGTGCGTTGCTCTTCCGTTGCCTCAGAAGTTTACTCTCTTCTGCTTGTCACTATCCTTAAGCTCTTCTATTTTCTCTGTGTATCAATACCATCACCTGCTAGACACCTACTACACAAATTAAGAATCATTACTTCATTGAATTATCAAGTAAAGATGTATTTATTCAATAACTTCGTTTCTCCGATTTGCCCAAAAATTTGACTCTTTTTGTTTAAAAAAAAAGTCGAATTAAATTTGTATAAATATCTGAAGTTTTGTTTAGCAATTTTCATAGTTGGTTCTCGAATCTTTTCTGCCTCATTGCTCAAAAAAGAAGTCAAGTACATGGGTAAAAATGTGTATTTTGGAATATGGTTCAAAAAACCAACATTTTTGGGGGCTTGGGATGTCATATTACACCAGAGAGGGATAGGACGCGGAACAATAATTTTCATTAACGAAGCACGGTATCCTAGGTGACAATTCTATATTATAGATGTAAATGGATGACTTTTTTTTTTTTAAAGTAGGTATGTACCTAGGCATTTATTGCGAAGACCTCAAAGTTGCTTCTTACCACACAAGATTTACCTTAAATGTGAACCGCTGCGCAATAGTTTGCAGCATTTTTATAGATCTCTATACTTGCAAACGCGATGAACTCATTCCAATGTTTTAGGAAAATACTTCGTAGCTTGTGCACATATAATTGATTGCTAGAGGACTAATTAACTTAGAAACACCAACATCTTCTGACTCGCGTTTGTTACTACGAATGAGTTTATCTGACTCTCACAGGGTTTTCAGTAACAGAATGTGTGATCTGTCTAAATAATGTGTTTCGGCCATAAATCCACCAACATGAAATATTCGAAAAAATCAAGAAAATTCAGTTAAAATCTGTCTGGACCGTAGGCTGCTAGACTATTCACGACAATACTACTGGGCCTTTTGTCATTACCGTCAGCAATTTGTATTCAAAACAGCTTCACTGTTATTGAATTAACATTTATTTTTGTTTTATTATAACAAGAAAAAATGTTGTACAATGTTATGAAATGGGTTTAATCAAATAATACTACGTATACATTTTGGTAAACAGGTTCCTAACCTGTACAAAACAACATTGAAACTCGTCCTCAAGGACAACCAGGGATTTTCCCGGATAAAATCATTCTGGCAACTGACCAAACTGAGTTGGCACCTATGAAAGGACCACTGACGCGGTTTCTAGCGGAGAAATAGCGAATTGAATTTTTTTCTACGAGTCAGTTCCATGTCCAGCACGTCATGAGGCCTACTGAGTACCAGCAGTGAGCACCTGAATTCGGTTATTCAGAGGTCTGACTCCTGTCTACCTTTGTAGTGGCAGCCACCAACTGGGTGGATTTTTACCTTTCTTCATATCACCTGCTCCCTTATATGACCATCCTTTGACGCCACGCTCACAGCCTCCATATCATTGTCGCCTTCACAACAGAAAACGCTGCAAATTCTCACTCAGGGGTTGGTTATTCCTCGAGCAGGCAGCATGGAGACTCATTCGAATCGATTCAGTGTCCAAAATTTATTGAAAAATGATACCCCACACGCCTAGGTACCATAAATCTCAAAAACCCACTTTCAAAATAGGTAGATGCTAACCCATTATGACTTATAACCGCTTCCGGTGGGCGCCATCGTCCCGGGGCCCGTCTCATAGGATTCAGCGTCCAAAATTTAGTGGAAAATGATACCCTACACGCCTAGGTACCGGAAATCTGGAAATCACTCATTCAAAATGGATAGATAGATACCTATTTTGACGCATAACTACCCCCTACCTCCCAAATTTGGTCCGTTCGGGCAGAAAAGTTTTGAGGACCAACTAGACCCAGACCAAAATTACAGATTTTTAGAAAATTGTCTACTACCTAAGTCGGCGTGTACAGCGGACGGACATTTGCGAACGATCTAGGCAACTTGAAACGCACAGAAATCTTAACATTTTTGCAAGATTGACATTTTGCATGAAAACATGGGTTGGCTCTTTTACGACAGAAGGGTAAATACCTACCTATTTGATGAAGAATAGGATAACTAGTTATTTGAATGTTGGACATCCTTTCTTAGTAACTTTGATATACAGAGGCTGAGATTGTGATGTCAGAGTGTGTGTGATGTAAGAGGAAAGCTCTTATCAGTCAGCACGTATTTATTCTCGCTACCTAAGGCCATGATAGAAATGGAAGTGAAGTAACTGATCAAAGTGGCAGATTTGTATCGCTGAAATGTAAATATGTTCTGTATGCGATAATTGGGAGCTAATTAATGACGAAAAATATGTGGTTTGGCTACAGTATTAGTGTTTTGTTATTGCGAGCATATTATCTTCGTAAGTGCTTCTTCTTGTTACGATGAAATGAGAACATCGACGAAGCTACAAGATCGTTAACTTCGGGAAAGGCGGCTGAGAAAGTCACCTCTCCCTGCCTTCACCTGCTCGATAGCTCGCCCCGTTTAGTGCTAATCGCCTGATAACTGCAACTCCTTCATTAGCGTTAATGACCTTCCCGACCTACGTGACAATGGCCCCTTAGTAGGAGTCACTCGCAAAGAAAATATTTCTGTGCGCGCGAGTTCTGAGGAGGCCTACTTATTTGTTGGTGGTTCTGCCCTTTGTCTGAGAGCACTGTCGGAACTGGTTCGTGAAACGTGGTTTAGAACCGTACATTTGTAGAGAATATATCAGAATAAGAAACGGCCAAATACCATTATCCTACGACTACTGGGAAATTAGCATACACTTTAGCTATCGAAAATCGAACAATGTATATTCAGATAGCCGCATACCGTGTCAAATACACCCTATGAGTACTTTGGTGTGCCCAACTTATATTGGTTGGTTATTCCATGAATATGTAGGTGCTGCACTCTTGTGGACATCTGTAGACCATTGAATGTTTCCTATTGTTGGTTTCATCATCATACAAAATCCTACATTAACAAGAAGTAGAGATGATAGGTCACTTCAGATGACATTTTTCTAACCGATGACTCAGAAATCAAGGTGGACCACACTTGGGTCGTCTCAGCAGGGGTGGGAAGAGAAACGCTAAACGCTGACGTCACGGGATTTTCTTCAATGTTTTAAATTCCAGCTTGAAATTTTATTTCAAGCCATAGTGATGCAGGCTCATGCCCTCCAGAGCACCCCAACATGCAACATGCAATTTTTTTGAAACAGTGGGCACACCCTATTCTCCTAAGACTTTGTAGTCTGTATTTAATCAAGGGAATGCATTTTGCAGATGATTGTTTTTTACGAATATAGATGTTACCATGCTCTTCCATTCCATTGTGCAATAAATTTCCGACCGTTTTCAAAGTATTTCAATTGGCTAAACACGCCTTCAGGTATGCACCACACAGGAAGATCTGACGTTTGCCTGCCGGTAATTTGATCCGAAGGATAAATTTCGAAACTTTTGGTTTCGGTCGAAGGTTTTGCATCGTATTTCTCTTCGGCCCACCCGTTCCTCTCCCGCGGGTAAAAGCACCCCGAAGCCTCTTGGTTTTGGGCGCTTCCCAAGAACTCGGTTGACGTCATAGTCGAATCAAGACTGACTCACCGCTTGAACATCTTGCGCGGCCATTACGAGAAAAGAGAATAACATCTGGAAAGGGGTTGAGATTTTACGTCCGACTACTAGTTGTCTGTCTCACCTGGTCTTACTATGGGTTGTTGATGGTAAAAACGCTGCAAAATTCCTTCACAGAGGTTGTTCTATTCCTCGAGCAGGCAGCATGGAGGACTCATTCGAATCGATTCCGTGTCCCAAAAATTTAATGAAAAATGAAACCCTCACACGCCTAGGTACCGGAAATCTTGAAAACACTCATTCAAAATGGGTAGATAGATACCCATTTTGATCCATAATTTCTGCAGGTAGCACCATCGTCCTGGAAGCCCCATCTCATGGATTCAGAGTCCAAAATTTAGTGGAAAATTAGTACCCTGCAGCCTAGGTACCGGAAATATCTGAAAACACTCATTCGAAATGGGTAGTTAGATACAAACCTATTTGACACATAACCTCTTCCGGTGGACGCCAATCGTTACGGGACCCATCTTATTGGATTCAAAGTACAATTTCTAATGGAAAATGATACCCCACACGCCTAGATCGCCGAAAATCACGAAAATCCATTTTTCGAAATACACATTTTTACCCCTACCTACTCCTCCCAAATTTGGTCTGGCTGAAATGTTTCGAGGATCAACCAGAACCGGAAACGGGTCCCTGACCAACATTCTAGATGTTATCCAGGAATAATCAACCATAATTGTATCGGTGGCGTAGGTTGTTCGCAGCAATTTTTGTTGCACGTCTTCAACGGAATTCCCAATATGAACGATTTCGCCCTGTAACATGATATAGAAAGGTTGGAATAATTACAAAACCACGTTTTATAACACGACTATTTTTGAACTTACTGTACGTGGTGTTATCGTTTGACCTCTAAATTGTAATTTTCATTGGGCGAACCCCGGCAGAGATGCAGATGGATCGCCTGTATCGATAAATCCTTTTATCGAACAGCTCGTCGCGGCCATTTGAGTGCGAACAAAGGCTTTCGATGGCGGCCTGCGAGGGATGTGGTATAACCCGCCCAATGAAAGAACTACCTGGCTGGTTTTTTTTTCTCTCTCTCACCACACCTATCCACCTACCATCATGGTCTTACGTATCTATATCCAACCTGGTAGGTTCCCCTTCTTCCCTTTCAATCCACCTCTCCGGCGCGATCCTTCCAGAGGTGGGCGACTCGTTTTTGCCTGTCATACGCCCCCGTTTCTTTATTGAAAATGAAAGATTTAGCTGCCATCGGTAGGACCCGAACTTTTCATTAGCGGCTGGGAAGATAATTTTGATAATTTTTATGATTTTATTTTAAATTTATACCGTTGATGAGCGATAGAGACGTTCACAATGTCATACAGCTCTGAATCTGGTCATAGCAACTGACTACGACGATGTGAATGTGTCAAAGCCACATTTATTCCATGGAATTGTCGTGCGGTCGCTTCGGCAAGGGTTGCCACCGTTTGCGTTCCAAAAACCCTCCAAATTCCTCCGTAATGGTTCATTATCCAACAGAGTATGGAGAAGACAAGCGTGAGCGTCTAGGACTGATTCAAATCGATTCAGCGTTTTAAATTAGAGGAAAACGATACCCCACACCCCTAATTCCTTAGTCCCAAAGATCGATTTTCAAAAAACTCATTTTTGCACATATTCTTCCCAAATTTGAGCCGATTGGGCTGAAAAGGACGACCAACTAGAACAAAATGGAGGTCCCTGACCAAAATTTCAATTTCTAGAACACGTTCTCCTACCAATTATGGCGTATGGCGTACGGCCGATAGACATTTTGGTATTTCTTAGGGTTTGGGTAAAAATTTGTTCATTAAAACCCATTTTCGCGATTCCTTTGGAACTAGGCTATCAGAGTTTATCACATTCCACTAAAATTTGTGCGCTGAATCCATTGAGGTGGATCCGGACCGATTGACGCCCGTTGGAGGTGAGTATGGGTCAAAATGCGCACCTAATTACCTATTTTGAGGATATTCGAAATTTTTGGGGACTTTGGCATGCGGGGTATCATTTTCCACTTTTGGACACTGAATCGATTTGAATGAGTCCTGTACACTCTAGACTTACTGTGTAAACCACTGTTGAGAAATTTGCAGCATTTTTGGTCCATTTGACATCGTGAAATTCAAACAGTCAACTTTTGGGGTAAACCAAAGAGATCAGCACTAGCATGAAAACATGAGTTGATGGTTCTAGAAATAATAAACCAAAACCCGCAGTCAGCGGATGGTCTTTTCTTCTCTTCTTTAATTGCTGAAATATTTAATTTCAATGTATTTATTTCTATGATCATTCCCTAAAAATTATTTCCGAAATCGAACTGAAGACATATGTTATTTGTAGCACTCCAGAAACACCTTTGTGTCATTAATTGACGCTATTTAAATAATCATAATTACGTATCTAGTGAAATTTTCATCGGTGACAATGGTAACTAATTATTCTTATTCATCTCCAGGTACGGGACACTCTATCGTAACCAGCGTCATTCTCGGAGTTATTGAGGTAAGATTTCTATCGATTTTGTTGATTTTTTAAAAATAAATTGGTCCGGTAAGAAGCAGGGTTACTACCTTAATGTAGCCGTCATGGATGGTCAGTTAGCCCCACCTAGAACAACGAGAATCATTATTATTTATTTGGGAATGTAATAATGAACAATCGTACCTCGTTCATCATGGAGTTGAACGGCTCCTCTTCTGGTGGGTGCCAATCGTTCTGGGACCCGTCCCATTGGATTCAGCGTCCAAAATTTAGTGGAAAATGATACCCCACACGCCTAGGTCGCCGAAAATCTCGAAAATCCATTTTTCGAAACACATTTTGACCCCTACTCGGTCGAGGGATCCCAAATCGAAATTCCACATTTTCATTATATTCTCCCTTATAAAAAAACGGTGCGGACGTCCGGACATTCGGGACAGACGGGTCTTGGTAGCCCCTAATGCCCATTGCCCTCGAAACATTTCAGCCTAATCGGCCCGAATCTAGTGAATAATATGTAAAAATTGTTCTTTGAAACTCGATTTTTGGTAACTTTCGGGAACTGAGCTTATGGAGTATCGTTTTCTACTAAATTTTGGTAGTAGACATTTTGTTAAAAATCTGATATTTTGGACAGGGTCTCGTTTCCGGCTCTAGTTGGCTCTCATAATGGGTAAAACATGGAACCATCTCGTTAGATTCAGCATCCAAAATTTAGTGGAAAATGATACCCACACGCCTAGGTTCGAAAATCTCGAAAATACATTTTTTGAAAACCAATTTTCTTACCCGTACCCTCCTCAAAAATGGCCTGATTGAGCTGAAAAGTTTCGAGGACCAACTAGAGCCCGAAACTGGTCCCTGATCAAAGTTTTGTCTTTAAAAAAAAAAACGGGTTCTTGACGTCATGAAACGTCCATTTGGGGCCAATCGGAGATGGTCGACCCCTGTGACCTTGAGCATGAAAACATGGGTCGATTATTCAAGGAATAACCAATCAAAAGCGGGCTCAATCACTTACACCCACTGTAAATTTTGACGTGTGGCGGCCAGTAGGGATGTGGCGACCGCGTAACCAGCCAGGAGGTCGTGGGTGTCACGTACGGTCGACTTAGATTTTAACGGTTGGACGGGACAAATGGAACAAACAGCCAGGATCGGTGAAGGCTGGCAGATGTGGATGTGAACTGCTGACCCAAACCCTGTGACCTCCCATATCCACGTGCACGTATCCCCAGTGAAGCGCAACACAACTTACCACTCCACCTGCAATATGCATACAATTGGTTCGGAACGCCTTCACGCGGATCTCACTTCCCGATAATCCCGATGATTGTTACTCCGATCCCTGGCTCCCAACCGGGTCGGTTGTAATATCAACGAGAAATGTCTGTAAAAACGATCTTTCGCATCAACGTTGAAAACGTTCAGCTGCACCCGACGTTCTACCGCTTATTTTCCTCTCGCTAATACGAGTTCAGCTATTTGGAGATGCAGTTGTCGAATTGAGTGCGGATTCGTTCAATAACTGTATCTTCCTGGCAGAAGTCAGTATCGAACCATTTTCAAGATGTCAAGGTTACAACAAATAAAATGTCCGTTCGCAGTTTTCGTCATTTTCAAGAACATCTGAAAATTTGGCGACTTCGTTTAAAAACTCACCAGCTATCTAACGAATCTCTGCTCTGTGGTATCGACGGAACCTAAATGGTCTATTAATCCTTAGAGCTAGAAATGGGGAGAATAGCAGTGTCCAGGACTCATTACAATAGGTAGGCAGATGCCCATTTTAACCCATACCCACCTCTGGTGACACCAATCACTCTGGGACCCATAGTAATGGATTCAGAGTCCAAAATATATCGGAGAATGATACCTCACATGCCTAGTTTACAAATAGGCCCGAAAATCAAGTTTCAAAATACACATTTTTAGCCATTCCTATCCCCCTATTCGGGCCAATAAGGCTAAGATATTTCGAGGACCAACTAGAGCCGGATGTCCGAGCCAAAATGTCAGATTTCCAGAAACATTTTTACCTCTAAACATAATTCAAACTGTTGCAAAGTAACAATTAGGGATAGATACTCATTTGTCTTCGATATCATTCAAGAAAAATGGTTGACCAGTTCCTGATTCAGGTGAACCTATCTTACGTTGAGAGCCGAAAGTGCTGTGTTTGTTGGGTGTCCTGACAACGTTACGAGTTTTTTGGATAGCGGCGTCTAAGTGAAGTCTCCCAGAGCGAAGGGAGAAACGGGGTTTTTTTAAAAGTTTGTTTTAATTTTCTAAAATACAGTTGAGAAGGAAGAAACAGCGGTTAGGCCAGGACCAGCTGTAAGTCTCACGCACACAACCCACGCTGCGCAACGAGTAAACTTCGAAGACAGCAGGGTTTACAACATCGGGTTCATTGCTCCCGTCACAAAGAACCTTCATTTTGGTGGGGGACCCCAAAAGAGATACGATATAAGAACCTGTCGATTCATCGAACCATTCCCGGCAGAACCCGCGATTTTGAACGTTTCTGCTGTCAGAATTTCTTTCATGTTCCCTAGTCTAGCCAAAATGAACCAGAATCGCCTAACAAAACAAAAAAAAAGCGACTGATTTCGTTTTTAGTTAATTTATTTTGATTCGCAAACACGAATCTGAAGCCTAAAACCGAAAATTATACCCGGAACCTTGACTTTTCACGCCAAAAACGTCGTTTTTGAGAGCTGTGTCCGTATTTTCGTGACTCCAAAAGATATTTAGTGAAAACACGCTGCGAATTCTTTCACAGGGGTTGGCTATTCATTCGGACCAGGCGCAATCTCTCTTCATCATGGGGAAAATGGGGGAAAACAGTGAATGTAGAGTGTCCCGGACTCATTCCAAATCGATTCAGCGTCCAACATTTAGTGGAAAATGATACCCCAACCACGCCTAGGTACCTGAAAGCCAATTTTGGAAATAGGTTGAATAGGTATCCTCTTGGTTGGTTTATTCCTTGAATAATCAAAAAATCAACCTCTTCGATTCGGCCCAAACATTTTTTTTCTGGACTGTTCAAGGTGTCTAGATCAAAACACACACCTAGATTGCAAATAATCTCAAAAAACCATTTTTTTCGAAATTCACATTATGACCCCTACCCTACCCAAATTTGGTCCGATCGGGTTGAAAATTTCGAGGACCAACTAAAGCCATGAACGGACCCCTGACCAAAATATCAGATTTTTTGAATAATTTCTACTACCAAAGTCGGCAGGGACGGCGGACGGTGGACGGACATTTGCTAATTTTGATCTAGACACCTTGAAACGTCCAGAAACAAATTTTCTGGAAAGCCCTATGCCGTCCACGGCGTTTTTTGGTAGTAGAAAATTTTCTAAAAATCTGAAATTTGGGTCAGGGGTCTGTTACCGGCCTAGGACGGTCCTCCAAACTTTTCAGCCCGATCGGACCAAATTTGGGCGGGGTAGGGGTCAAAATGTGTATTTCGAAAAATAGATTTTCGAGATTTTTGGCGATCTAGGCGTGTGGGGTATAATTTTCCACTAAATCTTGGAAGCTGAATCCAATGAAGTGGGTCCCAGGACGACTGGCACCCACTGGAAGAAGTTATGGGTCAAATTTGGTATATATTACTCATTTTAAATATGTGTTTATGAGATTTCTGGTACCTGGGCGTGTGGGGTATAATTTTCCACAAAATCATGGACACTGAATTGATTGGAATGGGTCTGGAACCCGCCGCACCCACCGTTTTCCCCATTTCCCCCATGTTTTTAAATAAGTTCCCATGCGCCTGGTCTGACGAATAACCAACCCGTGTGTAAGAATTTGCAGCGTTTTTACCCATAACCTCTTCCGGTGGGCGTTTATCATTCATCAAGACTCATTCCAATCTGATCAGCGTTCTAAATTTTAGTGGGCAATGATACCCCACCAACCCCCTCCCCTGCCTCCCATGATGTTACCAAAGTCCCGAAACGAGTTTGAATTCTCGTTTTGAACTCCCAGAAAGTGGTCCATGGCCGAAATTTTCATATTTTAGAAATTATCTACTACGAAAACTATAAAGTTAGTAAATGGTTCCGTGAAAGTGGCAATAGTGAGGTGTACCCCATGTTCAGAACACTTATTGTATTCTTCCTCAAATTTCTAACAAAAACTTAGAAATTTAAAGGGAAAATGGCATGAAAACAGGTTTATTGTTCATGGAATAATCACCGAAATCAATAATTTGCTAGTGCGAATTTCCTGGTAATGGGCCACAACAAGATGCGTTAAATGATAACTTTCAGAAGGAGTTACAAAACTACTAATGACTCACGTCTTGCAAAACTCCTCAGGTAGAAGGGTTGTCACCAGTCGGTGATGTCGGGGAAGGTGCCTTTCGCATTTTAATATAAATCACATAAAAAACATTTCTTTCTATTTACACGAGTCCCTTTTCATTATGAGTATTTACACCGTAATGTCTTGAATATCAGCGATACTTAACAACGTCACTATTTGTCGAGACTAACAGCTTATTACCGCTGCTTCTTCATTCCTTTTGTGACTCAACTTTCAAACATCGTCTCAACTTCGTTTTCAAGTGTAGCGACGTTCTTATAATGAATACTGGAAGTTTGAGAGGGCCGTGTTCGCTTTATTGAAAGTCTTTTACACTTCTCAAAGGAAAAACGTTATCTATCGAATAACTGGAAATGTTTAATAAAGTGATGAAGTTTCGAAAAGTGCAAAAAAGTACGATGATTCTGCGTCCGAAGTTTGATGCGATCATTGAATCAGAGCAAAAGTTATAAGTTAACTCTATCTTTAATTGCCTGTTCGCGTTTCAGCACGAATAATTGGTGTTTGAAAAATTCCTGGTTGGTTATTTCATGGATAATACAACTTATGTTTACATGGAAAAGGTCACGGGATGTCGGCTATCTCCGATCGGCCCTAACATTTATTCAGGACGTTTCATGATATTTAGAAAAAACGCTGCAAATTCTATTACAGGATTTGGTTATTTATCAGACCAGTAGCATGGCGAAAATTGGGAATGTAGTTAGTGTCCCGGACTCATTCCAGTTGATTACACGCCCATGTAGCAGAAAATCCTGAAAACTCACTTTTGAAATAGGTACCATATGTGGCTACCCATTTTGACCCCGTACCCACCTCCAGTGGGTGCCAATTGGTCTGGGACCCATCTCATTGGATTCGGCGTACAAAATTTAATGGAAAATGGTACCCCACATGCCTAGATTGCCAAAAATCTTAAATACCCATTTTTCAAAAACATATTACTGTTAAATTATTACATTAAGTGTTTATATCATCTACTGTTCTGTTGTTATTAGTATTATATCTAGTTGTAGGACGATGTGGTCGAACCTAACCACAAGTTCCATGTGAATTTAGGCTACGCCTTACTATATTCTTGTGAAACTAACTGTAATATCCTACGGATAAAAGTTGTCATTTAAATTTAAAAAAATAAAAAATAAAAATAAAAAAACATTTCTACCCATATCCTCCCAAATTTGGTCTAATCTGGCTGAAATTTTTGAGGGCCTACTAGGGCTAATAACGGGTCCCGAAATTTCGGATATTTAGAAAAAATATTTGTGTGAAAAAGGGCGTATGTCAGACGGACATGGTATCACTAAGTATCTATAAATCAGTAGGGACCCGTTCCCGGCTCTAGTTGTTCTCGAAACGTTTCAGCCATATTGGGGAGGGGAAGGGGTAAAAATCTGTTTTTTAGAAAATTAATTTTGAGTCTTATGGCGATTTTTTCATGTGGGGTATTATTTTCGACATTTTGGACGCTTATTGAAATGGGTCCTGGACACTCCACATGACTCCATCGGAGATGAGCACATTGAGACAGCTCGATTGACTTTATACTGGATCTTCATCGAAATTCACTCATTAGAGTATTCCGTATGGATCAAATCCATTCGCACGAAGAACTTGAGTTGCGCCATCATACAAGACATTCATCCGCTTCTGATACATTGGGTTACATCACTGCAATCTTGTCGTGCACACGTTGTCTGTCTTGCTGTGTAATTTTATTCTTACGTCCTATGCGTGAACTGACAGCATTTCCTGGATGCCAACGAGAATTCATAGCCACGGTAAAGCAGGGGCCATCGGTGGCCAACAACCCTTCCTGTTGACACATCCTCAATTGAATTGATAGGAAGTCAGAGGGTCAGAAACTTGGCCATGGTGGGGCTGGGTGCTTTGTGCCATGGTGACACTCCTTAGAATGTGCATTTCTGTAGAGCTCATTGACCAGCCTAGCACTCATTGCTTGTCCTGAAACCTGTTCTTAGATCCTTTCCTGATCTTCCAATAGTTCCGT